>CM019065.1:31125361-31240206 GCA_009667805.1 Leptobrachium leishanense | reverse complement strand
ACTAATGGTCATAAATACAAAATCCCTAGTTCGTCACGTCAGTGCAGACAAACTCTCTTCCCTCTGCATTAATAGTTTTGTGAGTTCTTTTATTTTTTCGTACAGCTGATTAAAAGCCAAACCTTTTTGCATTGTGTTGCAGGTGTCCGCATCCAGAGACATACATATATACTACTTCTCGCTGTCAGGGGAGGATGCTGAAGGCGGGTGTATACGGCGGAGTCGGAGCAGCCATCGGCGTCCTTGCTATTGCCGTCCTAGGTGTGGGATTACTCCTGTTCAGAGCAAAGAGGCCAACGAAAGTGTAAGAACTGCTTTAATAAATATCAACAGACACTAGGTAGAAAATAACGTAATAATATAATAAATGAAGGTGTTTGTGTGGGTAGAGTGGACTCGATTCATTACGACTCTCACCCACATCATGTGACCAAAACCCCATGCTACGAAATATTTTATAAAAGCATACTTTTTAATGAAAAATATTTCGGACTAGTGAGGGGTTATTTATGTAAAAAAAACATTGTCAGGAACCAGTAAATGAATTATACAAACAATAAAGAGGCACCTGTGCATCCGATGTGATGCTATCAGGAGCAAGGATCTATGTCCCCAATATATACACAATTTATCATCTTTATTGTATCGTTTTTACAGACCGACAAATAGATATATGAAAAACATAAAAAATGTATAATGAATAATCTGAGTACCTGATTGATTTTAGATGGTAGAGAGGATTTTTATACAACAAGGAGAAAAAATGTCATCTGCGCTTATTCTCATTATACCGTGTGAAAAAAAACGCTATTGGAGGCTTTGGTTTCTGTTAATGGCCATTGAAAGATTAAGCTCACCCGCCGAACGTCAATGCAGCTCTAACGACGGTGAGTCCTATCCAAAAAATGAAGCCACAGGCTGCTGTGTAGCCAACCATAACTTGCCCATGCTGCTTGTCAGGTATGGTTTGCTACACAGCAGCCTGTGGCTTAATTTTTTGGATAGGATTCACCCTCACTAGAGGTGCCTTGACATTCGGCGGGTGAGCTTAATCTTTTAATGGCCATTAACAAAAACCAAACCCTCTAATTGCGTTTTGTTTCACATGGTATAATGGGAATAAGCGCAGATTACTTTTTTCTTCTTGTTATGTTTTATACATGTTGCTGGGCTGGATACATTTGGTGGTTGCAGCCGCCCCATCGGGGGGAATAGGTGCGACCCCACCCCTCCTGTACTATGTAGGTTTTTTATATGTCTATTTGTCGGTCTGTAAATACGATACAATAAAGTTGATAAATTGTTGATAAATATTGGGTTAGGCCCTTCTGGATCTATGCCACTAGCGCCATCTGTTGGTTCTGAATAGGAACTAGTGGTATGTTGGTTGGTAAATTAATTATACAGTAAGAAATATTTGGGAATATTCCCAGTGCTTTACTTACTGTAATAACCTATCCGTCAGACTGATGTCAACATCTACTTTTGTCCTGCTCAGCTGCAGATCGAGATAGCTCAGCGTCGGGACCCGAGTTATCTCGATCTCAGGAGTGAATGGAGTTAATTACAATTTTGCACGATATGACCCTGTTTTATTTATTAAATTTATATTCTTTATTTAACACTTATATTACCAGGATCGAGTATACTCAATCTCTAAAAGCACCCGTAGGTTCCCCCCGAGATTGAATAAACGTGACCTGGTCTTAAGATGGAACATTTCAAAGGATTATTGCATATTGCAAACAGATTATGTATGTAAATGGATTCCAGATTGTGCCCCTAAAGTTTCAACCCATCGGACATGGCAGCTGACGTGCTGAAACAGTATGAAAAGCTTAGAGTTACATTTTTTCTTTCAAGGAAACACGGAGCCCAAGCTGTAAAGTAGATGTAGCAGCATATTTTGGCCAGCAGAGGGAGCACTATGCTTGTCAAATAGGGCTTAGTGACTGTATTAGATGTTTGACTGCATAATGCTTTTTTACTTTCACTTTTAACTATTTCTGGAGCTACTGAGCTCCAGCCTCTGACCCTGGGCATGTGGTTTAGTGAGTTGTAATTCACTTTCACCTTGAAGAAAGACAGTGTAATCTTTATAGTGATATTTATAAAAGGTAACATTTTCAAAATCCTTGAGAAAACCTGTGGCATGATGCTTGCATCACTTAAAGCAGCGGTCAGCAGCCTTGGCCCTCCAGATGTTTTGGGACTACATGTCCCATGAGGCTACACTGAGCTAGTGGATGGCTGACCGTCATGGGAGGTGTAGTTCCAAAATTCTGGAGGGCCAATGTTGCTGAATCCCTGTCTCAGAGTTTCAAGTGATGCAGTCCACTGAGTTTGAGTATCTGGCCATTAAGATATAGTTTCAGCACACGCAAAACTCGCCATTGATTTGTTCGTTGTGTCTCTAAATAGTTTTTGTCTCTGTCCTGAATTCTAGCAGAAAGGAGGCATTCGATAATGGTGAATTTGAAAAATGGTATGCAGGAGATACTGATGGCTGGGATGAGCCGCAAGGCTTTATCAACACAAAGTTCAATGATGAGAATAATGGTAGGTCTGGGATACCGGGAGACAATACGTCACTGGCATGTTTTAAAATTCTATTCATATAATGCAACCTTACACACTATTTGCTGACTCAAATAGTATTCTGATAACAAGATGAAAATATTGAGCCTCGCAATTTGTTTTTCCAGTAACCAGAAGTGTCCCATGTCTTTGCAACCTGCTTCCTCGGCTGCAATCTTTCACCACGTGTCAGGGATAATGACCAAACTGATAGGTGGCTGGGCCTTGGTTCACATCTTGTGGCTGGGCCTTGGCACCGTCTTGCCTCCTACACCACCTCGCATCACTCTGTCGGCGCTGGTTTTATACCACAAGTGGCTGTCTCCTCAGCTCACAACCAGATTGATGCCGGCCAGATACCATGCGGCATTTTTCCACTAACTGACAGCTGTTGGGGCGCAGGTCAATGCTTCCCCTCTGTGATTCCTACTAACTCCACCCTGTATTATTTTTAGTGATACCTCGGCCACATGCAGCAGTCTGCGTCTCACAGTGATGATGTCACACTCTTTTCCTTTAAACAGGCTACGCCCCTTTTCTCCAGTGCCCTGTTGTGGTTCTTGCTGTGCAGACCCAGTAGTGCAAGCTCTATACTCCTTGCTGATTTCTGCCGCTGACCCGCATCTGTCTATTGACTCTGCTGATTTCTGGAATCCTGACCTTGGCTCGTTCTCTTGTTCTGTGTGCCTCTGTATCCCTGTCTTCGGGCATGTTTATGCTTACTCTCTAGTTCAGCCATAGAATAGTTTGGGTTTTTACCAAGAATTTTAAGGATCGATGTATGGCTTAGTCCTGTTAGTTAGAGACTTCTTGAAGAACTGGAGAGACGGGGAGAGTCTAATGTTGCGGAGGGCAGGAGTTCCATAAAAAGGAGGCAGCTCAGGAGAAGTCCCGAAGGTGAGAGATGAGGGTGGGGGTACGAGGAACTGATAACATCAGCTCTTTGGCAGAGCGAAGTGATCAGGATGGGATGGGATGAAATGTACCTGCTAATATGGGAGGAGATGTTGGCAGGGGCCCAGGTTACAAAGAGCTTTGTACGTGAGCACCAGTATTTTGAAATTGATTCTTAACGAAACAGGGAGCCAGTGTAGAGAATGACAAAGGGGTGAGGTGTGAGAGGTGCGGGAGGTGAGATGAATGAGCCTGGCACAGGCATTCATTACAGACTGCAGAGGGAGAATCTGGGATCCCTTAAGGCCAGAGCGAAGGAGGTTACAGTAGACATGGTGGGAGATAATAAGAGTTTGGATGAGCATTTAGGCAAAGTCCTGTTATCTGCCCCTTTTAACCCGGTCATGGCCAAGAAAATGGTAGCTGTTGTTACTTTTAGTAGCTTTACCTGAGTGCTGGGGTAAGGTCCGCCCTGACAGGGAGTCATTTTCCCATGCCTGGCTGGGACCCCCTTAAAAAACATACACCCCCAAGAAAAGGTACAAAAATAATCTTGCTTGCCTAGTCAGATAATAATAATAATAATAAAACACCTGGCTATTTAAAAAATTAATTTTAAGCTGAAGTGCAATACTAAACTCAAAATCCCACTGACAACAGCAGTTCAGGGGTTAAAACATGGAGCACATGTTTATTTGACGTGCAACACTTCCACGGCAATAAATAATCAATCGTCCTGTTTCACTATCTACTCATCCTGGCGACCGGGCAAGTGCATTTTTTGACCCCTATATATAAAAAAATCTATATACACACACATAGATAGATATAGATATACAGTATCAGAGTTATTCAGAGAGAACTGAAATATCACCAATATTATTTTGGTGCTCTCCCGTTCGCTGCACTTTGGTGAGTTCAATTTGCTGACCCTGCTGTGAGTCCAATGTTTACCGCAGGGTCCCCAAAATTCAGCGAATCGACCCGTTGAACACATTGAAAAAACATCACAAAACCACCGAATTGATCCGAAAAACCACTGCAAAACCACCGAATCGATCCGAAAAACTGCCCAAAAAATGCCAAATGCATTTGACGATCCCCCTCAAAACTGCCTGAAACAATCTAAAAAAAGTCAACGAGTCACCGAACAGACCACTGACCAGCCGCTGGAAAAAGCCAACAAGCGGGCAAACGGGGTAAAAAAACAAAACAAAATACCTGCAACTTTTAAAAGGCTTTTTCCAAAAAACTACTGCATGAAAATGCCTGGAAATAATTTATTTATTTATTTGTAAAGTATTTTACCAAGAAGGATACATTGAGATTTCTCTCATTTCAAGTATGTCCTGGGTTCAAGAAAATTGAAATCTTACAGTCGTTACAGAAAAACAAAGCAATAAATGCAAGATATTAAAAACAAAATACAAATATACAGATTAACACAGAAAATAAATATGTAGGAAATATAGTCACTGTGTTACATGTTTACAGGTACATTCTGTATATAGTCACTATGATACATGTTTACAGGTGCATTCTGTATATAGTCACTATGTTACATGTTTACAGGTGCATTCTGTATATAGTCACTGTGTTACATGTTTACAGGTGCATTCTGTATACAGTCACTGTGTTACATGTTTACAGGTGCATTCTGTGTTGAGGTATGTTAATAGAGATCTCTTAAGTGACTTTAGACTGGGGGAAGATTTGATGGCGTCTGGGAGGTTATTCCATATTTGCGGTGCTCTGTAGGAAAATGAGGATCAAGCTACTTTCTTTTTGTATTGTGGTATTGCAAGTAAGGTGCAGGTCCTGGATCAGAGGTTATAGGATGAGGGAACTGCTGGGGAAGCAGTCTATTCAGGTAGGGTGGCAGCTTCCCAGAAAAGCTCTGAAACACCAGGTTGGAAAGGTGAAGGGTGCGTCTAGATTCCAGCGACAGCCAGTTTAGCTCTTTTAACATGTCACAATGGTGGGTCGTGTAGTTTCATTGTAGCACAAAGCAGCAGAATGAGTTATACAATGTAGTAAGTTTATGAAGGTGTGTTTGCGGGGCAGCTACATACACTACATCTCTGTATTCAATAGCCGGCATAAGCATTCGTTGTACAGTCTGCTTTCTTACCGCGGGGCTCAGGCAGGATTTGTTTCTGTACAGGGCACCTAGTTTGGGGTAAAGTTTAGATGAGAGTTTTTCTATGTGGGGCCAAAGGTTAGATTTGGGTCTAACCACATACAGTACCTAGATATTTGAGAGAAGTGAGCGTGCTATTTGATTTTGTCCTGACACATACATGTAATTTATGTAGTTTTGGTTGTGTTCCAAAAAGCATCGTGACAGTTTTGTCAGTATTTAGAAAAAGTTTGTTATCTTTGATCCACTTTTCT
The DNA here is from genome assembly GCA_009667805.1 of Leptobrachium leishanense. NCBI lineage: Eukaryota > Metazoa > Chordata > Amphibia > Anura > Megophryidae > Leptobrachium > Leptobrachium leishanense. Next base: position 31,234,341 of record CM019065.1, on the reverse strand, counting down.
ACCTCTGTGAATTGTTTTTGCAGCACGGCCTCCAGCTGTGGGAGATTTGGTTTGCTGGTATAGATTACAGTGTTGTCTCCGTACATGTGTACAGTTGAGGCTTTGCAGACGTTGGTCAGATCATTTATGAATATCGTGAATAGCAGGGAGCCGAGTATCGAGCTCTGGGGTACACCGCAAGTGACTGGGAGCGGGAGGGAGGAGCTGTCAGAAATGGACACATATTGCGACTGATCAGATACATACGATTGAAACCAGGTTAGCGTGTGATCACCAATACCGGAGTGTTTAGGTTTTTGTAATAAGATGCCATGGTCTACTGTGTCAAAGGCCTTGGCAAAATCAAGGAAGATGGCTCCAGTTAGGTCTCCTTGTTCCATGCCAGCCTGGATATCATTGCAGACATTTAAAAGAGCGGTTGTAGTTGAGTGATTTGGACGAAAGCTGGATTGATCCGTGGTTAAAAAATTGAAGATTGATAATAATCACGTAATTGTGTGTAGGCGCATTTTTCCTAAATTTTTGACATTACAGGGAGCAGTGATATTGGACGGTAGTCCACCACTTTTATGGATAGGAACCACTCTCGCAGTCTTCCAGAGTTTGGATATGTATCCAGTCGCCAGTGATTCATTGATTAGGGTTGCGATAGGATTTACAATTGCTGGTGCACTGATATTCAGCAGCATTGCTGGGATTTGATCAGGTCCAGACTGGTATTTCATTTTTTGATTACGGAGGAGTTTAGTAACGACACTGACAGACACTGGTCTAAAGTTTAATTTATCTGCAATACGGGGTCTCTGCACGGTTGGAGGGGCCTGACCTGTGTGCGGCCATTCTGTAGGTGTGTCATTCGTTAGCTTAGCAATCAGGGTGGTGCTGCACCCAACAAAATAATTATTATAGGCATAATCTACATCTATCTACAATCTGCTACATCTATATATAAGATCCTATGAATAATATTAAAAAGGTCTGTTCCAAATTTTTTTTTTTAAAAAGTTGGAAAGCAAATTCCTGAAAAATTCCTATTTTTTTTTGTTGCGAATGAAAAGAAAAAGCAGTTAAATATAAAAATTGAATGAATATTTAACCCCTTCCTGACCACTGCCGTACCATGTACGTCCTGCCCACGGGTCTCCCTTAGACCCGTGGACGTACATAGTACGTCAGCGGGCTCCTAACCTCCCTCCCGCCGATACTCACCTCCCTCGCCGGCTTCCACGACGTCTATGGCAAGCTTGAAGCTTGCCTTACCGTTTCCTGGGGCCAACCGTTTCCTGGGGCCAGCCGATCCAATGAGGTCATCACGCTGCGTGACGATGTCATCGGCCGACGCCGGTGGGCAGAATTCAGGAAGGGGAGAGCGGCTCCTTTGGAGCCCTCTATCTCCCCAACATATTAAGCTAGAGCGATGCAAGTTGCACCGCTGGAAAGGGGAGAGTCTCCCCTTTACTGCAGTGTACAGCATTAACTGTTTTGCTGCTGGAATCGCGATCCGGTACAAATTTGCGCCGAATCACGTTTCACACCTGGAAGGGGCTGACATCTTGGATGTCAGCGAAGTCTCCAGGTCACCCCCACCCACTGACTTCCTCACCATATGTGAGTATGTCAGTGGGCCAGTTAACCCCCTAGCTGCCATGTGGAGATAGGGGGATCCTTTGACATCATTGGAAAGGCCTGATTAATAAAAATAATAATAATTTTTTAAAAAATTGATTTTTTTTTTGTCTGGGGGGGGGGTCAGTTAAATAGTACCTAGGCTGTCATCTAAAAATAATTAGCAAAAAACGGTCAGAATGAGTTCAACGCACATAGATGAACTGGCTCAGCAGTGAAGGGGTTTAAAAAGCAAGAACATGTAAAAATTGGGCGCTCTATTACATTCTTCACGCAATTGGCAATTACATTCTTCATGCATTCTTCACGCATCGCAACGTGATTTTTTGCGCCATTTTTAAACGTTAACACACGTAAAACAACGCTGGTATTGCAATCCTCGCGCATTTTTTTCATCCGTCAAGAAATAACGTGCATAAAAACATGCGTGCAGCAACGTTGCACACATAAATCAGTGTGCGGACTGTTTTTTCATGCGATTCAGCCAATCAGAATTAAGAACCACAATTGTCTCCCGTTACGTTTTTGCGCCCGTGTAACCTACTTTGTTGTATTTTTATTTTCGGGCTGGTGTATTTGGTTTCAGCCAGGACGTTCAGATTTGCCGTTACCACCAACTTTTCAAAGACGTTAAAATTATGCGCGCAAACGCTGTGCGTTAAATTTTGCGCATAGATTGTAATACCATCCGCGTACCAGCGCAACAAACGCATTTGGGCTCACAATGTTAAGTATAGGACGCGCGCAGTACAGTAAGCTCGCCCAGCGTTCGCGCAGGTTTACCCGCGGTAGACGTTACACATTTTTTGCGTGGACATTGTAATACAACGTTCAGCGTCGGGTTTTGCCCCTCGCGATAATGTGTTTTTGCGCACGCGTTAACATTTGTGCGACGAATGTAATAGAGCCCTTGGTATTTCTATTCTCGGGACAAAATTTTTAAACTATTTAGCCGGGGTCTTTTTTAGTTGTTGGAGAGTTTGGGGATTAAATTACGAAAAAGTGTGTTTTTACCATTTGTTTTCATCATATTTCATATTTTTTTATAGTAAATTATACGATATGATGGAAATAATGGTATTTTTAGAAATTCCATTTAATGGCGGGGAAAACGGTGTATATTATGTGTGGGTTGAATAAATGAGTAAGAGCAAAATTTGTCCTAAACACAAACAGCGCAGAAACGTAAACAGCAGCGATCACTAAAAGACGGATTTGTGCAAAACCACCAGGTCCCCTAAGGGGTTAATAAAAACTGGAATTTTTTAACCATTAAAACCTATGGGATTTGCCTGAATAAACTTGCCATATGAAACCACCGAACATCAGGGCATTTCACTGACATTTCTCTGCTGTTCGGTGTATCTGAAATTCTGAATAGATTAACCATTACTTCTCTATGAGGATTTCACTGGCAATTCGCCAATATTTGAATAGCCGAATGGCCACGAAATTGTACCGTACATGGAGATTCACTGTTCAATGAATTTAGGGGTCCAATTCAGTGCTCTTTGAATAACCCTGTGAGTATGTATATATGTAGTTATTGTGATAAAGTGCATGGTGTCATCTGTGATGGCGTGTACATCCCCTCTAACCTGTTTAGTGAGGGATATGATGTTTAGCTCCAGGGGAGTCTTTGTGTACAACATTATGAAGTCCTGGAGTTTGTTTACGTAGACTCCAACACACTAGTCAGTTGTAAATCATTAGCAGCAATAAATGCAACCACTGCCTGCTCTTCAGTCTGAAAGAGGTGCCTGTGTGGGCTGGAAGCAGCTTGTTTGGTTCCAAGCAGAAACCTGCTGCAAGCTCTGATGTTTTCTGCGGTTGGTGAAGCGTGTGTTTTGTTTAGTTAAAACCCTGATTGTAAAGTATCTCTTGGTTAGTTAGAGCTCAGAGGAGCCAGGATTTTGTTTATAGGGATCTCTTGGTTAGTTAGAGCTCAGAGGAGCCAGGATTTTGTTTATAGGATGTCTTTGTTTTATTTTGTATGCCGATACTGCTGTCTGCTGAAGCAGTCAATACAATAAAGTTACAGAACTTTCTGAAGCAACCCAAGATATCTTTTATTAAGGATATAATACCCAGGGTGGGTGCAAGGATTACAATATATATATATATATATATATATATTGTATATGTGTTTCTGTGTGTATATCTATTGTCATTTTTTAAAAAACAATTATAGAGCAAGGCACCCCCTTGCGGCAGGCGCCTGTAAGCACATGCTTACTCTGCCTAATTATAAATCCATCCCGGCATACAAAATTCAATGCATTCAGCCCAACCATAATTCTAAATGCTCATTCTAATAAATGAGGGTTCACAAGATGTGATCCCACATTCATAAGTCTGCCGCAATGTCAGTGTAACCCATGACAGCAGGTCCCAACCTAAGCAAACCTAAATCCTGCTCTTATAAGAATAAGCCACTTCCTGGGGCCATCCATCCACACACAGCATTCTGCAGAATGCAAGGTTCAGATAGGGCCTGCAAGGGGCTCCTGATCCTTATACTGGAATCTTCCAAACCATTAGATGTCTTTGCTGCTTTCATAACGGATATCTCATAAGTGTGCTGATAAGAATCCAGTCTGTCCCCATTATGAGTCTCACCACGTCTCCAAGATGCTGAGTGTCGCTTTGCTTTGTTTCTCTCTGCAGACGATCTAAAGAATGAGGCTCTCAAAGAAAACTTCAAACCAACACTGGAAAATATCGACACAACAATCCAGGTAATGAGGACACAAACCCCTCCATGTCTTAATTTAATACGTATCATTAGAGCAGTCTGTGTTGAATCGGATACTTTGGGACAGTGTGACGAAGCGATGAGCTCACTCTGTGTATGATTGATACATCCTTTTATATTTTATGTAAAAGCCCAGGATTCTATGGAGAAAGGTTAATATGTGCTGCATGCTGTATATTGTCTGTCCTAGCAGACGTGTTTGACTTGTTTAAGCTTCATTGTATATAGATAGATATTGCATGGTAGCAGTGAGTTTGAATCAGCAAGCGGGCAACTCACAGCTCTATGAAATACACCTTCTTCCTCTGAGTAATAACCCCTATGGATAGATAGGTAAATGGATATGTGGATAAAAACATAGATAGATACAGATAGACAGACAGATGGATAGATGTGTAGATGGGTAAATATGTAGAGGGGTATGTAGAGATAAAGGGATGGCTAGATAGATGGATGGACGGATAGAGGGTTGTCTAGATAGATGGACAGATGAGGGATGGATAGATAGACAGAGGGATGGACAGATAGAGGGATGGACAGAGGGATGGATAGATAGAAGGAAGGACAAATAGAGGGATGGCTATATAGATGAACAGACAGATTGAGGAATGGATAGATAGATGGACGGACGGACGGATTGAGGGATGGATAGACAGGTGGATAGAGGGATGGATAGGTAGGGCCTCAATGGTGAAATGACACTCACAATATATGGGGAAAATAACAATCTTGTGGGTCTAAAGTAGTGGTTCCCAACCCTGGTCCTCAGGGCCCATTAGCAGACCAGGATTTAAGGATTACCTTGGGTAAATGCAGACTGAATCCTGCAATCACTGAGCAGCAAATCATATCACCTTTGCTGTGCTTCACATATCCTGCAAACCTGGCCTGTTAGTGGCCCTGAGGACCAGGTTTGAGGACCGCTGTTCTAAATCACATACCCCGCTCATTCATGAATACTCCTGATTGTCTTCTCTTTCTAAACAGACATTTTTTCATCTTGCTCTTTTAACCAACCTCATTTATCTTATACCTTTTTTTTCATTCCAGGTGAAGATACAAAGACCAATCATTTCTACTGTCTGATCGTGGCATTAAATAACGTTTCCAATAGCGCCTCAACGCCTTTAGAGCTAAACATGCACTGAAATATAAATCAACATGTGAACATTTTATTAAAAAGAAATCAACCAACTCTTTGAAATGCTGGGGTCCTACCAAGCCAGAACACACTGCGACCTCAGTAAAGTCAAATGGGGGCGTTGCAGCAAAGTATCTCGCCATTGAATGCTCAAGTTGAGAGCTGATGCACCTCATCTCCTTCAGAAATACTGCAAAACCACATCATCCTTAACATAAGATGTATAGGAAACACACAAGGCTTTGACTGGAAAATGGCGGAGAAACATGGCATATTTTTGAAGTTTTTCCCACCTGTTCCTATCACTGACATTATAATCTCATCTCATCATACATGAAGGATAACTTAAATAATTATAGTCCAAACATGTACACTGTCTGGCCAAACCAGACGTCACACGCTGTAATATGTGGTCGTGCCGCCTTTTGCTGTGATTCCGGCACACATTCGCCGGGGCATTGTTTCATTAAGCTCATGCAATGTCACAGCATTTATTCGCGTCCACAGTCACATTCATTTGTGGCCAAGATCTTGTATTGATGATGGGAGAGTCGCAGTACTGCGTAAAGTCTTTTCCAGCACATCCCAAAGATTCTCAATGGTTTAAGGTCTGGACTGTGCGGTGGCCAATCCATGTGTGAAAATTATGTCTCATGCTCCCTGAACCACTCTCACACAATGTGAGCACGATGAATCCTGGCATTGCCATCTTGGAATATGCCCGCTCTGCCATCAGGGAAGAAAAAAAAACTTTGATGGAAAAACCTGCTCATTCAGTACATTCAGGGAGTCACATGACCTCATTTTATGCTGAAACATATTAATCACTGCAGTAATTATCCAATGCAAGGCAAGCACCTATTGGCTGAGTTACATCCTGGGGGTGAATTTTTTGGCCAAGCAGTGTATGTGCCATCCCATTCTACATTTCTCTGCTTTCGTGTTTATATTTGCCCTTTACTGGAGACAGGTGGAAATACAGACGATTCTTCCAAATTCATCCCATCATTGAGCTTAGATACTGATAGATTTTATTTCCACTCTGTTTATACTAGATCCTGCCTGTTGTCTTGTGTCTGGACCTGGGGCATAGCGTTGGGGGGGGGTTCCATAGGAGCGGTTGCCCCGGGTGCAAATTTCTTAGGGTTGCTAATTTCAAAAGAAGGTATGGCACTGGGATTAGAGACAGAACCCGCCCGCTGGCTTCCCTAACTTGCCAACGGGCAGGCCCCCAGAACTGATTGTGGCTGGCTTTGCACTCCCAAAGTCCAGGCTCCCTAATCTGATTGTGTGTCTGGCTGTGCTCTCCAGTAGTCAGCGGATGGGCTGTGCGACTGAGCTGAGCGGGGCTTTTTATGGTCAGCTCCCTTCCAGGGCTTTCTGTCACAATAGCGCAGCGTTGGGAGGGATTCTTGTACCTGGGGACTGGTGAACGGGATGTTCATCTCTAGAGTGCAGGAAGTGACATGCTGTCACTTCCTCCCAGCGATCTATGGAAGCCGTGCAGGAGGGAAGGAAGGCTATAGATACAAGCATCCAGTTCACCAGACCCCAGGTAAGCGCATGGGAAATGATAGGGAGTGTTTTGTACGGGCATATAATATATAAGTAGTGAATCATTGTATGTACATTAAATATAATGGTGATTGAAATGAAGTTATAAAAATTTGAACAAGTTAAAGCAGGAGATTTTAAATAAATTTGAGTATATTAGCATTAAATGTGTTTTTTTTAATTATATCAGTATTTTGTTAAGATACAGTACATGTGCTTGTGGGGTAAGGGGCTCAATACTTTACTGGTGGAAGGAATTCCGGGCATGCTAACGTGTCTACGGGTTAGGGGGGAGCAATACATGCCTTGTCCCAAGCACTGACAACACACGCTACGCCACTGGTCTGGACCCGTCTTTACTCATTCTCAGTGTTCATGTCTCCTAAGACCCCATGGTTGCGCATTGTGTCACATCCTATGGGCGTTTTCTCATTACAGCCATGTTTATTGACCTTTTTATGTATCTTTAGTAAGTCACGTCTCTTGTGCTTAAGGTGCCTGATTCACATTCATTTATTATTTTCTGTATTATTTGTTTCCTAGTTTTTATTGTAAAACCAAACACCAAAGAAAACCCACTGTTGTGATGGCTGTGAATAAATAAATTTTATTTTTTTATTATAAATTTGGCAAAGATTAATAACGTGCACGTCTTATGCTTGACAAAAACAAAGAAACAAGTCAACAAACCTAGATAGATTGGCGTAGGGGACTTCTATATCAATGGTTCCTGCTACAGGATTGATAACTGCCGCTCTAAAGACCAAGTTATGTTTTTTACACAGAAGGTAGATAGGCGCTGATGGAAGACTTTAGATGGAGATGACAAGTCCCGATGCTGCTGTCCACTTGGTGGGGTTGTCCTTGTCCGGTACAACCAAGGAATGGATGCAAAGAAAAATAAGTGTAGTGCACAGGGGAAATGAGGGTCTTGGTTGATAGCTTGCTCTTCTAGCCAGACCTCAAAATATAAAAGAGAAAAACCTTCATGGTGCAGACCATAACACTCTCAAGGTGTAAACCATGTATTATGGTCTCACTTACATTTGTCTGAGCTACCGACTCCGGGATCCTGCGCCTTAGGGTAATTACTGGCCACCCAATCGCCCTCTTCAGATCTTGATAGACTCCAGTGTCTTAAAGAGAAATGTATACCATAGTGCAGACAGTAGCCGTGAGTGTGATATATAATAAAACCAAGAAACACTCACATGGTTCAGGACCTCAATCCGGGTTCGAGGAATATATGCCCAGGTGGATTGTTTAAATGGTACAACTACCATCAAAAACCCATAGTCATCAGGAACAAATCGCAGATGTTCAGCAGTGGGTAAATTAAAAGAACATTTATTCCATAAAAACAAAATAAAAAGTAGGCCAATACGCGTTTCACCTGGGGTGTAATATCCTTAGGGCTTCATCAGTTGGCTTGTATCCTCCACTGCTGTTAACTGTCTTAAATATACATTTCCTATCATATGGGCCAATAGGAACTGCCAATTTTGGCGCGAACAAAATTGAGAAATACCTTCCCTAGTTTCACTTTCGATTTGATCTCAAATCTTTATTTATAACACACAACCTGGGCGAAAAGGACAAAATTAGTCTACTTAAATTTCTAATCATCCATAGATGTCCTTTGCTTGCTATATGCACCATAGCGCAATCAATCTAGTTGATCCTGCCAAGGGATCATATCTTTTAATTTCAAACCCAAAGCAAAAAACATGTTTTTTATTCATTTTCGGTTTGTCCTAAGTATAAGGATCCGGTTATTGCTCCGGAAATGGCGTGGTGCCGCAACTCCGCCCCCATACGGAATTGGGGTCGCAGAGCCACATCGCCATGATGGACCATTAATGAAGTATAAAATTAATCAATAAAGGAGTCCTCAGAAATGCTTCCGGGAGATGCAAGCAACACCTGGATCATACCGGCAGTGTGGATGAGTAGATATTCCCATCCGGATTCGCCGATGCGGAATGTCAACATCCGGTCAAGAACCGGAAGTGACATAACGCTGGGCTGCCTTGTTAGTTCGAAAGGGTGAAATACTGAATCTTCGCTCTACCAACCGCTCTATCCAATGGGACGTAAACATACATAACCACAGCGCAAACCTGCAGGTCATGTGAGGGCAAGAAAGGACAACAACAAACACATCCCCACTATACACAGGAACGCTAATCCCATACTACGTATAAACTCCTAATGCTAATGGGGAATAAGGTTCAGACAGATGATGAGCCCAATTTATATATTTGGCATAGAACTCTCCTTTAGCATAAACCTACTGGAGTATAAAACGGCAGTACAATGACAGCTGCAGGGTAGGCTAATAACAAAAATACAAATAAACGGATGATCAAATATAAAAGAAATCAAAGAAAATGACATACTTCAAAATCTAGATTAAGGCCAGACGGTACCAGTGTGTTTAACATATAAACCCACTTCATCTCTGCACAGTTAATTTTCTTATTAAAGTCACCCCCTCTCCAATCTTTGGTGACTAATTGGGTAGCTTGGAATTTCATGCCCTCAGGGGAGTTATTGTGTGCTTTTTTAAAATGTGTAGGGACTGAGTGTGTTTCCATCCCTTTACGTATGTTATAAATATGTTCTCTGATCCTTACTGTCAGCAGTCTCGTGGTGTGACCAATATACTGGAGACCGCAGGGGCAGATAACCTGATAAACCACATTTTTAGATCTACACGTGACAACATCTTTAATCTTATATTCTTTCCCCATTTTATCTTTAAAGGTGGAGAAAGTCTTTTTACCTTGCTGTAAAGCTTTACATGAGGGACAACTCCCACACTGATAGAATCCACCTGGTAAATTAAACATCTTTTTTTGGGGACCCTTAAGATGATTCTTGACTAGAGTGGTTCGAAGGTTTTTTGCTCCTCGATTCACAAATTTCGGTGTTTCTTCTACTATTTCTTTCAAGGAGGACTCCTGCAATAAAAGGGACCAATGTTTCTTAATAATGGAGTTGACAGCACTGGTATGGCTACTAAAGTTGCTAATAAAGGGTACTGTGGTAGTGTTCTGACTGGTGGGTTTGATTTTATATTTCAAGATATCTCTGCGTTCTAACTTACCGACTTCCTCTATCGCGTGATTTAAGTCAGACTCTATATAGCCCTTTTCTAGAAAATCTTGTTTTAATTTCCGGGTCTGAATGGAGTATTCTAAATCTTCAGTGCAATTTCTTTTTATCCTATGGAATTGTCCCTTGGGGATACCCTTTAGCCACGATTTCGAATGACAACTCATCTGATCAATAAAGCTATTAACATCCACTTTTTTGAAATGCGTCCTGGTCTTGATTTAATTAGTTTCTATATAGATATTCAAATCTAGAAAATTCACCGACAACTCACTGGCATCATGGTCTAACTTGATACTCCAATCGTTATCATTTAAATAACGAAAAAAAAGGTGAAGAGAATCAATACCTCCCTCCCAAATAATCAGAATGTCATCGATGTAACGCTTATAGAGGACCAGGTGTTGCGCCCAGTCACGCCATCCATAGATGAACCAATTTTCCCAATCGGCCATGAACAGATTGGCACAGCCGGGCGCAAACCTGGTCCCCATAGTTGTTCCCCTCTCCTGGATATAAAACAGATCCTCATATTTAAAGAAATTATTCTGCAGAATGAGTTTGATTCCATCAATGACGAATTCAGTTTGTGATTGTGATATGTCAGAATTCCCTTCTAGGAAGGTCCGCACTGCATTGCAACCCTTCTCATGGGGTATAACACTATAAAGTGATTGTACGTCACACGTGGCCAATATGTATCCTTCTCTCCACTGGATTTTCTCGAGCTCTTGTAATATGTTGATACTATCCTTCAAATAAGAGGGAATAGTACAGACTAAAGGTTGCAAGACAATGCATTGAGACAAATGACTGGTTGCTGATTCTATGCCAGATATAATAGGCCGAACCCGGAGGTTTAATCGGATCCTTATGCAACTTTGGAAGCCAGTAGAATAGTGCAGTTCTGGGGTGTCTAACGGATATATAAGCTTTTTCTTTCTCGTTAAGAACATCCATACTCAACCCTGGTCTAATAACTGGTCAATTTTACTCTGTATCAGGTCTATCGGATTTGATGGTATTTTGCGATAGGTAGTAGTGTCAGATAGAATTCGTAAGGCTTCCTGTTGGTAATGGTCCGGGGTGAGGATAACTACCCCCACCCCTTGTCTGCAGGTTTTATGACCATATCATCATTGTTTTTTAGGTCTTTTAAGGCTTGTTTCTCTCCCCTACTTAGATTATTTTTCCTGACTTTATCAGATAGTTTTCTTATATCCGTTAGGACTATTGTCTCGAATGCCCGCATAGGATCATTGATCATATGTTTAGGGAAGAAGTTGGATTTGTTGCTTAAAGATGTATGAGTGGTCGGATTCGTAACTGCCCTTTCAATAGGAGTTTTGAGGAAGAATTTCTTGAGACATAATTTACGCTTAAACTTCTGTAAATCTACAGAAAGTTGAAACTTTTCAATGCTTTGGCTAGGGGTGAATTTTAAACCCTTCCGTAAAACCTGGGTTTCATTCGTGGTTAATAAATGATTACTGAGATTGAAGATGCCCACAGGTTTTACTTCTTTCCTCTTTTCTCTCTGGTGTACTCTACTGCCTCCTCTTCTTCCTCGTTTGGACACTCGCAATTTCTTCTTTTTAAGGAGCGTCTGTCGATTTGGATGTTTAAATCTGGAGGGGCATGTGTGTATGTTGGTGGTGCTGTTGGATTGGCTGGATCCTTCCGGAAACCCGAATCCTTCTCAAGTGGTCCATATCTATTACTAATGGAAATTTGAGGTGGACCTTTCATGTTTCCTTGTTTGTTGTGTATATTGATGCTTCATAGGGCGCTTCTGACTATATTTCCCTCTGGTTTGGTATCTCCAGGGAGACCTTGTATGGTGATATTCTGGCTCATATGGTGGTCTGAACCGTCTATTACCATCGTGCCTCCAAGGGGGCCGTCTATGATATGGTGCATGATGGTAATAATCTTGTTGATAGGGTCTTAGTTGGTAGTTCCCATTGGTCATATAGGTAGATGGTCTATATCTAGTGTTCTTGGGAGTATAAACATGGTTTCGTGGGTAACTGTATGTCCCTATTAGGGTGATAGGAGTATGTGGTGGGTCATGCGATGTGTCAACAGTCCCGGGGTCAAAATTGACTCTTTGGGCTGTATTTATCTTACTCAGTATACCCTTATCTTTACCTGCATATTGATGTTTAAAGACTCGCTCGTTTTTATAATCACATTGGTCACGCAGAAATTTCTTCTTTTTGATTTCCATAATCTCTTTCTCTTTGTTACTCACTAGTGACTCTAATTCACCTGTGATGTCACTCAAAATTTCTGGCGAAACCAAATCCGTGATTTTATCTGCAAATTTATTTATGTCAGAATCAAAAACCAAGTTATGTTTTTTAATGAGAAATAAATTAATTCAATACAGGTAATCATAAACAATGATCTGATTTCATCCAAATAAAAATATGTTTAAAAATTATGATATATAATAAACAGAAATCAGCCGGCTCACTATTCTTTGAATGGGATGATGTATTTGTTACTTGACAGCAGAAACAATTATATTAAATGAGATTTATGGGAGAGATATTGCGTGTCTATAGAAAACGACTGGCCATAACTTATAACAATGAGAAGACCAACTGACTTACTTAACCCCTTAATGCAACGGCCTTTCTTGCCCTCTTCCAGCCTGTTACAGATCCTGGTACCCCAGGCACCCCTTTCCGCTGAAACACAGGAGATATTTGTACAAACACACAGAATAGACGACACGTAAACTGTGGAGTTGTTGCTGGTTCAAAATCCAAACGGAGAATCAGGGCCGGTGCTAGACTATTTTGCGCCCTAGGCAAGACCAGCTACTTGCGCCCTCCCAAAAAAACACTGCACATTACTGTGGAGCTCTGTGATACCCTCATAAATACCGCACATTACTGCCCCCAGCACACATGGATATATATTGCCCCCAGCACGCATAAACTTTGAAGTGGCCGTTTCCTCACACAGTCCATCTCCCTTTCCTGTTGGCCGAGCATCGTCATTTCTGGCCCCCCTCTTGCCTGCTTCCTTTCCCAGCCAGCTGTACACCGTCATTATCTGCACTGCTGTAGTCCAACTCCCTTTCCAGAGAGCTGATCACCATAATTTCTGGCCCTCCTCTAGCCTACTGCCCTTCCCAGTGGGCTGGTCGCCTCCATTAGTGGTCCTCCAGCCCGCCTCCGTTCCCAGCAGGCTGGTCTCCACCATTACTGGTCCTCCTTCAGCCCACCTCCATTCCCAGCGGACTGATCGCTGTCCTTGCTGGCCCTCCTACAGACCACCTTCCTTCCCAACAGGCCAATCGTCATCATTGCAGGTACTCCAGCCCACCTCCCTTCCCAGGGGGCCAATTGCTCTCATTGCTAGTCCTCCAGCCCACCTCCCTCCCCAGCGGGCCAATTGGCATCATTCCTGGTACTCCTCCAGCCCACCTCCCTTCCCAGGGGGCCAATTGCTGTCATTGCTAGTCCTCCGCTAGCCCACCACCCTCCCCAGCGGGCCGATTGGCGTCATTGCTGGTCCTCCTCCAGCCCATCTCCCTTCCCAGCAGACCGATCGACATCATTGGCTGCAAGGGGACTGCTTGAAACAGTAACTGTGAGTTGTAAGACAGAGGTGCTTGGATATAGCTATTAATTTATTTATTGAATATTTTTCAATGTACAAAGCATGTAATGAAACAACAAACTATTTAAAATTCAATACATAAAATATGTACACATACTGTAAGAGCTCTTTTATCCAAAGCTACAGATCAATACGTGCAATAAAATTATATTGCACCTTGATCAGAGTCTCTATAATTTTTATATGCAATGGTAGAGGAGTGAGCTATGGATGTTTTAAAAGGGGAGTACAGTGGAGGCGCTAATAGGTGTATATGTTTAAGTTGTGCAGCCGACTGGGATTATAACACAAAACCTTGACAGAAATGTGCAGATAATGGTAGAACAGAAGAGAGGGGATCCTAGTGGCGCAGTCTCTTTTGAGAGAAATTAATATGAGGCGGGTTAGGTGCGGTATTCCCACTAATCAAAAACAGTGCACAGTCAAAAAAAGACCACTAAAGTGCTGTTACAAAAGGCTATGTGCAGTATTAGCACTGGACAAAAATGACAGTTAATGCCCTACTATATACAAATAGTACACAAAGTGCAAAATAAGCAATGTGCAAATGAGCGATAAGTGTCCTATTGAAATCAAGGAAATTGCATATAAAGTGCAAATGCAAAAAAGGGAGGAAAAAGTGCATACATAAGTGCATACAAAAATATAAATAAAAATAAAATATGTAAGTCTCGTAAAAGTCTCGTTTTCCAGTTCACTTTGAGAGAATGGTAAAAATTATTATTTTCCGACCGTATGTTCTGTGTTGAAGACAGAGATGGTCTGATAGAGTCTCCGCTGGGATAGTCTGGAGGTCTTGAGAGAAGTCCTGGAACACTGTCCTCACCTAGGTCCTAAGTGGACTCCCAATTCCCAATGGGAAGGAGGGGGAGAGGGATAAAAAAGGGGGAAAAAAAAAGAAGAAAAGAAGAAAAGATGGTGCAGTACTGATTGATAAAGGGTTAAGTGCCCAATGACAAGGGAACACTTACAATATATAGAGCCTCTTGTACCGGCTCTAGTGTGGATTGCCTTGGGCCTAGTCAAGGGTGGCCTCTGCCCTTCTTTAGGGTTCTTTCTGGAGTGGCCTTCACCTTTCCTCTAACGTTTACTCGATCGTCTCAAATACAAAGAGAAGATATCCTCATAGCGCAATATGCAGCCAATGTTAAATTCAGGGTAAGTAGTAATCAAGACAAACTCACCGATGTTGGAGCCTTAGATTCCAGGCTCAACTTGTGGGCATATGGTACTACTTTTCCGGTGGGTACCTGCACTTCTTTCAACAGCAGACGGTCTTCTTATGAGGAGAAAGGGGAGACAGGATATATGGAGCATACGTTGTATAGTAAAGGCTCTCAGGCGGAGGCAAATAGTAAAAAAGGTTTATTAATTAAAAAGCAAAGTAAGGGGGGTATCACAAAGTATGGGATACGCGTTTCGGCTGTTAAAACCAGCCTTCCTCAGTCCATATGCAGAATGGTTGAAAAACGGGGGATACCAGGCTATCCCAGCAGAGACTCTATCAGACCATCTCTGTCTTCAACACAGAACATACGGTCGGAAAATAATAATTTTTACCATTCTCTCAAAGTGAACTGGAAAACGAGACTTTTACGAGACTTACATATTTTATTTTTATTTATATTTTTGTATGCACTTATGTATGCACTTTTTCCTCCCTTTTTTGCATTTGCACTTTATATGCAATTTCCTTGATTTCAATAGGACACTTATCGCTCACTTGCACATTGCTTATTTTGCACTTTGTGTACTATTTGTATATAGTAGGGCATTAACTGTCATTTTTGTCCAGTGCTAATACTGCACATAGCCTTTTGTAACAGCACTTTAGTGGTCTTTTTTTGACCGTGCACTGTTTTTGATTAGTGGGAATACCGCACCTAACCCGCCTCATATTAATTTCTCTCAAAAGAGACTGCGCCACTAGGATCCCCTCTCTTCTGTTCTATGGATGTTTTAAGCCTATAAAAGACTTAACTGAATGCTATGGAGTGATCTCGTTGCTGTGCTGGACATGAACAATCCTTAAACTACTGTTACTCCCTGTGGCATGTCTCTACAAAGATAATTGATAATATACGATCCAAAAGCCCAATGAAATGTACTTTAAAAGTAGAAACATGGGTGGGGTGAGTTTGTGATACTTTGTGTTGTAAACTGCCCACAGTATCGTTACAGAACTTTCTCCTCACTGTGTGGCATTGGCTATAGAATGGACTCAATGGGTTAGAAGTCCAGAAATCCAACCCATTGACTTGCATTGTGTGGAATATATGTAAATTACATCACCAGGAGGTACCATTGAATGCCCTTAGCCCACTATCAGATCTCATTCATTTCTTATCTCGAGTAGCACAGACAACACAATAGATGCCCTGCAGCTATTGCCGCTTCACTACTGTTTTGTCCTATACCACAGCTGTAAAGGGAAACTTGAGCTTAGCTTTTGATGAAAATGTTGCATCATGGGAAAAATCAACAAATTGTAAGCAGGAGAAAAAAAACATCTGTTTATTTTTCCTTATTTTACATGTTATTACTTCAGACAAATAAATGAAACAACAGTATGGGTCCTATTACAATCGTAACTCTAACGTTAGCGCCCAGCTGTGTGAGCGTTAACGTTAGGTTAAGTGGCCCTAATGCGGTCCGCCCATATTTCATTACAAACACTAACAGGTTTCAAAAACAACAGCTAGGAGCTATGCTAACTGATTCCGCTTCTGCAGAATCAGTCAGCACCAGGCAGCTACATATCCCCCAAAATCACACACTCCCCTCTCTCATCCTATGGTTAGAACGACGGCCCGAACTGTCTCTTCTGGCTGCCGGGACCAGAGTGAGACTGGGGGGAAAAAGTCCCCAGTCTCTCTCCGCGATCACTCCTTGAGATCTTGCAGGTCATGTGACTAGGCAGTCGGAGCATCAATGGAGTCCTATGCACTCCATGGAGGATGCGCGAGGCGGCACATTAGTATCCAAGGTCTTAGCGCTGCGTTACGGGGCAGGCTGCTGAATTAGCACCTGCCCCGTAATATGATGCTAAAATGGGGACGCTAAGGAGAAGCTGTGCTGTATGGGTTGTTAGATTGTGCATGGTGTGTGGGTGTGCGAGTCTCTGTAATGTGAGGATGGACTGTTGCTGGTTGTGAATGATGCATTGTTTTTCTTCTGCCTCTCTACTTCCTGTTCTGCTCTGAGGTGATTATTCACTTCCTGTTCGGTTGGTGGGAATGTTCTGGGTAAATATAAAATGGCGGCTGAAGCAGAGCAGTGTTATGAGGCCGCTCTGTGAGGAAACTGCTCTATACAGATTAATAAACTACAACTTGCTTATACGGAAGTGTATTTTTGTGCAAGATATCTCATAAAGTAGGAATAAACAGCTTTTAAGCAAAACATCACAGAAACCTGCACCTACTAAGGTTTTCCTCCCTAGTATTCCCGTTTTAGTGTCAACTATGTAATACTGCCCTATGTGTTTTATAATGTGTTTTATAAGGTGGTTTATAAAGTGTTTTTGTTTGTAATGCACAAGTAATCTAGTTACAGTTTATGTTAGTGTTACTGTCCCTTTAAACAACCAGAGGACTTCCTTTTATTTTTATAGTCTCAACGTCAGATCTCTTTGGTATACCTTCCCTGCATAGAGAATTCACCATATTTCATCGTTCTTAAGTCACTGAAGTTCACCCAACAAAATGCAGCGCTGTTGAGCTAAAACAATACCATTTAGTGAATAACCACAAATTTAATTTTTATAAGTAGTGAAGAGGTTAAGGCTTTTCCACGTGTTCTCCAGCACCTCCTAGTGTTTATTAAGCACCAGATACCTGTCTTCCCATAAGTACCAGGCAAACTAATGAAAAACAACAATATGTGAGTGCACTCTAGGATATTAGATGTACTTATCTTAAAATCTATTTGCAATAAGAACAGACGTTCCTTCGGGAAGCTGGTAGCCCATATCCATTTAAATAGTCTTTCTGGAGGTTTCGAAACGAAACCGGAAAACAGGAAGTCCAATAGAATGCGTCCAGGAAGTAAGAACAGACCGGAACACGCGGAGGATGCCAACGGAAGGGCAGGACATTGGTCATTAAGATTTTTACTATATATATGTACACTGGTCCAGGGGATATTATAATCCTTGATAAAGTCATAATAGACGAAATGCGTTGGATTATATCTTATTATCCATGATTTTATTGTTTTAAAGTTTAATAAATTGCTATTACACGGACCAGTGCATTGGCATAATTTATCGCGGACCGATAGTGTCCTTCACAAGAAATATTCTGGAGTTTACTGGATGCGGGTAACCAGCCTCCCGAAAGACTATTTAAATGGATATGGGCTACCAGCTTCCCGAAGGAACGTCTGTTCTTATTGCAAAAAGATTTTAATATAAGTACATCTAATATCCTAGAATGCACTCACATATTGTTGTTTTTGGTATCTAATGGGTGAAGCAGGAGGAGTCACCCAGAGGAGCACCGCCTTATAGTGCTTTAGGAATTTTTTAAAAACTATTGAAAAAGAAAACATTTCATCCACTCTTAAAGTCTACAGTGAACGATCATAATTTTTTTTCAAATCTGTAGTCCAAGAGCTATACCTGAATGATGTCAGCCACAGTCTAATCCCGAAAAGTGACCTATTTTGATAAAAATCAGTAAAGTGATAAGCCCTAAAAAATGAGTTATCTTTCTGAAATTGTTTAATGAACTGGTTAGGTACAGTGACCCTAAAAGTAACCAGTGGTGTCAATTCATTTTAGAGATTGAGTTAGGTTTATTTTTAGGGTTAGGGATAATTTACAGGTTAGGCTGGGGTCAGACGAACGCAGTGTTAACGTCCGCGTTGCTGCACATAAGTACGTCCGTGATAGCATACAATTGTGTTAAATGGAGCCCCACACATGAAGTACGTCCGCACAGAAGTGCAGGGGCATGACGGACGCTGCAAATGGACGCAGGTTAGGCAAGAACGTAATACTGCTAGAACGGACGTGCGGAGTGCGCCACGTCCACATCGTCCGCATAGGTTTGTGTTTGAGTGATGGAGCATGGTCAGACGGACTGCATTTATACGCCCAGCATTTTTGACGGACAGAATGTTTTTTCATTGTAATTTATTTTCCCTGCTACATCAGTCAAAAAATACGTCAGTGAAAAAAACAGACTGTGTGGCCACTACCTTGTCATCAGTCAGAAAGTACGTCCGTACTAAACGGACGCACAGTCCGTACAAAATGCGCTCATCTGACCCCAGCCTTAGAGTTAGGATTACTTTAAGGCTAAGGTCAGACGAAAGCAGTTTTAACGTGCGTTTAGCCGCACGAAATCACGGCCGTACTAGCAGCAAATGACGTCCAATGCCGGGGAACATACGACGAACGGCCGCACGAAAAGTTCGTCCGCGCAACGCAAGTGGCCAACGAACGCATTTTTTCGAGAAACGTCAAACCGCTACTACTGACGTACAGAGTGCGCTGCGGCGCATAGCGGCGTGTGTGCGTGATTAGGAGACGTCAGACGCTGCTAATGTCCGGCCAACATAACGTCCAGACTCCAAAAGTGTTTTTATTGATGATCCGTACAAAATCACGGACGAAAAGGCGCATCGTATGACCGCTATCGCGTATTCCGGGGGAAAATACGTACGTTCGTTCGACCGAACTTTTTCACGGACGACGTGAAAAATGCGTTCGTCTGACCCTAGCCTTAGGGTTACAGTTAAGGGTTTTATAAGGAGTAGAGTTTTTATGTTAGGGTTATTTTAAGGGTAGAGATGTGCGTTTCATTTCGTCCCGAAACAAAATGCGGTTGAAATTTTCCCGATTCGTATTTCGGAAGTGCTTCCGAAATACGAATCGGTTCTGTCCGAAACAGTCCGAAAACGGAACGAAAATGAATCGATGCGGAACGAAATGGAACGAAAACGAAACGATATAAAACTAATTGATTTTGTTTTTACGGATCGATTTGTTATACCGTTTCACTTAGACATGGTACCACGTCCCTGTTTATTGGCGGTGGTGCTGATTCTGTAATCTGTATTCAGCACCACAGGCCATGGACAGCGCCATGGTGCATGGTGCTGTTTGGTGCGATTTGACGGCAGAGAAATTCCCCATAGACAAGTAATGGTTGATTTATTCGGAGAATGCCAAACAGCACCGAATCCCATAGGTTTCAATGTAAAAATAAATATTTGTTCAACCATATATTCTTTTTACTTGCAGAAAAAAGTCTCTTAATTTATTTTTAAGATTTTTTTAGGCATTTTTGGGATTTTTTTTGGTGAAGTTTATGGGTTATTAATTTATTTTAAAACAACAAGGCTTTTTTTCTTTGCCGAATCCAGCGTTTTTTTTCTGTCCTTCATTCTGTCTGCATTTGGCGGGGGCTTTGTATGGTGCTGTAACCTCTTCAGTACCAAGGACAGCAGCCCCACAGGGCTCTGGCAATAACTGATAAAACAAAATAACAAATAACAAAAGGAACATGAAATAACTAATAAACATGAAATGCTAATTGATCTGAAATACAAACTAAAAATATAAGTATATAAGACGAGACAGAGGTGATATGATAGAAACATTTAAATACGTAAAGGGAATCCACAAGGTAGAGGAAGGGAGTATATTTAGAAGGAAACAAAGTAGCAAAACAAGAGGACATACAGGGTTATCCAAAGAGATTCGAATTGCTTGAGAAAGGTAACCGAACGCTGAAATCAGCGTTCGGTTACCTTTCCTGGCCATTCGGCTATCCAGAGAGCAGGCAATTCGCCAAATCCTGTCGAATTGCCTGAACATACGGTGCCTGTTCGGTCCCTGTTCGAGGGCAGTGAAATCCCATCAAAAAGCACTGCTTCGGCTATTCAGAGAACACAAACCAGCAGTGAAAGGTTCCCTAATGTCCTGCCATTCGGTGGTTTAATTCGGCAAATTTATTCAGGAGAATCCCATAGACTTCAATGTTAAAAATATTCCCGTTTTAATTCAATATCTAATAAACCGTTCATTATAAAATTCTGCAGCAAAAAGTCTCTTTATTATAGATTTTTTAGGATACTTTAAGCATTTTTCTGAATTTTTTAAAAAAAATTAAAAGTCCGATTTTTTTTTTTTTTTTTTTTTAGTTTGCTTATTTTTTTTGTAACAGCCCTCTTTATTATCATTCCTGGACCTCCTGTGAAAATTTCAGACACTTTTCGCTCAGTAGTTTCTTGCAAACAGCGTTTCTTTTTCCCAGATTCATACAAATGGTTTTTCTATTTATTCACTGCCTCCCTACGTCACAGCTGCTTCGCTCTGTGTGATTCGGCTCCTTTTCGGCTCCTGTTCGGCTCCTGTTCGGCTCCTCTTCGAAGGTTAATCCAGATGTTTTTGCTTGTTTTCAGCATGCATTCGGTTAGTTTTCGTCTGGTTTTCGGCAGCTTTTCCCTGCAATTCGGGGACCCTGTGCTGCTTGCTGAATACACCGCAGGGTCACCGAAATGCAATCGGCAAAAGGAACCGAATTGAAGAGAACGAAAAGTCACCGAACGTGCGGTGACTTTTCGAATCTCTTTGGATAACCCTGATAGTCTTAGATTAGAGGGGCAAAGGTTTAAAAGTAACATCAGGAAGCATTATTTTACTGAGAGGGTGGTGGATACATGGAACAGTCTTCCAGTTGAAGTGGTAGAGGCCATAACAGTGAATGAATTTAAGCAAGCATGGGATAGGCCAGGGCCGGTGCAAGCATTTTTGTCTACTCAGGCGAAGGTGCGTTTTGGTGCCCCCCCCATCCCTACCATGCCATGTCAATCAGCATTGAGATGCATAATAATCTCTAAAACATACCAAGAAAATAAGTTGTCATTTGCGCTCACCCCCAGGCATGTACTGGCCATAGGGACTACAGGGAGATTCCCGGTGGGGGCCGATGGCTCTGTGGGCCAGTGTGAATGCTGGTTCACCGCGTGGCTCGCGCTGCCCTTAATGGTGAGGTGAGAACTTCCACACTGCAAAACAGACGCAGTCTCATATTGCGGCCACCGTGCCGGTGAGACCCTCTGCGCATCCGCCTCACCTTAAGGCATGGTGCACACTTGACCTCAGTGCCACTGCGGTGCTTTACCCAATCGCTCTGCAGCAACTCCAGTATCTGTAGAGCGCTTGGTTGAGCGATCCAGTTGGATTATATACTATATTTGTGCGTATTTGCATAATTAAATTGGGCCGGTCGTGGATGACATCCAGGGCTGATTTTCTGTCCCAGTCCAGCCCTGCTCACCCCTGTAGCTCCATGTTAAACAAAACACAGAGGTTTTGGTTTATTTGAATGGTCATTAAAGTGTAAGCTCTTCTGCCGCATCACGACACCTCTGGGTCAGGCTAGTCCTTCCTAATGAAACCAAAAGCTGCTTTCTAAGCAACCACATGTCCTCATGCGGCTTCTCAGCCATGAGAGAAACTGGTGGGTTTTATTATATACCCTCACCAG
The DNA here is from genome assembly GCA_009667805.1 of Leptobrachium leishanense. NCBI lineage: Eukaryota > Metazoa > Chordata > Amphibia > Anura > Megophryidae > Leptobrachium > Leptobrachium leishanense. The sequence goes on along the minus strand of CM019065.1, from coordinate 31,212,011 downwards.
GAGCAATTCAGGTTTATAAGATACGTCTACCTTATTGATGTACTTATACACACTGCAAATTACAGAGCTCACTTCAATAAACCTTCCAGTAATGTGCAGTGTGTAAAAGCGTATCACAGAGCTCCACAGCAATAAAACTCATAGTAATGGCAGAGTGTAGGAGCGTATCACAGAGCTCCACAGCAATAAAACTCATAGTAATGTGCAGTGTGTAAAAGCGTATCACAGAGCTCCACAGTAATAAAACTCACAGTAATGTGCGGTGTGTATGAGCGTATCACAGAATCCACAGCAATAAAACTCACAGTAATGTGCAGTGTGAATGAGTGTATAACAGAGCTCCACAGCAATAAAAAAAGGTAATGTACCAATATCAGTTATTCAAACCCCCTGCATATCATTTTACACCCCCAGACCCAAGTACATGATTTTACACCCACCAGCATAGCAATTTAACACCCCCAGTAAATCAGTTTACAGCCCCAGACCCAGTATATATCAATTTACAGCCCCCCCAGTATATCTATTTACGGCCCCCAGACCCAGTATATCAATTTACAGCCCCCAGTATAAGCAATTTACAGCCCCCCAGTATATCTATTTACGGCCCCCAGACCCAGTATATCAATTTACAGCCCCCAGACCAGTATTTCAATTTACAGCCCCCCAGTAAATCTATTTACAGCCCCAGACCCAGTATATCTATTTACAGCCCCCAGACCCAGTATTTCAATTTACAGCCCCCAAGTATATCTATTTACAGCCCCCAGACCCAGTATCAATTTACAGCCCCCCAGTATATATCTATTTACAGCCCCAGACCCAGTATATCATTTACAGCCCCCAGACCAGTATATCCATTTACAGCCCCCCCAGTATATCTATTTACAGCCCTCAGACCCAGTATATCCAATTACAGCCCCCAGACCCAGTATATCAATTTACAGCCCCCAGACCCAGTATACCAATTTACAGCCCCCCCACTATATCTATTTACAGCCCCCAGACCCAGTATATCCATTTATAGCCCCCAGACCCAGTATATCCATTTACAGCCCCAGACCCAGTATAGCCATTTACAGCCCCCAGTATATCTATTTACAGCCCCCAGACCCAGTATATCCATTTACAGCCCCCCCTATTATATCTATTTACAGCCCCAGACCCAGTATATCCATTTACAGCCCCAGACCCAGTATAGCCATTTACAGCCCCCCAGTATATCTATTTACAGCCCCCAGACCCAGTATATCCATTTACAGCCCCCCCAGTATATCTATTTACAGCCCCCAGACCCAGTATATCCATTTACAGCCCCCCAGTATTATCTATTTACAGCCCCCAGGACCCAGTATTTCAATTTACAGCCCCCCAGTATATCTATTTACAGCCCCCAGACCCAGTATATCCATTTACAGCCCCCAGACCCAGTATAGCAATTTACAGCCCCCCCAGTATATCTATTTACAGCCCCCAGACCCAGTATATCCATTTACAGCCCCCAGACCCAGTATATCCATTTACAGCCCCCAGACCCAGTATATCCATTTACAGCCCCCCCAGTATATCTATTTACAGCCCCCAGACCCAGTATATCCATTACAGCCCCCAGACCAGTATAGCCATTTACAGCCCCCCAGTATATCTATTTACAGCCCCCAGACCCAGTATATCCATTTACAGCCCCCCCAGTATATCTATTTACAGCCCCCAGACCCAGTATAGCCATTTACAGCCCCCCCAGTATATCTATTTACAGCCCCCAGACCCAGTATATCCATTTACAGCCCCCCCAGTATATCTATTTACAGCCCCCAGACCCAGTATATCCATTTACAGCCCCCAGTATATCTATTTACAGCCCCCAGACCCAGTATTTCAATTTACAGCCCCCCAGTATATCTATTTACAGCCCCCAGACCCAGTATATCCATTTACAGCCCCCAGACCCAGTATATCCATTTACAGCCCCCAGACCCAGTATAGCAATTTACAGCCCCCAGACCCAGTATAGCAATTTACAGCCCCCAGTATAGCAATTTACAGCCCCAGACCCAGTATAGCAATTTACAGCCCCAGACCCAGTATTTCAATTTACAGCCCCCAGTATATCTATTACAGCCCCCAGACCCAGTATATCTATTTACAGCCCCCAGACCCAGTATATCCATTTACAGCCCCAGACCCAGTATATCCATTTACAGCCCCCAGACCCAGATATAGCAATTTACAGCCCCCCCAGTATATCTATTTACAGCCCCCAGACCCAGTATATCCATTTACAGCCCCCAGACCCAGTATAGCAATTTACAGCCCCCCCAGTATAGCAATTTACAGCCCCCCCCAGCCATATAGCAATTTACAGCCCCCCCATATAGCAATTTACAGCCCCAGACCCAGTGCAGCAATTTAAAGCCCCCCCAGTATATTAATCTACACCCCCTCCCATTAGTTTATTCACACCTGGTAATAAATCTCCTCTCTGCCTCGCTCCTCCATCGCAGCAGAGTGAAAGCACGGGGGCTGGTGGCTCCTCCTGCAGTTCCTGTTTTCCTGGGCTATGTGGATCACGTGTGGGGGCGGCGCCAAATTACACAGTGTGCCTGCTGTTAAGAACGTGGGATGGGACTGAGACAGGCACACACACTGCAGCGCCGCCGCAAATCAGATTTTTCCGCCCCTCAAACTGGCAGCAGGCCAGGACAGTAAGGCGGCCGCCTGTGCCGCCTTACATTAGCGCCGGCCCTGGGATAGGCATAAGGCTATCCTAAACAAAAGATAAATCCAGGTAAAGTATCCATGTAATTGGGCAGACTAGATGGGACGAAAGGTTCTTATCTGCCCACATTTTTCTATGTTTCTATGTTTCTAAGTGAACAAGCAAATCGATTTGAAATACGAATCACGGTAACATAACGAACACCAAAACGAATTGAATAACATAACGAATCGGTTTGAAATTAATTTTTACATTGTGCACATGTCTATTTAAGCGTTATTTTTAGCGTTATTGTTTAGGGTTTTAGGGGTTAGGGTTATTTTAAGGGTTAGGGTTATTTTTAAGGATAGCGTTATTCTATAGGTTAGGGTCAATTTAAGGGTTAGAGTTTATTGTAGGTTTAGGGTTGTTTTAAGGGTTGGGGTTATTTTAAGGAATAGGAAAAGGTTTTTTTTGGTTATGGCAAGTTTTAGGGTTGGGGTCACGGTTTTTAAGCTTACGGTTATTTTTAGGGTTACGGTTATTTGTAGGTTTAGGTTGTTTTAAGGGTATGGGTTATTTTAAGGAGAAGGAATAGAGTTATTAAGGGTTATGGGTATTTTTAGGGTTAGTGTTATTTTTAGGGTTATATTCATTTTAAGGTTAGGGTTATTTTTAAGGATAGCGTAATTTATAGGTTAGGGTCATTTTAAGGGTTAGAGTTAATTGTAGGTTTAGGGTTGTTTTAAGGGTTGGATTATTTTAAGGAATAGGGTTTTTATGGTTAGTTTTAAGCTTATGGTTATGGTTATGTTTGGGGTTAGGGTTTTTAAGCTTATTTTTTTAGGTTTTTAAGCTTATTTTTAGGGTTGTTTTAAAGGCAAGGGTTAGTTTAAGGAGAAGGAATAGGTTATATTAAGGGTTATGGGTATTTTTAGGGTTAGTGTTATTTTTAGGGTTACATTTATTTTATGGGTTAGGGTTATTTTAATGGTTAGGATTAGTGCAATTTAAAGGGTTAAGGTTATTTTTAGGATTTGTTTTTTTAAGGGTTAGGGTTTTATAAAGTATAGAGTTATTTTAAGGAGTAGGTATCGGGTTATTTGAAGCAGAAGGAATATGTTTTTTAAAGATTATTTATAGGGTTAGGGTTAGGGTTATTTTAAGAGTTAGGGTAATTTGTAGGTTTATCGTTCTCTTCATTTCCAGTACCAGTGAATTTTCGGTACTTGAAAATTACCTTGAGGGAAACATACATGAAAAGGAAGTCAGATTTGAACTTCGTTTGCTTTATGATACAGGTTTTCCAGCCACTAAGGGGGACAGAATGACTAGCAGGGTTATTCAAAGAGATTCGAAAAGTCACTGCACGTTCGGTGACTTTTCGTTCTCTTCAATTCGGTTCCTTTTGCCGATCCCATTTCGGTGACCCTGCGGTGTATTCAGCAAGCACCACAGGGTCCCCGAATTGCAGGGAAAAGCTGCCGCAAACCCGACGAAAACGAACCACAAAACCCAGCGAATGCACGCCGAAAACCCGCAAAAACATCTGGATTAACCTGCCGAGAACCACAGAAAAACCCGAACAGGAGCCGATCACACGCAGTGAAGCCGCCGGAAAAAGCCGAGAAAGCCGAGACCGCAGACAGAGTGAAGTGAATAAATTAGAAAAACAGTTTGCTTGAATGATTGAAAAGTGAAACGCTGTTTGCAAAGAAACTACTGAGCGAAAATGTCTGAAATTTACATATGAGGTTCAGGGAATGATAATAAAGAGGGCTGTTACAGAAAAAATAAGTAAACGTAAAAAAAATAAAAAAAATCGGACTTTTATTTAAAAAAAAAAAAATCAGAAAAGTGCTTAAAATATCCTAAAAAATCTATAAATAAAGAGATTCTTTACTGCAAAATTTTATAATGAACGGTTTATTAGATATTGAATTAAAACCAGAATATTTTTAAAATTGGAGCCTATGGGATTCTCCTGAATAAATTTGCCGAATGAAACCACCGAATGGCAGGGCATTAGGGGAACCTTTCACTGCTGGTTTGTGTTCTCTGAATAGCCGAAGCAGTGCTTTTTTATGGGGATTTCACTGCCCTCAAACAGGCACCAAACAGGCACCGTATGTGCAGGCAATTCGCCAGGATTTGGCGAATTGCCTGCTCTCTGGATAGCCGAATGGCCAGGAAAGGTAACCGAACGTTGATTTTCAGCGTTCGGTTACCTTTCTCAAGCAATTCTGATCTCTTTGAATAACCCTGTTATTTTCTCTTGGGACATGTAACATTTCATTCAGTTTGTTTAATTTATATAGTGTAGTTTTTTTCACTTGGATTGCGATAAATAGATAGATATACAGCCAGAAAGACAGACAGATAAATAGCTGTTTAACCCCTTCTATATAAAGCAATTTTATTTCAAAATAAATATCTTAACATTTATTTATGAAACATGGGATGTGAGGTTTGCAATTAAATATAGATTAAAATATACATTTTGAATAAATTGTTCTAAAATAATTACAAATTTAAAATAACGAATATTTGCTCATTTCTAATGTTTCATGTATTCATTTATCCTTTCCAGAAATATTGTTGGAATTAAATATCGTGAACACTAGATGGCGTCCCACATTTTAAACAATTTCCCTTGGCGTCTGCGTTATCCGCATACAGGAAGAAAAGGTCTTTGTGTCACATACCGTAAACATGATGCAGACAGATAATAAAAATTATGATATCTCCTGCTTATGGAGATTTGTAGTGATCATAAATGGGATTATTAGCAATGCAATATCTGTATGTGATTGTGCTGCATAATGCCTGTTTAAGGGAATTACAGCAACACCTTGCATCTGTACTGTTCGGGAATTTTCGCTCATTATAACCTGGATCTTATCCCTGTACAGCAGTGTGTGACCCCAGAGCTCTCCCTGTAATCTCCCTGGCTGCTGTAATGTAATGGTAACAGTGCTGACCCATCCATGGAGCTGGGTGGTGCAGCGGCTCCAGTCGGCCCTTTGTCAGAGGCAACATTTTGCTGCCCTGTCAAATGCTGCTGCATGGAGCGCCTGGCCCGGACAAGGCACGACCCTCCAGCAGGCTGCTAAACCAAGCCATGCATGCAACCCTCTCAGTGGGCATGCGCTTTATGCGCCTGCCCCTCTCAGTGGGTCAGCATCCGCCACTTTCAGCGGGCCCACGCCCGGCCAGGCCTCGACCAGGCCTGGAGCAAGGCCTCGACCAGGCCAAAAGCCAGCCCCAAAGCCAGGCCTCGACCAAGCCCAGAGCAAGACCTTGACCAGGCTCAGAGCCAAACCTCTAACAAGCTTTCCAAAGGGCTAGCATCAACCAGGCCTGGAGCCAGGCCTCGAGCAGGCCCTCCAGTGGGCTGACGCCAGGCCAGGCCTGGAGCCCGACTGGCCCTGAATGGTAATGTGTTTGAATGTCTTGTTACAGTGAGGTTGGGCAGGGCCATCTTTAACACAGGGCAAAATGGGCAGTCATTGTTGTGGGGCCTGAGGTAACTGCCCTTTTAGCCCACAAAAGCTATGGTCCATGGTTCAGCACCAATCTGGCACAGATCGTAGACCAATCCCTGTCCACTGATGTCATCGCGCATGGCCACATGCTTCCCATAGACTCTACTTGTGGGAGACCTCCCCTCTCAGACCTGCAGCTCCACGGTCAGACATAGGCCATTTCCCCAATCGCTGTGTCATAGGGAGCCTCAGACCCCAGGCACCATCTTAGTTAAACCTCCCAGCATCGATCGACACATCAGAGTCTAGACGCTGTCCACAGATGGAGGACCAAGTGGGCAGCTCTGTGACACAGGGCACCAAGCCCGTAGGAGAGCACCAGACAGCCCCAGGACCGACTAAAAGCCCCCCCATCGGCTAGGCTAGCGTGAGCACTGTCATCCCAGATGCAACCTGCGACCACAAGCAGTGCCTGATAAGTGCCAGGGGCAGCGACGGGCAGCGACGCGCAGTGGCAGAGTGATAGAAACATTTCATAGAGCAAGGAGAGCACAACATGTAAAATAATCATGACTGAAGGAACATTTAGGAGCATTGCAGACAGTGGACACTCCACAGAGTGGAATGAAATGTCAGAGTAGAGAAGAAATGCAGATGGGTGTCGCACTCTTCACAATGCATTGATTTTCTTTTCTGGTCTACTTGAAGTGTAATTTGTAATAAACTCACTCTACAAGCACTAGAACAGTACATGCTCTTTACAAAGGTTATATGAGGTCCCCTGTACTTGTGTTTGCATTGTTATATTGATAGCAATTTGCAAAAATCAATGGGATTATAACCCCTTCACCGAGTCACATTCCTCCAGATGAAACATATTCTATCAATCGTGTGTCTCTAAATTCTGGAATTATTCTTTGGCCTCAAATCGGGTAGTTCAAATCCCAACCTTAGAGCTACTAGTACTTTCATGTCCCTCTGGACTTTGATTAGTAGTCTCCGTTACAACAAATCCATAAACCGGACTTAAGGAACCCTCTGATACAATACAACCTGTGGGGGCATGGCCAGCAGTGGTCGAGACCATGTTTGAGTGGAGCTCTGCTTCTTCTCCTGCTAAATGCAAGTTATTTTGGTGATTCTGGACCGAGGAGTATCTTCCTATCATCACTCTACCATTGCCAATCAGGTGTAGTACTCCGAAGCCTGACTAGTTCCCCCTTCCGGACCTGCGATTGGGGTAGTGGCCAAGCCAGTTTTTCCTTGCGGATCCTATTTTTACATTTCTTCATATGTGGAAGGCGGACTTGTCTCCCTCTGGTGTTTCCTGTGATGTCATTGCGGCAGTTCGGGATGCATACCTCCATTTCGCGTTGTTTCGAGCGATTCAAAATAACTCTGTTCCCTTTGAAGGGGGCCTTTATTGCAGTTTTTCGGGACCGTACTTTTCTGATTCTCGCAACTCAGCGTCACTTTAAACCTGCGACTGCTCTCCTACGCACTCACGACATCCGCTATCACTGGGTGCTCTTGGTTCCCTGATAATCCGCCAGGGTGATGGACACACACTTATGGCCTCTGTGTCTGATGTTCATCTCCGTTCTATGGGACTGTTCTCATATTTCCTGCACCTTCCTATTGCAAGGTTGCCTGTTTTCTCCCCTCTGCTCACCAGTGACCTGAATTGAGTAACCAGGTTCCGTTAGGGACTTGGCTGCTGCTTTGACCCTGTTCTATTATTTCACTGCCTTGATAGTTATTGTTGGCACTATGATTGCCCTGTTAGTGGAGGAGTGTGTGGGTTGTTTTTTTTTTTTGCTCACCCCCTACCCTGGGAGCAGGGGCATTCTGTGGGTGTGCTTTGAGGTGGCCATCCTAGGCGCTCACTGCCTTTTAGGCCCTACAGCGCTCCCTACTCTGTGTCCTCCTCTCCGGCCCTCTGGGCCCCTGCGGTGGTGGGTTGCGCTGGTGAGCGTCACTTGTTCTTATTTTGGGTGCTCCTTTCTACCCCTCCTTCCCCCTTATTTTTAAATTTATTTTTCCCTCTTCCTCCATTCTGTGGCTCCTCCTTTTGTGTGATTAGTGCCACCTAAAGGTGACCTGACCTTCAGTTTCATTTTCATTTTTACTTCCAACAAAAACTGGAGACTATTTAAAGCCATAGCAATGGCTTAGGAAGGATTACACTAACTGAGGAAGCGGTTTGGAGGCTTTTAGTGTACCTACTGCGGAATTTATATCGATAAAATATTTAACTTTTTCTGGCTGCTGAAACTTTTGTTCCAGTTATCCTTTCAATCAGTGGAGATGGGGGATCCGGAGCCCCCTTGCTACTCTGGCGGCACATATTCCTAGGCCCCTATTATATTCTTTGCGCAAATTCGTCCACACAGCGCAATCTTTTTTGTGCCCAGCGTTAAGCATTATCGCGCGAAAATTAACGGTGGTATTACGATCCGAATGCATTTTCTCATCAGTCCAAAAATAGGGTTCGTAAAAATGACGCACAAAACAAAGAGTAATAAGCGCGCAGTAACGTAGCGCACGTAAATCAGTGTGCGGACTGTTTTTTTCACGGGATTCAGCCAATCGGAATTAAGAACCTTAATTGACATCAATTTACCTTAATTGACTCACTTAAGTTTTTGCACCTGTCAAAGTAAATCTGAGTATACATGCTGCAGCAATAAAAAAAACACACACAAATTCACAATTTTATTGTTTGGGTATGTGTAGAATGTGTAACTATACTGTGCTGTATTTTTTTTTTCGTGCTGGTGTTTTTCGTTTCGGCCAGAACGTTCCGATTTGCCGTTACCACCAGCTTTCCAAAGACGTTAAAATTATGCGTGCAAACGTTGTTCGTAAAAAGATGTGCATCGATTGTAATACCATCCGCATACCAGCGCACATACGCATTTGCGCTCACAATGTTAAGTATAGGACGCGCACAGTTCATCACGCTCGCGCAGCTCCATCCTTGTTAAACGATAACGCGAATCATTTGCGCGAATGTCGTAATACGACGTTCTGCGCAAAGGGTTTTGCCCCTCGCGTTAATGTGTTTTTGCACACGCGTTCAAAATTGCGCAAAGAATGTAATAGAGTGTCACGGCTCCCGGATCCCACCACGCAGTCCTTAAAGCCCAACACTCCACAGAGCCCAAAAGCTACCAACAGTGTAGCCGTAGAAGAATCCCTAACTGTCTGGTCCTTAGAATTGACCAGGTATACTAGCTATACAGAAAGGGTTAATCAAAGACAATGTCGTAATACAAAACCAGGTCAGCAACACGGGGGTAGTCAGACGAGCCAGAATTAGGGATGAGCGGTTCGGGTTCGGACAGTTCGGCCCGAATTTAGCCTGTTCGGGTAGATCGCGAACTCCGAACATTTCCGGGTGTTCGAAGCAAGTTCGACCACAATGCATCACAATTGACCATAATGCATTTTCCCACTGGCCTGAAGCTCGTAATTGGCTACAGCCTTGCACCTGACCACAGGTCTGGTGCAAGACAGGTTCAACAGTATGCCAATCACCGCTCAGAGTCCTGATTGAGCTAAGTCCCGCAGCACACTATATAACGTTTCCACGCGCCGATTCTGCACGCATTTCAGAGGAAATTTCAGAGGAGATTGGTGTGTGTTGTTACTGCCGGTCTGCCACGCTACTGGGGGGGGTCTGGGGGGGTCTCATTTCTACAAAATATCAGGGAATTGAGGTGATGTGTGTCTTGTCACTGTGCCAGCAAGTTTTTTGGGGTCACTAATTTCTTTAAAACATTTGTGAATTGAGGTGATGTGTGTCTTGTCACTGTGCCAGCAACTTTTTTTGGGGTCACTAATTTCTTTCAAACATTTGTGAATTGAGGTGATCTGTGTCTTGTCACACAACCAGTGCCACGCAGTATTTTGGGGCTCACTATAATTTCTACAAAATATTAGTGAATTGAGGTGATCTGTGTCTTGTCACACAGCCAGTACCACGCAGTATTTTGGGGCTCACTAATTTCTACAAAACATTTGTGAATTGAGGTGATCTGTGTCTTGTCACACAGCCAGTACCACGCAGTATTTTGGGGCTCACTAATTTCTACAAAACATTTGTGAATTGAGGTGATCTGTGTCTTGTCACACAACCAGTACCACGTAGTATTTTGGGGCTCACTAATTTCTTTAAAACATTTGTGAATTGAGGTGATCTGTGTCTTGTCACACAGCCAGTGCCACACAGTATTTTGGGGCTCACTATAATTTCTACAAAATATTTGGGAATTGAGGTGATCTGTGTCATGTCACACAGCCACTGACAGTGTCACGCAGTATTTTGGGGCTCAGTAATTTCTACAAAATATTTGGCAATTGTTATAATCCGTGTGTTCTCACTGGCTGCCACCCATCAAGGGGTCTCACTGATTTATAAGAGGTTTCACTGCCACCCATCAAAGGGTCTCACTGATTTATAGGAGGTTTCCCTGCCACCCATCGAGGGGTCTCACTGATTTATAGGAGGTTTCACTGCCACCCATCAAAGGGTCTCACTGATTTATAAGAGGTTTCACTGCCACCCATCAAAGGGTCTCACTGATTTATAAGAGGTTTTACTGCCACCCATCAAAGGGTCTCACTGATTTATAAGAGGTTTTACTGCTACCCATCAAAGGGTCTCACTAATTTATAGGAGGTTTCACTGCCACCCATCAAAGGGTCTCACTGATTTATAAGAGGTTTCACTGCCACCCATCAAAAGGTCTCACTGATTTATAGGAGGTTTCACTGCCACCCATCAAAGGGTCTCACTGATTTATAAGAGGTTTCACTGCCATCCATCAAAGGGTCTCACTGATTTATAAGAGGTTTCACTGCCACCCATCAAAGGGTCTCACTGATTTATAGGAGGTTTCACTGCCACCCATCAAAGGGTCTCACTGATTTATAAGAGGTTTCACTGCCACCCATCAAAGGGTCTCACTGATTTATAAGAGGTTTCACTGCCACCCATCAAAGGGTCACACTGATTTATAGGAGGTTTCACTGCCACCCATCAAAAGGTCTCACTGATTTATAGGAGGTTTCACTGCCACCCATCAAGGGGTCTCACTGATTTATAGAAGCTTTCACTGCCACCCATCAAAGGGTCTCACTGCATTTTAGGAGGTTTCTGCGAATTGTAATCTGTGTCTTGTCACTGTTGCCAGCTATCAGGGGGTCCTATCAGGGGGTCTCACTGACTTGTAGCAGATTTCTGCGTATCGTAGTTTGTGTCTTGTCACTGGCACCCATCAGGGGGTCTCACTGATTTATAGGAGGTTTCTGCGAATTGTAATCTGTGTCTTGTCACTGCCTGCCAGCTATCAGGGTGTCTCACTGAGTTATACCAGAGTTCTGTAAATCTTTAATCTTTATACCAGAGTTGAATCAGAGTTCTGTATATATTTAATCTATATATCACTCACCATGTCTGAAAGAACAAAAAGGACAGGCAGACGCTCCCAGACACAGATAAGAAGGCAAGTAGCCCCTGTGTCGGGAGGCTGTGCCTCTGGTCGTGGTGGACGTGGTGCATCCTCTGCAGGGGCACGTTTGTCCTTTCTAACTGGTGCTGGTCAGCCAGGCTTCTAGTGCTTTACAGTCCACCTCAGCTGCCAAAGCATCTAATGCAGCCTCCATGTCCACAGCTACTCCTGCCGTAGCCTCTCTATCACACACGGAGGAGTCAGCTGAATTTTTGACTACAATGACAGTGACATGCTGCTTGAGGATGCGCAGCAAGTACAGTGCTCTGATTCAATCTCTGAGGTTGAGCAAGGGAGTATAATCAACCTAGAGGAAGGGGGTGCCAGTGATGACACACAAATAACTGGCACTCATGTTGCCCCAGCAGCTGCAGCATACTGCCAAGTTGGCTCCAGTGACGAGGAGATAGGGGGTGAAGATGACATTGATGATGAGGTCACTGACTCCACCTGGGTGCCAGATCGAACTGAGGAATCAAGTGAGGAGTAGGGGGGGGAGGAGGAGGAGGAGGCACAGCAAACACGAGGCACAACATCCTCTGTGACCAACCGTAGCTCTAGCCACTCCAAGGCATCAGATGTTAGAGCTGCTCCGGTGCAGAGCGCTGTTGTCTCAAAGAACACATGCAGGAACTCTGCTGTCTGGGAGTTCTTTAAGAAATGTGCAGCAGACCCCACCGTTGCTATTTGTAATCTATGTCAGAGGAGGCTGAAGCGTGGGATAAACATCGGACACTTGGGTACCATGTGCTTGAGGCGACATATGACCACCCGCCATGCATCCCGTTGGCGCAAAACTTTGCGTAGGTCCTCCTCTTCTGTCTCTACCCCCACTGTATGTCCTGCCATATCATTGCCTACAGCCTCCACTGACAGGGATGATGCTACAGTAATGGATGCATCCCCTTCCTCACAATGTGACATCCTCCCAGCAGCTGAAGATTTACGCAGTCAGATTATGTTGCCGCAGCTGCTGCAGCGAAAGAAAAAATATAGTCCCAACCATCCCCAAGCACAGCGTCTAAATGCCAGCTTAGCAAAATTACTCGCATTGCAGCTGCTGCCTTTCCAGCTGGTGGACTCTGCTCCCTTCCGTGAATTTGCTGAATGTGCTGTACCACAGTGGCAGGTTCCAAAACACCATTACTTTTCACGCAAGGCCATTCCAGCACTATACCAGCACGTGGAAGACAATGTTATCCAGTCATTGGGAAAGGCAGTCAGAAACAAGGTGCATGTGACTTTAGACACGTGGTCCAGCAAGCATGGACAGGGTCGTTACATTTCCTTCACGGCACACTGGGTAACTCTGATTGCAGCTGGGAGGGATCCAAGACGGGGCTCTGTGCTTGAGCTTGTTCATCCACCACGCCTCCAGAAAGCTACTTGTATGAGGTCTGTCTGCTCCACCACCACCACCTTTCCCTCTTCCTCCTCCTCCTCCTCCTTCTCTGTCTCTGGCGAAGTGGCAGTTAAACCGACGCCTGACAGGGTCTACGCAATGGCTCAAGCAAAAAGAAGCCATACTGTGCTTGAGCTGGTTTGTTTAGGGGACAGGAGCCACACCGGGCCAGAAATTCTGTCAGCTCTGCAGGGCCAGGTGCAGAGATGGTTAACACCACGCCAGCTTGAGCTGGGAATGATCATCTGTGATAATGGCAGCAACCTTCTCTCCGCCCTACGCAAGGGTAAATTGACGAATGTACCATGCCTAGCACACATCCTAAATCTAGTGGTACAGCGTTTCCTAACCAAGTACCCAGGGCTGCCAGAGCTTCTCAGCCAGGCCAGAAAAGTCTGCAGCCACTTCAGTTCGGTCATTCCCAGCAAGCGTTTGCCCTGCAGAAATTCAAAGAGAATTCCACCTTCCCACAAACCGTCTGGTCTGTGACATGCCCACCAGGTGGAACTCAACATTAGCAATGCTGCAGCGTCTGCACAAGCAGCAGAAGGCCATCAACGAGTACCTGTGTGAGTATGGCACAAGGACAGGTTCAGGTCAACTTGTTTTTTTCCCCCCCCGCAGTGGCTGATGATCAAGGATGCATGCACTGTACTGTCACCATTTGAGGAGGCAACGAGGATGGTGAGCAGGGACAGTGCATGCATCAGTGACACAATTCCTTTAGTGTTCCTGCTGGAGCACACTCTGTGGGGAATTATAGATGTGGCTCTAGAGGCAGAGCAGCGGGAGGAAGAGGAGGCCTTCCCTAGCTCTCAAGGGCCCAGTCTTTCCGCAGACAGCATTCCAGCGGGTCCTACTCAGTTCAGACAGAAGGAGGAAGAGGAGGAATATTTAAGTAGTGGGGGCATTGAAGGTGGGGGTTCCTCAAGGGAGGGTTTCGTGTGCCCAGAAACAGAAGGGCTAGTGCGTGGCTGGGAGGAGGAAGTGCACGATACAGTCATCCTCATTGACCAGGAAGACTCGGAAGCTAATGCCACCTCCAACCTATGCTGCATGGGCTCCCTAATAATGCAAAGCCTGCTAAAGGACCCCAGGATTCGTGCTATCAAGGAGAGGGGTCATTACTGGTTGGCAACCCTTCTTGATCCACGATACAAGGGTAAAGTTGCAGAGCTCATCCTGCCCGCACAGAGGGAGCACAGGATGAAAAAACTTGAGGACACTCTAAAGCGACACTTGTGTAACACCTTTCCAGGCACTGGTAGATTACCTAGTGCTGACACAAGTGCTTCTGAGGCTGCAGATGATCAGAGGAATAGTGGTGAAGGCCAGGGCCGCTTGACTGATGCATTTTTTTATTTTTTTAGTCCACGACGCCCAGGGACGTCAAATGTAGGCACCCATTGCCAGCGTCTTCACCATATGGTGCAGGACTACCTAGGGGCAAGGGCAGACCTGGATACCTTTCCAACAGATGATCCACTGGCTTACTGGGTGTTGAGATTGGATCACTGGCCAGAATTTAGCCAATATGCTATGCAGCTACTAGGTTGCCCTTCATCCAGAGTGCTTTCTGAAAGGACGTTCAGTGCCGCTGGAGGTTTTGTCACAGACAAAAGAGTGCGTCTGTCCACCGACTCTGTAGACGGCTGACATTTATAAAAATGAATCAGTCCTGGATCAGCAGCTATCAACCCCCTGATGCTGACGTAACGAAATAGATCGGGGATGTCTTCTGCATTCACAAAACCTCCAGCACTGAACTCTTCCACAATACCACAAAAGGGTTACAGTGTGAATGCACTTGCTGCCATGAAAGGCACAATATTTGGCTGCAATGACGCCTGTGCCAGATTTATAACATTTTAATTTTTTGAACCGCAGGGTCCAACCCTGCACTCTTCCACAATACTACAGAGATGTTACTGTATGATAGTACTTGCTGGCCTGGCACCAAAAGAACAATATCTGGGTGCACTGACGCCTTTAACAGATGCATATCTTTTTAATATAGGACCACACGGTCCACCCCTGCATTCTTCCACAATACTACAGAGGGGTTACTGTATGATGATACTTGCTGGCCTGGCACCAAAGGCACAATATCTGGGTGCACTGACGCCCATTAACAGATAAAAAAAAACACTTTTCAATATAGGACCACATGGTCCAGCCCTGCATTCTTCCACAATACTACAGAGGGGTTACTGTATGATTGTACTTGCTGGCCTGGCAGTCTGGCACCAAAGGCACAATATCTGGGTGCACTGACGCCTTGGCCAGAATCATATCTTTTTAATATAGGACCGCAAGGTTCACCCCTACATTCTTCCACAATACCACAGAGGGGTTACTGTATGTACTTGCAGGCCTGGCACCAAAAGCACAATATTTGTTTGCACTGCCACTGATGCCTGTATCAGATTCATATCCTCAGAGGGGTTACAGTGTGACGGCACTTTTGGGGATGCTAAAGGACCAATTTTGAAGCACCTATTGTTACTTTCATCTGCGTGTCCGAAAATGTCTCCTCTTTTCATACAGACTGCCGCCCCAAGCAGTTGTTTATGGATAGATTAAAGGAAAAGCATTCAGCGCTGCGGAATATGCTGGCGCTTTATAAATAAATAATAATAATAATACCGTCTTTTGAAACGTATTTTTTTGGGTTTTTAGTGTTTCTATACATCCTAGAAATCCGCCACTCCATGGGCAGGTTATGGGGACCTCCTAGGCATGATATTTGAAGGAATTTTTCGTTTTTATTTTTAATCCTTATTTCATGGAAAACTCACTTTCCCTTTAAAAACGTATTTTTTTTTACTTTTTGTCTTGTTTCCTGTCCCCCAGGGCACTACCCGGACCCCCATACACCTTTTATGTCAAATATCTAGCATATATGCCCTCTTGGAGGGCACTCTAAAAACCGAATTTTCAGCCCCATTGACTTGCATGGGGTTCGGGTTCGGGTTTGGACCCGAACATTTGGAAAAATTTGGTTTCGGGCCCGTATACCGAACTCAGGGATCGTTCGGCTCATGCCTAACCAGAATCAGGAATACAGAGTATAGAATAGTCAAATGGAATAACCGGGTCGATATCAGTGCAGAAGTGTAATACAAGAAAATAGTCTAGGGCAACGGAAGGCAGAATAGTCAGAAAACAAGCAGAGGTCAATAACAGGTTAAATCACGAGAGAATTCATGTACAAGGAGCTCAGGTATGAATAACCACGATCTGGCACTGCTTAGAAGGAACTGTTGGTTTTTAAAAGACCTTCACCAGACCACGCCCCCCTCTCAAGCCGCACCTCATGCAGCCACCTCCCTGCCTGTTTCAATTTAAACCGGGTGTTGGTGAGCGAGCAGCATCAGACATGCTGCCCTCAAGCACACCGGAAAGGCTGGAAGCCCCCAACGTTACATAGAGCCCCTAGTGTCTGGATCAGACACAATAAAATGTGAGTACCATTTGATCTTCCTATACAGTATTACCAAGGTCCAACCTCTTTCCTTTGGAAGAATAAGGAGGTTGCTGACTCTACATTGGGGGACATACAGAGCACCATAGCAGTAAGGAATGTCCCTATAGGCCTTAAAGCCCTATCCATCCAACTCATTTACTGAAGGCCCTCAAACCAGTCACTGGAAGGAAGCACTATCCTACAAGCACGTGGTCACTTCTAGGAGCCTCCCACTATCGGCTCTCATTTTGCATACACTTCAGTCTCCAATTGATACTCTGTATTCAACTGATTATATTAACTCTAATTACATGAATATTTGTATTCTCTACATGACTGCTTATACCTGGATGCTCAATTATTATTATTATTATTATTCTTTATTTATAAAGCGCCAGCATATTCCGCAGCGCTGTACAATAAGCACAGTATAGACAGGGTTACAATACATTGAACAACATTTGACAAACAGTACAGGAGGAGATGAGGGCCCTATTCCCTTAGGAACTCACAATCTAGGAGGGTTGGGGTTGGAAACAGGAGGAGAGGACTGTAAGGTGAGAGTGATTGATGGTTGCGTCAGTGAGTTGGGTGGTAGGCTTCCCTAAATAGGAACGTTTTAAGGGAGCGTTTGAAGGAGCCCAATAGCCCATGCCCCCCAATTAAACACACTGACACATGTATTGATGGGAAAGGGCATAGGCCACAGCTTTATTAACTTTATACAATTAACACCACCATACATAACACACCGCCCGGCCAGCCTTATTTATTCTGACCCTGCTGCCAACAACCGACAGCAGGCAGTCATATCATAAACCAGAGCTCGTTGCTCCTCCTGCTTTAGCCGGGAACAGAGCACATCTCTCCCAGCGCCCACCATACGTGGCGGCTTATCCACTCACCCCTTCACTGACCAGGGATACCGCCAACGCAAAGGGGCAACAATTCTCACTGGTTGCCCCTGCGCCCCCCCCCCCCCCCGCAGCCAGCGCCTTCTACACAACATCCCGCAGACCCTCCAAAAATATGTCCAACCCGATATCGGATAGATGAACACCATCCGAACGCATCAACACCAGGTTATCCCCTTCCAATTCGTGATGCCGAACCGAAAATCCCCCAATACTAATGAGAAACCGTGACACCTCCCTATTAACACACCTCCGAGCCTGTTCCAAAGCCTTAGGTGAATCAATAGCATTCCAAGCAGGCCTGGAAACAATCTCAGACCAGACAAGGGAGGCATCCTTAAAAAGCGAAAAGCAGCGAGCCAGGTCCTGTTTAATCAAATGGGTCAAATCCACAGAGCGAATTTGACCCAAGCCATTACCTCCCGCATGTATGACGAGAACAACAGGACCCGGAACCCTACGAGATAACCGACAACACTCCCGATATATGTGAACCCAACGCAACCCTCTAATGCCTAACCAGCGAACCCGTGCTACATCCAATGGAAATCCCAAATTTCTTCCAATTACACGTTGTTCAGCCCGCCGAGCTGCCCAATGGATGTAGGAATGGCCCAAAATCCAAACGGCTGTTGGTGAACCTGGAAAAGAAACTATAATAAATGTGGCGAAGATACACACGATATCGCCCTGAAGACCACCGACCTAAACGCTGAACCATAGACTCAGAAACCCCCGCCACTGCCGCTTCCATAGCTGCGCCAATCCTAAAGGAATGTGGTGCAAATTCTGATGGGTTCAAACCCAACTGAGAAACGCAGCGCCGAAAAATGGCAGCAAACTGAAAGCGGGTAAGTGGGCTGCCAGATGCATGAACCAAAAAAGGGGTATTCCCCACAGGTCTCCGCAACAAATAGGCGCTAGCGAGTGCAAACGAACAGCAAGCCCCTCCAATGCCAATTAAATGAACATATACCCCCCTGCCCGCCTGATAGGTCTTTGATCGTGAAATAAATAAATGCACCCTACCATCACCCACAACTACATGACCAAACAGAAGACCAGAAGGACAACGAGCACTACGCAAAACCAATTCACCTAAACGTAACACCCCAAAAAAACTAAACGAAAAAGCTACCCCAAATAGCAAAACCTCAAAATCGTCAAAACAAACGGCCTGCAAAATCGCCAGCAAATCCCGTAAAAGCACTGCGGAGATCGGCCGACGATGATCCGGAACCAAAGTTTTCCGCCAACCCGCCACCACTCGTCTCAACAAAGCATCCTTTGAAAAATCTACCCAACCCAACAACTGACACAAAAGGGAAAGTGCCGACAAAACCTTAGCTGCGAACGCTGCAGAAAGACCATCCCTCGCCAAGTCCTCCAGCAGGAACCAGGTAGATCGACTGCGATCAGCCGCCGACAGCCAACCCTGCCCAGAGCGGGCCACCACCTCCCACGAACGCCACACCTGTAAATACAACGTCCATGTCGAGCTCGCCAAAGAATGAAACAAGTGTCGGGTCACTCCGTTGAAGCTAGGGTCCACAGCCAGTGAGGAAAAGGAGTGCCCTTCTGATCCGCCCCCGGAGCCACCTTCCAGAAACGGTCCCACTGGAACCGGGAGAGAGAGTTAGCAATGATATTGCCCACACCCAGCACATGTCGCACTTTAAACAAGATATTGTAATCAAGACAGCGCAGCATAAAATGACGCAATAGTGACAGAACAGGAGGGGAACTGGACGAAGAGCGGTTCAAAACATGCTCAAATTATCGGTCCAGAAGATCACCCTCCTATTTGCTAGACTCTCCCCCACAGTTCCAGTGCCGTAACCATAGGAAAAAATTCCAAGAAAGTTAAATTAGCCAGCAACTGAGAATGATGCCAAGCAGCAGGCCACGGCTCCGCACATCAATGCCCCTAAAGTATGCCCCAAAACTACCAGAGCCTGCTGCATCAGTGAACAATTCCAAGGTTGCATTATCAACCTCCTGCCAATACGTCCGTCCCTTGTAACGACCCATAAAGGACTGCCAAACCAGCAGATCATCCTTCAATGACCGCCGTAGGCAGATGAAGTGATGCGAGGCCTTAACACCCACAGTGGCCAAGGCCAATCGCCTGCAAAATGCCCTCCCCATGGGCATAATGCGGCACGCAAAGAACAAATGGCCAAGCAGGGACTGCAACTCCTGAAGCCGAAGCTTAGAAGTCAGAGCACGAGCTAATACCACCCCGAAGGCATCAAGCTTTTCCTGAGGCAGACGAAAAACCCTCTCCTGCGTATCAATCTCGATGCCAAGGAAGGAAAGACGGCAGCAAGGGCCTTCCGTCTTTTCCCTTATTTTATTATACGACCCAGATAAACAAAAAACTTAATAAGCCCCACCTTTTTAATTTTTACATGTTTTATCTATTTTATTTTTCAGTGCGTCGGCCGGGGTCTTTAAAACCAGAGGTCTGACTTCAAAGAAATCATACCACATCGGGACCCCAGCCAGAGAGGTAAGTATAGGGAGGGAGGGGGGTTAAAGGACCATGATGTACAGGGTACGTCCTTGGTCCTTAACAGGATTTTTTTCCATGATGTAACCTGTATATCATTGGTCCCCATGGGCTTAAAGGACCTTTTTTTATTATTTAGACACATTTTAATTTTTTTTATTGCTTTAAATACCATTAGGAGAATTGCTTTTCCTTTTTTCTGCAGTTCGATGGAGCTCGCCAATGCCGATTACGCACAATTCGCCAGTTATCAGTGCACCTCCGACATCCGCTAACCTCTTAGGCGGCTCCATTTTTGGCAAAATACGGTGACCATTCGCTAAATTGTGAATTTACCTTAAGAGAAATAGGCCGAAACGCATAGCACCGGAACTGCACGCAATGTCGGTGCTTTGCGAATAGAATCTTAAAAGAAATCAATTTTTACAGCATAAACACCACCTTAGGAAAACTATTATTCAATTTATGATACGTTATAACTTCTTGTGCTGGATCATAAAAGTGATGTGTATACCAACAAAGTGGGTAATAAACTCATACAGCCACTTATAATGCTATAAAATGCTTGAATCTACCTGAATTCCGATATGCCCAATGACAATCAATCACCAGCGATGTGTTTCATCGCAAACAATGACACTTTCTAATCCAATGTATAAGGTTGGCATTCAAGTAAAATAAAAACCATTGTGAAGCAGCGACTCACCAAACCAACAAATGCCTAGGAAGAATTAGATGCACAGGGATGATTTAAAAGGATAATCTATTAAAATAGAGTTTTCCTTTTTTTCCCCTTAAATAATAGGGAAGCTGCTGCTGACAGCCTCTCACCAATGACTTTTTTGTTTACTTTTTTATTCTCGGTTCCTTTACTCACCGTTGGACCCTCGCTGCTCCTCCTCTTCCACTCAGGGACTCCCGAACCCAGAAGTCCCTGAAACTTTGTAACGCAATTTGCGTTCCTACTCTACTTGCTCAGCGAAGAAATTGCAAAATTGTGCACCGCTAAGAGACTTGTGCCCTGAGATGGATCGGAGCTGCACGCATGCTAGGGACGCAAGCTAGAGGTTAGAACCTTTCATCCAAGTGATATTTCTGTAAAGGATAAATGAAGATTTAAAAATGAGCAAAATTCTATTATTTATATAGCTCACAACAACAGTTGCAAAATTTATATTTTACCATTTATTTAACCCCATAACGACCTAGGACATACCAAGTAGTTCCAATGAAGACGGTCTCTTAATGAGCGAGGATGTTAGGGGGCCCTCCCTCCCTATATTCACCTCTCTGGCTGGGATCCCACGGTGGTCTGACTTTAAGGAAGTCATTTTATGGTTTTATACCCTGGTCGCCACTCTGTTGTCATCGCCCCAGGAGGGATGATGTCAGTTTCAGGCACCCCCCTGGCAGAGCCGGGAGAGGACCTGAAAGAGAGGGGTGCCCTTCGGACCCCTCTCACCTCCCAAACAGTACTGAATTTTTAAAAAAAGAGACGTACCGCTGGAAAGGTCGTAATGTGACCATTCCAACGATACCTCTCTTTAGTCCTTTAGGCGCGAGTGCGAGATCCGGCGCCAATGGGACATGTTGGATATCATCCAAACCTCAGGGCCCCCTCATCCACTGATGCCATCATGCATGTGCGCGATGACGTCAGTTAGGGAATTAACCCCTAGTTACAAGGGGCTTCCCTATGGAAATCACTATGGTGGAAATAGAGGAGTCACTAGGACCCCCCTATCTCCAGATTGGTGGCAGCTAGAGGGTCATGTTTGGTATTATCGGACAGGCCAGAGTAGACCATGTTTCGAGTAACAAATAAATAAAAAATATATAAAGTAAAAAATAAATAAATAGAAAGAAAAACAATATACAATATGTGTGAGTACAGTAAACAAGTAAGAGGAAAATTAGAGCTAGGCACAAACAGAGCAGAAATGTAAAAACAGCAGTGGGTACATTCAGACAGACAATGTTAAAACAGCCTTGTCACTATGGGGTTAATTGTTAACTTTGCATCCCATGTTTCAAATAAATGTTAATGATAAAAAAAAATCAACAAAAATCGCTAGCAAGGGGTTAATGGTATATTGAGACCACATTTGAGGGGAAATTATATGGCAATTAATCTACTCAATATGTGTGCTATGCGCTTATTGCAATACTTTAAAAATTTAAGGTTATAATGAGATGGATTCGACACAGGGGGTTACATATTATCCTCCCTTGACCACACTTTTTCCTGTTTTAACCCTATAATGCTTCTTCACCCCTGGATCAGATGTGACAAGCTATAGCTCCCTATAGCTAACTTCACCAGGGTGGGTCAAAAACGATTGGAGCAGACTATCAGGGTTAGTCAGAAAGAGCCGAACTGGCCCTGAAATGGTACCGAACAGTGAATTTCACTTTACGGTGACATTTCGTGACCATTCCGCAATTCAGAGAGCAGCCAGTTTGCCAAATTATAGCGAATTGCCAGCAAGTACAGTGCTGTTCGACAGCAGTGAAATCCCCCATAGAGAAGCAATGGTTATTCTAGTCATAGAACTCTGAACAGCAGAGAAAAGTTGCTGAAGTGCCCTGATGTTCGGTGTTTTCATTCGGCAGGTTTTCATTCAGCGAATCTCATAGGTTTTAATGTAAAAATATTTCAGTTTTAATTCAATATCTAATAAACGTTTATTATTTTATTCTGCAGTAAAAAGTCTCTTTATTTATTAATTTGTTTAGGATCTTTTAGGCATTTTTAGGGATTTTTTTTAAAATTGTTTTCGTTTTTTTTTTTAAATTGTTTTTTTTTCTGTAACAGACCTTTTTATTATCATTCATAGGATTTTATTTATTTATTTATAAAGGATTTTACCAGGGAGGATACATTGAGATTTCTCTCGTTTTCAAGTATGTCCTGGGTTCAAGAACATTGAATTGTTACAGAAATACAAAATAGTAAAATGCAAGATATTAACACAAAAACAAATATACAGATTAACAGAAAAATAAATATGTAGGAAATAAAGTCATTATGTCACATGTTTACAGGTGCATTCTGTATATAGTCACTGTGTTACATGTTTACAGGCGCATTCTGTATATAGTCACTATGTTACGTGTTTACAGGTACATTCTGTATATAGTCACTATGTTACATGTTTACAGATGCATTCTGTATATAGTCACTGTGTTACATGTTTACAGGTGCATTCTGTATATAGTCACTATGTTACATGTTTACAGGTGCATTCTGTATATAGTCACTGTGTTACATGTTTACAGGTGCATTCTGTATATAGTCACTGTTACATGTTTACAGGTGCATTCTGTATATAGTCACTGTGTTACATGTTTACAGGTGCATTCTGTATATATTCCCTATGTTACATGTTTACAGGTGCATTCTGTATATAGTCACTATGTTACATGTTTACAGGCGCA
Organism: Leptobrachium leishanense; assembly: GCA_009667805.1. NCBI lineage: Eukaryota > Metazoa > Chordata > Amphibia > Anura > Megophryidae > Leptobrachium > Leptobrachium leishanense. The sequence continues at coordinate 31,188,580 of CM019065.1, read as the reverse complement.
TTCTGTATATAGTCACTATGTTACATGTTTACAGGTGCATTCTGTATATAGTCACTATGTTACATGTTTACATCTGCATTCTGTATATAGTCACTATGTTACATGTTTATAGGCGCATTCTGTATATAGTCACTATGTTACATGTTTACAGGTGCATTCTGTATATAGTCACTATGTTACATGTTTACAGGCGCATTCTGTATATAGTCACTATGTTACATGTTTACAGGCGCATTCTGTATATAGTCACTATGTTACATGTTTACAGGTGCATTCTGTATATAGTCACTATGTTACATGTTTACAGGTGCATTCCGTATTGAGGTATGTTAATAGGGAATTCTTAAAGGTCTTTAGACTGAGGAAAGATTTGATGGCGTTTGGGAGGTTATTCCATATTTGTGGTGCTCTGTAGGAAAATGCGGATCGAGACACTTTATTTTTGTATTGTGGTATTGCAAGTAAGGTGCTGGTCCTGGATCGGAGGTTATAGGTTGAGGGAACTGCTAGGGGAAGTAGTCTATTCAGGTAGGGTGGTAGCTTCCCAGAAAAGCTCTTAAACATCAGGTTGGAAAGGTGAAGGGTGCGTCTAGAGTCCAGTGATGGCCAGTTTAGTTCTTTTAACTTGTCACAATGGTGGGTCATGTAGTTACATTGTAGCACAAAGTGGCAGCATGAGTTATACAATATAGTAAGTTTCTGGAGGTGTGTTTGTGGGGCGGCTGCATACACTACATCTTTGTATTAAATGGCTGGCATAAGCATTTGTTGTACAATCTGCTTTCTTACCGCGGGGCCCAGGCAGGATTTGTTTCTGTACAGGGCACCTAGTTTGGGGTAAAGTTTAGATGAGAGTTTTTCGATGTGGGGCCAAAGGATAGATTTGGGTCTAACCACATACCTAGATATTTGAGAGAAGTGACTGTAGTCAGCGTGCCATTTGATCTTGTCCCAACACATAGATGGGGTGTTTGCAATTTATGTAGTTTAGGTGCTGTTCCAAAGAGCATTGTAACAGTTTTGTCAGTATTTAGAAAAAGTTTGTTATCTGCGATCCACTTTTCTAACTCTGTGAATTGTTCCTGCATCACTGCCTCCAGCTGCAGTAGATTTGGCTTGCTGGTATAGATTACGGTGTTGTCTGCGTACATGTGTACAGTTGAGGCTTTGCAGATCATTTATGAATATTGTAAATAGCAGGGGGCCGAGTATCAAGCCTTGGGGTACACCGCATGTAACTGGCAGGGGGAGGGAGGAGCTGTCAGAAATGGACACATATTGCGACTGATCAGATACATATGAAAGAAACCAGGTTAGCGTGCTATCACCAATACTGGAGTTTTTAAGTTTTTGCAATAGGATGCCATGGTCTACTGTGTCAAAGGCCTTGGCAAACTCAAGGAAGATGGCTCCAGTTAGGTTTCCTTGTTCCATACCAGCTTGGATATCATTACAAACTTTTAAAAGGGTGGTTGTAGTTGAGTGATTTGGACGAAAGCCGGATTGGTCTGGGGTTATATAGTTCTGATATTGATAATATTCACGTAATTGAGTGTAGACACATTTTTCCCGAATTTTTGACATTACAGGGAGCAATGTTATCGGGCAGTAGTTGGATACCAAAGTATTGTCTCCATTTAAATGGTTAGGTACCACTCTCGCAGTCTTCCAGAGTTTGGGTATCTTGTATGTTAATTGCAAATATTTTCGTTCAGTAGTTTTTTTGTAAACAGCGTTTCAATTTTGATACTTTCAATCGTTTTATTTATTTATTTTACCCATCCGTTGGCTTGTCGGCTTTTTTCAGCGGCGCTGTGTCTGGCGGATCGTCGACTTTTTAATTTCAGGTTCAGCGAATCATCGGATCCGATCCGATATTTTCAGAGTGGTTTTTTTTTAAAAAAAAAGAGCCGCAAAACTGCCGAAATTATCGAATCTGATACTTTCAGCTGGCTCTCGGTGTATTATCGAAATCAGATCTGATAATTTCGTCAGTATTGCGGCTCTTTTCTTTCTTTCGGCGGCTTTGTGGCTGCTTCTTCCCGCACTCTGGGGACCTTGTGGTGAATGCAGAATTCACCGCAGAGTGTGGAAATTTGATTCGCCAAAGTGCAGGGAGCGACAGAGCACCGAAATGTAACTGCTAAATCTTATGTGCGCTACTCTCTGCTGATCATTCTTGACCTCTCTGAGACCTTTGATACAGTTGACCACGCACTCCTCCTTCAAACTCTTCATGCTATGGGCTTTCATGATACTGTTCTTTCATGGTTCACTTTCCCAACGATCTTTTAGTGTCTCATTTTCTGGAAGTACCTCCGGCCAACAACCTGTCTCTGTTGGGGTGCCCCAAGGTGGGCCCTCTTCTTTTTTCTATCTACAATGCCTCTCAAGGCAAAAGGATCAGCTCCATTGGATTTCAGAAGCACCTATACACTGATGACACTCAAATATACCTCTCCTCCTCTGATTTCTATCCTGCTCTCCCGGATTGAGGCACTGACTGTCTCTCTGATGGCTTCCCGCTTCCTTAAACTCAATCTTGCCAAAACTGAAATTTTACTCATTCCTCCCTTCAAGAAGAACTCCCCTAAACCTAGTTCTCTACCGGTAAATGGAACGCTCAATAGACTGACGCCTCAAGATCGCTGCCTTGGTGTCACTTTTGATTTTTACCTAACTTTTTCTCCCCATGTCCAGACAGTGACCAAATCCTGTTACTATCAACTTAAGAACATTGCCTGCGTTTGCCCCTTTTTGGCACAAAATACCACAAAGGTGCAGGTTTATGTGCTTATTATTTTGCGGCTTGGTTACTGTAACTCGTTCCATCCTTATTGGCCTCTCCAACTTCCATATCGTCCCTTTGCAATCTATAATGAATACAGCTGTCAGACTAATTTTTCTTAAACGACGCTCCTTATGTACATCCCTCTCATCCTGTTCCTCCATTGGCTTTCTGTACATTTCAGGATACAGTTTAAAATACTGACGTTCACATTCAGATCACTCAATAATTTGACCCCTCCTTACGTGTCTTCTTTACTCCACAAGAACGTCCCATCTAGACCACTCCAATCAGCGGATGACCTACGTCTGTCCTCTGTCTACACCCGTGCTGCCAACTCTCACCTCCAAGACTTCTCAAGGGCAGCTCCGGGCCTGTGGAATGACTTACCTTGCCCTATTTATTATTATTTATTTTTATCCTTTATTTATATAGCACCACAAATTTTGCAGTGCATTACAAGATCAGTGTATTAAACTTTCTTCTTATCTTCAGGACTTCAATAAATCCCTCAAAACCCATCTCATCAGATTAGCATACCACATTACTGATGCAAATCTCCTCACCTACTCTCACACATCACGACTGAGGTCACTTCCATGGCCCCACCATTGAACCACTGGCACTAGTGATCCTGATGACCAATAAAGCTCCCCTTGGGTTCCTCCACCCCAGTCCTTCTAGGTTGTAAACTTCTATGAGCAGGGCCCTCTACACCTCTTGTCTCTATCTTATGTGTGTTCATTTGTGTATTGTTCCCTTTGGTTATTGTAAAGCCCTGTGGAAGCTGTTGGTGCTATATAAATGATGATAATAATAATGTTAAAAAGCGATCAGGACCACTGATGTTTTACATACTGTGTGTCATTCTGACAGCCCAGGATTAAAATAGTGTAATTTTGCAAATTATTTAATTAATTTATTTATTATTTTATTATTATTATTATTCTTTGTTTATAAAGCGCCAGCATATTCCGCACCGCTGTACAATAAGCACAATCCTTTACAGAAATATTGCTGGATGAAAGGACCTTAACTCTAGATAGCATCCCTTATCTTCTACAATGTCATATGGAGTCTGCATTATCAGCATGCAGGCAGAGGCGATCTTTGTGTCAAATACAGTAAATGTGATCAAGATGGGAAAAATAGTGAGATCTCCTGCTAATGGGGATTTGTAGTAATCATAATGAGATTATTAGCAATGCAATATCTTTATGTGCTGCATAATGCCTGCGTATGGGAATTACAGCAACACATTGTATCTGTATGTGCTGCATAATGCCTGTGTGTGGCAATTACAGTAACACCTTGTATCTGTATGTGCTGCATAATGCCTGTGTATGGGAATTACAGCAACACCTCGTATCTGTATGTGCTGCATAATGCCTGTGTATGGCAATTACAGCAACACATTGTATCTGTATGTGCTGCATAATGCCTGTGTATGGCAATTACAGTAACACCTTGTATCTGTATGTGCTGCATAATGCCTGTGTATGGGAATTACAGCAACACCTTGTATCTGTATATGCTGCATAATGCCTGTGTATGGCAATTACAGCAACACATTGTATCTGTATGTGCTGCATAATGCCTGTGTATGGCAATTACAGTAACACCTTGTATCTGTATATGCTGCATAATGCCTGTGTATGGCAATTACAGCAACACCTTGTATCTGTATGTGCTGCATAATACCTGTGTATGGCAATTACAGTAACACCTTGTATCTGTATGTGCTGCATAATGCCTGTGTATGGCAATTACAGTAACACCTTGTATCTGTATGTGCTGCATAATGCCTGTGTATGGCAATTACAGCAACACCTTGAATATGTATGTGCTGCATAATGCCTGTGTATGGCAATTACAGCAACACCTTGAATATGTATGTGCTGAATAATGCCTGTGTATGGGAATTACAGCAACACCTTGTATCTGTATGTGCTGCATAATGCCTGCGTATGGGAATTACAGCAACACTTTGTATCTGTATGTGCTGCATAATGCCTGTGTGTGGCAATTACAGTAACACCTTGTATCTGTATGTGCTGCATAATGCCTGTGTATGGGAATTACAGCAACACCTCGTATCTGTATGTGCTGCATAATGCCTGTGTATGGCAATTACAGCAACACATTGTATCTGTATGTGCTGCATAATGCCTGTGTATGGCAATTACAGTAACACCTTGTATCTGTATGTGCTGCATAATGCCTGTGTATGGCAATTACAGTAACACCTTGTATCTGTATGTGCTGCATAATGCCTGTGTATGGCAATTACAGCAACACCTTGTGTCTGTATGTGCTGCATAATGCCTGTGTATGGCAATTACAGCAACACCTTGAATATGTATGTGCTGAATAATGCCTGTGTATGGGAATTACAGCAACACCTTGTATATGTATGTGCTGCATAATGCCTGTGTATGGCAATTACAGCAACACCTTGTATCTGTACTGTACAGGGATTTTCATTCATTATAACCCCCTGAATCTTATTCCTGTACAGCAGTGAGTGAACCCAGATGTATCCCTGTATTCTGCCCTCTCCCTGGCTGCTGGAATGAAGCAGCAACGTTTGTTGAGCTTTTTGTTACAGTGAGGGCTTCTTGTAGCTTTATTAGAGTAATACATGTTGACAAGAGTTAGATCTCACAGAATATCATTTGTCCACAAAGGGCACACTTACCCTGCATTCAACGGTATGCCATTGGAGGCTTTACTTGTAGATTTTCACTTATCATTGAATTTCAATGGGAAAGCTCATATCAAAGGCTTTTGTAATAAACGTCAGACTCTCCCCATCTCTCCAGTCCTTCAAGAAGTCTTTGAAAACATGTTACTTTAGAGAAGCCTAGAAACTCACTCCATAATTCCCCCAGTGTACATTTCTTGTGCCATCTTCCCACCCATTCCACATGTACCCCGTTGCTTCATGTTCTCTATTGACCCTCACCTAGTGTGTCACCCCTTTCCTCTTAGATTGTAAGCTCTCAGGTCCTCCCTCCTACTGTTCTGTATGTTTAACTTGTATACATAATAATTAGTCTGTCTCACCCATTGTACAGCGCTACGGAACTTGTTTGTGCTTTATAAATACTTTTGATAATAAGGGCCCTATTACATTCTTCACGCAATTTCAATAGCGCAGAGCAAATTTTTTTGCGCTCATCGGCTAGCGTTATCACGCAAAAATTAACGGTGGTATTACGATCTGAACGCATTTTCTCATCTGTCCAAAAATACCGTTCGTAAAAACGACGTGCAAAACGAAGTGTAATACACGCGCAGTAACGTAGCGCATGTAAATCAGTGTGCGGACTGTTTTTTTCGCAGGATTCAGCCAATCAGAATTTAGAACCTCAATTGACTCACGTTTTTGCGCCTGTCAAAGTAAATCTGAGTATACATGCTGCAGCAATAAAAAAAATATGCATAAATTCTCAATTTTTTTGTTTGGGTATGTGTAGAATGTGTAACTATACTGTGCTGTATTTTTTTTCGCGCTGGTGTTTTTCGTTTCGGCCAGAACGTTCCGATTTGCAGTTACCACCAGCTTTTCAAAGACGTTAAAATTATGCGCGCAAACGTCGTTCGTAAAAAGATGCGCATCGATGATTATTCCATCAGCGTACCAGCGCACGAACAAATTTGCACTCACAATGTTAAGTATAGGACGCGCACAGTTCATTATGCTCGCGCAGGTCCATCTGCGTTAAACGATAACACGCATCGTTTGCCCGAACGTTGGAATACGACGTTCAGCGCAAATGGTTTTGCACCTCGCACAAATGCGCATTTGCACACGCAAAGCAAATGCGCGAGGAATGTAATAGGGGCCTAACTGTGAAAAGGTTAAGGCTTATCATTCCTGTCTATTGTACCCTGTGGAACTTCTTTGCTTTGTGTAACTTGTTCTTGAGTTTTGTTATTATCTCTCCAACCCTTTGACCTCAGTTTTAATCTTCAATTCTGTTTTTTCGCTTACACCTTGACTCTGCTTGTTCTTCAGCCGCTCTCTCTGTAATTTTATTCACACGGTTAAATAAATGAATAATATATACAGTTTTCACTTTGGTTTGATTTGATGCCAAATGCATTAAAATGCAAATAAATATACAGGGTTTATTCAGAGAGATCCGAAATGTCGCCGAAATATAACCGGACACTGAAATTCAGCATACGGTGACATTTCGCGGCCATTCAGAAAGCAGGCAGTTTGCCAAATTTTGGCGAATTGCCTGCACGTCCAGTGCCCGTTCGACGGCAGTGAAATCCCCCATAGAGAAGCAATGGTTAATCTATTCACAGACACTGAACAGCAGTGAAAAGTTGCTGAAATTCCCTGCTGTTCGGTGGTTTCATTCGACAGATTTATTCAGGCGAATCCCATAGGCTTCAATGTTAAAAATATTCCTGTTTTAATTCAATATTTTATAAACCGTTTATTATTTTAATCTGCAGTTAAAAGTCTCTTTATTAATAGTTTTTTTTAGGATTTTTCGGGGTGAACATCAAAGCTCCAAGGTGGAACAAAAACATTCTCAGAACTGGAAATAGGTTAGAATTTGAAAGTATATTTAATTTTTATTATACGGATATTCCGAAAAACATAAATAATACAATAAGTACAACAACAATATATTAGAAACATATAAAATTGCACGTAGATTGTTGAATAATAGGTGATGAGTTGGAAACTGTAAAAAAGCTGTTGACTGTTGATCATGCTCCTGACGAAGCCTAATGGCGAAACGTACGTTGAGCGCAGTATGATATTATGGGTGATGTACCCTTTTAGCAGACAACTTTCCTTTTCTTTCTGGTTTTCAAAATGAGTTTGTGGTCTCTGTTTGCCCACTGTGGGTTTATTTGGAGCTGCTGATGTTGCCTTTTTGACTGACTGGAATTTTTTGAAACTCTCAGGCTAGGGTCAGACGAACGCATTTTTATGTTGTCTGTGAAAAAGTGCGTTCGAACGAATGGACGCATTTTTTCACGGAATACGCGATAGCGGTCATACTATGCGCATTTTCGTCCGTGATTTTGTACGGATCATCAATAAAACACTTTTTGTGTCTGGACGTTATGTTGGCCGGACATTAGCAGCGTCTGACGTCTCCTAATCACGAACACACGCCGCTAGCGGACGCAGCGCACTCTGTACGTCAGTACCTGCGGTTTCACGTTCTCGAAAAAATGCGTTCATTTTCCACTTGCGTTGCGCAGCCGGACTTTTGTGCGACCGTACTTCGTATATTGGCCGTCATTGCCCGGCATCTGCTGCTAGTGCGGCCGTGATTAAGTGCGGCTGCACGCGCGTTCGCACTGCCCCAGTCTGACCCTAGCCTTACTGTTATTCATCTTGTGCAGTGCAACATTGTATTATATTGGCGATGATGGCTGCTACATTTTCTAACTAAATTTACTGAATGCAATTGTAAACTTGGGTATTAAGCACCATTACTAGTTATTATATGAGTAATTTGCATCATATCAGTATTTATAAGGAAGTATTTTTTTTATTCATCTCCTGGCGAGCTGAACACGGTGTTTCTCCTTTATAATGAGCCTTATAAATATATAAAAACAATCTATAGCATCTTGCAATGAATCGCATTCACTTTGGCTGTTATTCTAAAATCTTTCTAGTTTAGTGTTTATTGGGAACCTGAGGGAACTATTCCCTAAACATACGTAAATGTATTCAAACGCACTATGCTTTAAGTAATATATCTATAAGATACACCTGTAGTAGTATATATACAAGTATCCTCTCCTTTAACTGTGGAGTCTTTATCACAGTAAATTATTCGCTGTGTTAGCCTGATTGAATACTAATTAATATATGTAATTATGCTTTTTTTGATGCATTATCTATTACTATTTATTATGGTTGCTCTATCCAATCACATGGTTCTATATACTTCATTCTCTTCCCCCTTTTTTGAGGCTTCAATATAAAAGTACTCTGTGTATGAATATTAATTGCCTTAGGTTTATTTGGGTTTAGTCTGAGTTTATTAGCAACAGCTGACTGTTGCACTTCATTAGAATCATTTCAATACAAGTGTACATTGATTTATCTGCTCTTTATATTAGAATTTATCCAACTGATTCTTCTGGGACAGCAGTCCAGTACACTAGTCAAGAATTACATTGTATGACTTCTATTTAATTCATTTTCCCGCTCCCTAAGGTCAAACAGTGACCTGCGCCTAGCTTCTCCCCGCATCACCTCTTCCCATGATAGACTGCAGGATTTCTCACGCGCAGCCCCCACTCTCTGGAACGCTCTCCCTCGTACTGTCAGACTTTCCCCTAACTTCTCTTCCTTCAAACGCTCCCTTAAAACATTCCTATTTAGGGAAGCCTACCACCCAACTCACTGACGCAACCATCAATCACTCTCACCTTACAGTCCTCTCCTCCTGTTTCCAACCCCAACCCTCCCAGATTGTGAGTTCCTACAGGAATAGGGCCCTCATCTCCTCCTGTACTGTTTGTCAAATGTTGTTCAATGTATTGTAACCCTTTCTATACTGTGCTTATTGTACAGCGCTGCGGAATATGCTGGCATATTAAAGAATAATAATAATAATAATAATTTTCTGCACTTGCAGATACTTTACCATAGTGTCTTCTGGGACTCATAGAATGTCTTTTTTGCATTCTGATACTCAAGCGTCATTTAATGTCTACAATATAAGATCTATACTGACCTGATTGTGTTAGGGCTACTTTGCAGTAACTGGCTATTCTACAGACATTTTTCTCGCCACTAGCCAGGTGAATTATGTTAGCAGTGATCCATTGATAATTATCAACAGTCAACAGCTTTTTTACAGTTTCCAACTCATCACCTATTATTCAACAATCTATGTGCAATTTTATATGTTTCTAGTATGTTGTTGTTGTAATTATTGTATTTGTGTTTTTCGGAATATCCGTATAATAAAAATTAAATATACTTTCAAATTCTAACCTATTTTCAGTTCTGAGAATGTTTTTTTCCACCTTGGAGCTTTTATGTTCATATTCTAATGAGGGTTTAATCCCATCTGGTTAGAACGCTCTCTAAATTGTTCACCATCTCTTAGGAAATAGGTGAACTTTCTTTTCTTTGTTGCATTATTTTTCGGGGTTTTTTAATAGCGGATTTTCTTTTTTCAGTATCAGACTTTTTTATTATCATTCATTGGATCTTATATGTTAATTCCAGACATTTTTTTTCAGTAGTTGTTTTGCAAACAGCGCTTCAATTTTGAAAACTTTCACGCGTACTGTTTTTTTTTTCACCCCACTCGTCTGTTTGTCGGTTTATTCCGGCGTATGCTTTGCGCTGTGATCGGTGGCTTGTCGGGTTTTTCCAGAGTGTTCGGCAGGGTTTTTGCTGCGGTTCCTGCGGGTTTTCGGTGAGTGTCAGGCGAGTGTTCGGCGGGTTTGCGGCAGGTTTCCCCTGCACCACGAGGGGGGGGGCGCAGTACTTGCTGAATAAACCGCAGGGTTGGCGAACTAGAATAGCCAAATCGCCCCGAAGAGCGGGGAACGAAAGGTCACTGAACGTGCAGTGACATTTCGAATCTCTCTGAATAACCCTGAAACAGTATATACTGTATATATATTGAATTTGGAAATTACTGTGATTGAAATTAATAAGCAAGGAATTATATAACTACAATATAAAAAGCAGAAGATTAGAAGCTTAATTCTTGATATTAGGGGAGGATTCACTAAATAAGTTTTTATTATTTATCATTCTAAAAAAATAGAATAAATGATAGCTCATCTTTTGTTGATCCAAGTAGCATAGAGAGATACATATATATCTACAAGATCTAGCTTGTTAAACATTGGTTTTCTGGGAAATACATGTTTCATTTAGCAGAAATGTTTATTAACTATTTGTGTATTAGTTACTAACTGATAAGGTAAATTATATTAATCATATATGCAGTTACTAACAGGAGATACATATATTGGGAAGCTAATTGTTCTATGTGCTGGTGGATGGATTGTGGTTTATAAATTTTTGTTTATGATATGAGATTTGAAACTATTTTGTATACGTAATAAATATATATATTTTTATCCGATTATTGATTAGTGTATTCTTCAAAGCAAAACACAATTAAAAGAATTTAGGAGAATTTCTAGGAAATATAAACGATTGATATTTGTGTCTCGTAAAAGTTTCTTATTGAATAATAATATCTGACATGTTGTAGTCACGTGCAGAAATAATCCCTGACACTTCGGAATGCAGAGCTAACCTCCCTGATACCCACAGTAGTGCTTCCCCATGTTACGTATAGGAGGAGACACTAAGTACAGTAAGTTTGCGGAAGTTGCGATGCAAAAACTGATTTCACCCCAGTTTGGCGTCAAGTTCGGAATATCGTGGCCACAGGTTAAACTCCCTAATCCTAGCACTATGATTACATATTGAGACACTACATTAACACCAACTATGGAATAGTGCCCAACGTATTACTGCGAGTTTTATTGCTGTGGAGCTCTGTGATACGCTTATACACACTGCACATTACTGTGACTGTTATTGCTGTGGAGCTAGGATACGCTCATACACACCACACAATCAAGTGAGTTTTATTGCTGTAAAGCTCTGTGATACGCTGATACACACTGCACATTACTGTGACTTTTATTGCTGTGGAGCTCTGTGGCACGCTCATACACCATGCACATTATGTGAGTTTTATTGTTGTGGAGCTCTGTGATATGCTCATACACACTGCACATTACTGTGAGTTTTATTGACCAGGAGTTCTGTGATATGCTCATACACACCACACATTACTGTGAGTTTTATTGCTGTGGAGCTCTGTGACACGCTCATACACCTCGCACATTATATGACTTTTATTGCTGTGGAGCTCAGTGATACCCTCATAGACACTGCATATTACTGTGAGTTTTATTGCTGTGGAGCTCTGTGATATGCTCATACACACTGCACATTACTGTGAGTTTTATTGACCAGGAGTTCTGTGATATGCTCATACACACCACACATTACTGTGAGTTTTATTGCTGTGGAGCTCTGTGACACGCTCATACACCTCGCACATTATATGACTTTTATTGCTGTGGAGCTCAGTGATACCCTCATAGACACTGCATATTACTGTGAGTTTTATTGCTGTGGAGCTCTGTGATATGCTCATACACACCACACATTACTGTGAGTTTTATTGCTGTGGAGCTCTGTGATACCCTCATAGACACTGCATATTACTTTGAGTTTTATTGATGTGGTTGTTCTATAATACGCTCGTACAGACTGCACTTTACCGTGAGTTTTATTGCTATGGAGCTCTGTGATAGACTTATACATACCGTACATTACTATGAGTTTTATAGCTGTGGAGCTCTGTGATACTCTCATACACACTGCACATTACTGCGAGTTTTATTGCTGTGGAACTCTGTGATACTCTCATACACACTGCACGTTACTGCGAGTTTGATTTCTGTAGTGTAGAGCTATGTGATACGCTGATATGTAGAAGTCATGTGCTGTAGATTTCACTCCTGCAGCATATGAATCAGACAAGCTCCAGGGCGGCATCTTCCCTGTGCTCCCCCCCTGCATTTAATAAATATATATATATGTCCAGGAAAAGATGGAAAAAAGGCAACCCTACTTACCATATTCCCCGTATACAGCAATGAATTCTGGGTAGGGTATGCAAATACATTTTCACAATATCTCCCTTTTTTTGCATCTAATTGTCTGCTGCGGCACAATTAAACAACAGAAACCAAAGGGGTTGGCATTTTAACAAAAGTTAAAGTCCTTCTTTTTAGAGCAGGAGGGTGGGGTCGCGCCTATTCCCCGAAGGGTTGGCTACAACCACCAAATGCATCCAGCCCAACAACATGTGTAGAACATAACAAAGAAAAAAATGTCATCTGCGCTTACTCCAATTATACCGTGTGAAACTAAACACAATTAGAGGTTTGGTTTCTTATCAATGGCCATTATAAGACTAGCTCGCCCTTCTTTTTAGAGCCTTTTAAAGTCTAATAATGTGCCTGCTCTAATGGATTTATTGTGTTGTCGCCTGGCAAATGCATGGAGAGTTTAGGGAATTAGTGATCTCGTAATTAGTAATTAGGGATGAGCTGTTCGGTTCGATCGGTTCGGAGGTCGATTCGAACATCGCCCGTTCGCATGTTCGCGAACTACAAACATTTCCGCGTGTTCGCCGCATGTTCGCCCACAATGCACCACAATGGACCACAATGCACTTTTCCACTGGCCTGAAGCTTGTAATTGGCTACAGCCTTGCACCTGACCACAGGCCAGGTGCAAGACAGGTTCAAGACTATGCCAATCACGGCTCAGAGTCCTGATTGGGCAAATTTTGCCCAATCATGGGCTCACAGAGCTAAGTCCCGCAGCACACTATATAAGGCGTCACACAGCTCTTCAGCACGCGTTTGAGAGGAGATTTGAGAGGAGATTGTTCTTGTGTTAGTGTGTGTTCTCACTGCCAGTCTGCCACCAGCTACTGGGGGGGCTCTCATTTCTACAAAATATCTGGGAATTGTTCTTATCTTTGTGTTCTCACTGCCACCCATCAGGGGGTCTCACTGATTTATAGGAGGTTTCTGGGAATTGTAATCTGTGTCTTCTCACTGCCAGCTATCAGGGGGTCTCACTGATTTATAGGAGGTTTGTGAAAATTGTAATCTGTGTCTTGTCACTGGCTGCCATCTTTCAGGGTGTCTCACTGCATTATACCAGAGTTCTGGAAATCTTTAATCTTTATACCAGAGTTGAATCAGAGTTCTGCAGCATATCTCCAATTTTTATAACAGAGTTGAGTCAGAGTTCTGTATATCTTTAATCTATATATCACTCACTATGTCAGAAAGACCAAAAAGGACAGGCAGACGCTCCCAGACACAGATAAGAGGGCAAGTAGCCTCTGTGTTGGGAGGCTGTTGCTCTGGTCGTCGTGGACGTGGTGCATCCTCTGCAGGGGCACGTTTGTCCTTTCTAACTGGTGCTGGCCATCTTAAGCAGCAGCAACATACAGAGGGTTTGGTGGATTGGCTAACCAGGCCATCCTCATCCTCCGAGTCCTCTGCCAGCCAGGCTTGTAGTGCTTTAAAGTCCACCTCAGCTGCCAAAGCATCTAATGCAGCCTCCATGTCCACAGCTACTCCTGCCGTACCCTCACTATCACACACGGAGGAGTCAGCTGAATTTTTGACTACAATGACAGTGACATGCTGCTTGAGGATGCGCAGCAACTACAGTGCTCTGATTCAATCTCTGAGGTTGAGGAAGGGAGTATAATCAACCTAGAGGAAGGGGGTGCCAGTGACACACAAATAACTGGCACTCATGTTGCCCCAGCAGCTGCAGCATACTGCCAAGTTGGCTCCAGTGACGAGGAGATAGGGGGTGATGACAATGATGATGAGGTCACTGACTCCACCTGGGTGCCTGATCGAACAGAGGAGTCAAGTGAGGAGGAGGAGGAGGCACAAAAAACGAGGCACAACGTCCTCTATGACCAACCGTAGCACTAGCCAGTCCAAGGCATCAGATGTCAGAGCTGCTCAGGTGCAGAGCGCTGTTGTCTCAAATCACACATCCAGGAAGTCTGCTGTCTGGGAGTTCTTTAAGAAATGTGCAGCAGACCCCACCGTTGCTATTTGTAATCTATGTCAGATGAGGTTCAAGCGTGGGAAAGACACCGGACGCTTGGGTACCACGTGCTTGAGGCGACATATGACCACCTGCCACATATCCCGTTGGCGCAAAACTTTGCGTAGTTCCTCCTCACCTGTCTCTACCCCCACTATATGTCCTGCCATGTCATTGACTCCAACCTCCACTGACAGGGATGATGCTACAGTAATGGATGTTCCAGGTCCTTCCTCACAATGTGACAGCATCCCATCAGCGGAAGATTTACACAGTCGGATTACGTTGCCCCAGCTGCTGCAGCGTATAGTCCCAACCATCCCCAAGCACAGCGTCTAAATGCCAGCTTAGCAAAATTACGCAGCTGCTGCCTTTCCAGCTGGTGGACTTCCTTCGGTGAATTTGCTGAATGTGCTGTACCACAGTGGCAGGTTCCAAAAAAGCCATTACTTTTCACGTAAGGCCATTCCAGCACTATACCAGCATGTGGAAGACAATGTTATCGAGTCATTGGGAAAGGCAGTCAGCAGCAAGGTGCTTGTGACTTTAGACACGTGGTCCAGCAAGCATGGACATTTCCTTCACGACACACTGGGTAACTCTGATTGCAGCTGGGAGGGATCCAAGACGGGGCTCTGTGCTGGAACTTGTTCATCCACCACGCCTCCAGAAAGCTGCTTGTATGAGGTCTGTCTGCTCCACCACCACCTCTCCCTCTTCCTCCTCCTTCTCTGTCTCTGGCGAAGTGGCAGGTAAACCGACGCGTGACAGAGGCTACGCAATGGCTCAAGCAAAAAGATGTCATACTGTTCTTGAGCTGTTTGTTTAGGGGACAGGAGCCACACCGGGCCAGAAATTCTGTCAGCTCTGCAGGGGCAGGTGCAGAGATGGTTAACACCACGCCAGCTTCAGCTGGGAATGGTCGTCTGTGATAATGGCAGCAACCTTCTCTCCGCCCTACGCCTGGGTAAGTTGACGCATGTACCATGCCTAGCACACGTCCTAAATCTGGTGGTACAGCATTTCCTAACCAGGTACCCAGGGCTGGCAGAGCTTCTCAGCCAGGCCAGAAAAGTCTGCAGCCACTTCAGATGTTCATTCCCGGCAAGTGTTCACCTGGCAGAAATTCCACCTTCCCACAAACCGTCTGATCTGTGACATGCCCACCAGGTGGAACTCGACATTAGCAATGCTGCAGCATCTGCACAAGCAGCAGAGGGCCATCAACGAGTACCTGTGTGAGTATGGCACAAGGACAGGTTCAGGTCAACTTGGTTTTCCCCCCCGCAGTGGCTGATGATTAAGGATGCATGCACTGTACTGTCACCATTTGAGGAGGCAACGAGGATGGTGAGCAGGGACAGTGCATGCATCAGTGACACAATTCCTTTATTGTTCCTGCTGGAGCACACTCTGAGGGGAATTATAGATGTGGCTCTAGAGGAAGAGCAGCGGGATGAAGAGGAGGCCTTCCCTAGCTCTGAAGGCCCCAGTCTTTCCGCAGACAGCATTCCAGCGGGTCCTCCTCAGATCAGACAGGCGGAGGATGAGGAGGAGGAGGAATATTTAAGTAGTGGGGGCATTGAAGGTGGTGATTCCTCAAGGGAGAGTTTTGTGTGCCCAGAAACACAAGGACTAGTACCTGGGAGAAGGAAGTGCACGATGGGGTCATCCTCCTCATTGACCAGGAAGACTCGGAAGCTAATGCCACCTCCAACCTACGCTGCATGGGCTCCGTTATCCTGCAAAGCCTGGTAAAGGACCCCAGGATTCGTGCTATCAAGGAGAGGGATCATTACTGGTTGGCAAGTCTTCTTGATCCACGATAAAAGGGTAAAGTTGCAGAGCTCATCCTGCCCGCACAGAGGGAGCACAGGATGAAAAAACTTGAGGACACTCTAAAGCGACACTGTGTAACACCTTTCCAGGCACTGGTAGGTTACCAAGTGATGACACACGTGCTTCTGAGGCTGCGGCTGATCAGAGGAATAGTGGTGAAGGCCGGGGCCGCTTGACTGATGCCTTTTTAAAAAATTTTAGTCCACGACGCCCAGGGATGTCCATATAGAAAGGCACGCTTCCCCTTGCAAATCCGCCTCGGGCACCAAACGTCGAAACAGATCCCACTTAAATCTAGATAATGCATCCGCAACCGTATTTTTTACCCCCGGAATATGCTTTGCCCTGAAATTTATATTACGCTTCAGACAGATCTACACCAGATACCTGACATAGGCTATAACCTGGGGGGATGATGCAGACATGTTATTCAGTACCTGCACCACTCCCTGATTATCTGACCAGAACAAGATGCTCTTATTCTCTAGTTCTTCCACCCACAGCTCGACTGCCGCTACAATGAGAAAAAATTCCAGCAAAACCAAATTCTTCACCCAACCTCTTTGAATCCACTCTAGCGGCCATTCTCCTGCGCACCATCTACCATTCAAGTATGCCCCAAAACCTGCGCCTCCTGCCGCGTCTGTAAACAGTTGTATCTCCTCCACAGTCACTCTCTGCTCCCAAAATCTCACTCCATTAAAGCCTTGCAGAAAAACATTCCAAACCCTTAAATCCGCTTTGACCTGCTGCCCTAACCTAATCTGAAAATTTGGCCCCGTCACTCCCCTGGTACACATCTCTAGACGTCTTATAAAAATTCTACCAACCGTAATCACTCGGCATGCAAAATTCAGCAAACCTAACAATCTCTGCAAATCCTTCAGTTTTCTTTTCTTCCCTTCCATAGCCTGTCTAATAGCCAGCCTCATCTTAGCCACTTTGTCCTCAGACAACCTGCAACGCTGTCTCACAGAGTCGATTTCAATTCCCAAAAATGTCAGCGTCGCACAGGTCCCCTCTGACATTTCCTCTGCCACTGGCACCCCCAAACATCTGAATGTTCCCAACAGCACCTCGATGACCCTCCTGCATTCACCAGACCCCTCTGAACCCACTATCAAGAAATCGTCCAAGTAATGCACAATACCCTTACTGCCTGCTTCCTTCTCTACCATCCAATGCAAGAAAGTGCTAAATCATTCAAAGTGAGCGCAGGATATTGCACACCCCATGGGCAGACACTTATCAACGTAAAAGCACCCCTCAAATTTGCACCCCGTCAGCCTAAAACTCTCCGGATGCAACGGCAACAACCTAAACGCTGATTCAATATCCACCTTCGCTAACTCTGCTCCCATCCCGGCTTCCTTCACCAAATCCCCCGCCTGTTCAAAGGACTGGTGCGTAACCGAAGCGACCTCCCTGCTAATAGCATCGTTCACGGACTGACCTCTGGGACACGATAAATGCTGGATCATTCTATACCTCTCCGTTTCTTTCTTAGCAACAACCCCCAAGGGGGAAACAACCAAATCAGAGATTGGAGATTTCAGAAATGGACCAGCCATTATACCCAATAGCACCTCCTTTCCCAACTTTTCCCTCAAAACCTCTGGCAAATCTTAGGCGGATTTTAAATTTCTTACCCTACTTCCCCCCATCACTTTCCCACAAACCGGAATCTTAATACCATTCTTAAGGGCATCCCGTAACAATATCCTATCCTCAACATTTGGATAACCTACCAGCTCCGCCACCAACTCATTTAACCGCAATGGTGTTCTGGCCAGGCCCAACATTTCCCCCTGTCCACTTTGCATTCCCCCGAAAGGAATTAAATCTACCTCCCTCTTTTCTCCTGCAATCCACCCCGGGATGAGCCCCCCCGCAGAATTTACAGACATGTTTAAACCTGCATGACATACCCTTTTCGCAACGCTTGTCATTGAATGCCCAGCATTCCCTAACCTCCCCCCGAAACGACCTATACGCCCCTTGACCTCCTGTCACATGCCCATCTGCAACCTTAACTAATCTAGACCACGAGTCCAGCACCTTAACCCCGAAATCCTTCCTTCTCTTTCTCCCTGTCCCCACGCTACCTCTCCTAAACTCGTCATCATAGTGGTGCCAAGAAAAACCTCCATACGTCGTGGCGCAATCCGTAATCAGGTGCAAATAGCGCAACATGCTCTTTACCTGATCTGGATGCTTACTTAAAAAACATTCTGCGTAAACTTCAAAACCTTTTACCCATTCCATAAAAGTGCCCTTCTTCCTAAAGTGTTCCCCCCTCTTCCCTTACTCACGACTGCCTCCTTAGTTATCTCAAAAAAGTATACATATTTTCCCTCCTGCGCCTTCTTGATCACCTTAGCGCGCAAATGCGAAGACAAGGGGATAAACTTTGTACCCTGAAACTCGTTCTCCTGCCCGCTGACGCGCTATCAGTGCTATCCTCCTCTGAATCAGTGCCCTCCTTTCTATGTTTTCCATACAGTTTCTTAACCATTTTTAAAACATTTTTACTCACCCCCTCCCCTTCCCCGCAGAGCCCGAACTAAAATCCTCCCCCAAACTGTCAGATGAAAAACTTAAACCCCTTTTTCTCTTACCTTTTTTCGCCGGTCCTCTCGCCCCTCCGATCTCCGAATGAATGGCTCCTTCCCTGCTAGTGCTTGGCCGCTCCATGTCCTCCGCTCGCTCTGATCTCCTGTCCTTCGGGCCACAGCGAGTCTGTGCTGCCGAATCACGGTCCGTCTCCTGTAACAGAGTGTCATTATAAACGGATCCACTGCTGCTCTCCCCCCCCCCACTGCGACTGCTCCTCTGCTAGCCTGTACCAGCTCCCGGGCCTGTCCCTGCCATAACCCTGCCCATCCCCTGTGGACAAAATGTTGGGGCCAGACCCGTCGTATGATGGGTGGACTATTCCGCTCCTGTGCCTATAAATCCCCCCTCCCGTGCCAGGCAAACCACCCTGCCTAAAGCTGCCACTGGGAGGGCCTGCCCGGTGTCCCCCATCCCCCGGGACCTCAGGACGCCCCCCCTGAGATCCTCCTGTCTGGAAACCCCCCCTGCAGTCCCAACCCTGTACCCTGCTGCCCCTAACTGGCGACTCTTGGCCCATATGGTCCCAAGCTGGCTCACCTGTGTCCATGGCCAGCCCCCCACACCTGCTGGCGACGTCCCTGCATACGAATTCCCCCATGTCTCGGTCTGTATGGCGGGGGACCATGGGTAGCTGCCTGGGCACTTTTGAATTTAGTGCCACAGAAAATAGCGGAGGCCCTGCCCACCTGCGAGTGCAAAGGCTGGCGCTCTGACGTCACGGGGAGGGGCAAAGGGCTGGTCGGCCGCACATCGAACAGTGGAGGCCGGGAAAATGGTGGCTGGCCACGAGGAGCTATGCTGAGGGGCCTGGAATGACCATGGGGGGGAGCCAGAGTGGACGGGGGGAACCATAAAGGGGGATGATGTTTTGAAGGGGCATGTTGTTGCCCTCTGTGCCCCGCCGCCATCCTGGATCAGGACTGCCAGCCTGCGCAGCCCGTGGTGTGCCCCCCGATCAGCTGCCTGAACGGTCTCAAGATCGGCACCAGACGAGG
Source organism: Leptobrachium leishanense (assembly GCA_009667805.1). Lineage (NCBI taxonomy): Eukaryota > Metazoa > Chordata > Amphibia > Anura > Megophryidae > Leptobrachium > Leptobrachium leishanense. The sequence continues at coordinate 31,168,647 of CM019065.1, read as the reverse complement.
GGGTTAAAGCGCAGTGAGCGAAAGAGAGGACAGAGAGGGGAGCAGAGGGGACAGATACAGGGGCGAGCACAGAAAAGTTAGAGGAGGTAGAAACGGGAGAAAGAGGAGAGAGAGATGTATAGGGGGAGAATGCACGCTCTGCAGCCAGAGAAAGCCGCGGAACGCCAGTGGATACTGATACTCCCTGTGCTTTTTCTCCCGCAGTTCCAGCTCTGCTCCTCATCGGGTTGGCCTTGCTCCTCTGCGTTCCAGATTTGCTCCTCTTCGCTCCAGTGGTAGGCTCCAGCCGGGCTGTCCCTTGGTGCTCCAAGTCCAGGAATCTTTTGGGCAGGGTTCGCTTTCTTCCAGGCATGGTGGTGTAGCAGCAGATTTCAGGATCCTGTAAGAAAAAAGACAAAGGTTAGACTGATTTTTTCTGTCCCTTGCTTTCCCTTTTTTATTACCCCTGCCCCTCCCCTTTCTGTTTTCTGCCTCCGAGACCCAATCCCAGCAATAATCCTAAAACAAAAGGGGAACCATTGTAACTCCTCCCAACTTTCCACTTTCTCTTAAACAGGGAAGTTTTTAAGCTTCTTCGCTCCCATTCAGTCTCTCGTCAGTACTATTCCGCTGCCAATTCACCTGTATTTGGTGAATTGACATCTTTTTGAATAGATGAATTGACCCGAAATTGCATCAAATGTTGAAATTCACCATCCGGTTTATATTGGGGCCAATTTGTAAGTTAGTTTCACTTTCATTTTTTTCTTCTTTTCTCAGGCTTTCAGCTTTAATCTTGGGGTTTAATTATGCCTTTATAACTGTGTTTATAATTTTTTTTATTGATCTAACAGCGTCATTATTACTTCCATGACACATTAAATGTGTTTATATTACAGCTTTATAAAAAAATATGACTTGTATATAGATATGTTGCTACTAATAAAACCATAAATGGATTCTAACCTGCTTGTTGGTTTATGGGGTTTAAAGTCTATTTAGTTGTATAATATTAATATAAATTGCTTTCAAACTGCCGTTTTCTCAGAAGATTGTGCTAAAGGTGTTAGCATTGGGGGTTGGAGCGAAGCAAGGAACGGTGAAAAGACATATTGCAAGAAAGTGCTAGTTCCATAACAGAAACTAAAAACATGTACAAACGTACATTTTAACAGATCATTACTGTGAGTTTTAGTGCTATGGAGCTCTGTCATACAGTAATCTGCAGTGTATATGAGTGTGTAGTGCTCACCCCCGGAGGAGCCGCTGAATAAACCCAGGATAGTCTCACTGCACTACGAATTACTATGCACCAGCACACTGTTGTGGATTTTTTAAGTTATATACTTTACTGAAACAATAAAGTGGTATTGAATACACATATACTTTGAGGCATAAAGAAAATAGCTTGGATAGATAACGTGATGCGCAACGCAGAAAACACGCGGCGGAAAAGAAGCGGTTAATACCCCTCAGTTCGTGGGTTTAAGTCCCGCTCAAAAAAGGCTCATAAATTGGTGTCCTAGGGTACCCGGGTACTGGATGCAACTGGCCAGTGAATGAACAAAAATATCTTCGACTAGTCAACGTTGGGGCCCTGTAATTTGAAGCAATCAAATAAGTGCGCACTGTTATGGAACTGCAGGCGTTGAGGCCTCTCACCAATCTGGCGAACAACTTGTCCAGATCCGAGGTCTCGACCAGAAGATCTCTCTCTCTCTCAGCCGACTGGAACCCAGTGCCAACGAAATTCATTCTCCCTATGCCGAATCTCCGCAGTCAAGAATCGATCCGCCGCCTGCACTCCCGTTCCGTCCGCGGCCTCCTTAGTCAAGGTCCTCCTGGAACATGTTTGCCGTCCAAACTGCTCAGCGGAATGTGGTACACTCTTTCCCCGATCTCCAGCACTGGATAGCGCCACCTGTACCCGCTCCAACCTGGTTTTGATCCCTGACAGTGGCTCTCATACGTCTCTCTCCACACGCTGCTCTGCTCGTTCTGACCATGCCGTGCATGAGGTTCTGATCTCTTTCCTGGCGTCAGCACACCCACTTCCTGTTCTCTCCCCCTGGGTTTCTGGGAGATAGAGACCTTTAGTCCAGCATAGTCCTTTACACAATTATGCTCTGTCTCCTTCTAGTGGCAATATCATTTCAGTCCAGTGAGCCAAGCTAAACACAGCACTACAAGTGTATCACAGAGCAGCACAGCAATAAAACTCACAGTAATGTGCAGTGTGTAATAGTTTATCACAGAGCAGCACAGCAATAAAACTCATAGGAAGGTGAAATGCATATGAGCGTATCACAAAGCTCCACAGCAATAACAGTCACATTAATGTGCAGTGTGTATGAGCGTATCACAGAGCTCCACAGCAATAAAACTCACAGTAATGTTCTGTGTGTATGAGTGTATTACAGAGCTCCACAGCAACAAAACTGACAATAATGTGCAATGTGTATGAGAGTATCACAGAGCTTCACGGTAATAAAACTCACAGTAAGGTGCAGCGTGTATCAGTGTATCACAGAGCTCCACAGCAATAATAGTAACAGTGATGTGCGTTGTCTATGAGTGTGTTACAGAGCTCCACAGCAATACAACTCACAGTAATATGAAGTGTGTATGAGCATATCACAGAGCTCCACAGAAATAACACTCACAGCAATGGCGGTGTACATGAACGTTTCACAGAGCTCCACAGCAATAAAACTAACAGTAATGTGTGATGTATATGAACGTATCACAGAGCTCCACCGAACTGAAACTCACAGTGATATGCGGTGTATATGAGCATATCACAAAGCTCCACAGCAGTAAAACTCACAGTAATGTGCATTGTGTATGAGTGTGTTACAGAACTCCACAGCAATAAAACTCACAGTAATGTGCGGTGTGTATGAGTGTATCACAGAGCTCCACAGAAATAACACCCACAGCAATGTGTGGTGTGTATGAACGTATCACAGAGCTCCAGCAAAAAAAAGTAAAAAAAAAAGTAAAATCCCTGGTCACTTGCCTTGACAGGGATACAAATTTTTATACTATCTGCTTGGCGCTGTGTCCCTGCTGCTCCTCTTCTAAGATGGAGCTGGTGCCCAGTGAGCTGCATTGTATCTGCCAGGTCAGAGAGCAGACTCCCCCACAGTGATGGATACGGAAGCCTGTGCTCGCTCTCCTCCCGGACCCTTCCTCCTTGCTGGTGCCTTGCCCCCTCTGCCTAGCCCCCTCTGATTATGTCAAGAGTAGGGATGAGACGAATGCCCCGTGTTTGGTTCAATTTCGAACTCGAACAATTTCAAAAGTTCGAGTTCAATCTCGAACTCGATCCGAACTCAATGTAAGTCAATGGGACCCGAACGTTCGATTTTTAGCGTGCCCTCCAAGAGGGCATATATGCTAGATATTTGCCATAAAAGGTGTATGGGGGTCCGGGTAGTGCCCTGGGGGACAGGAATCAAGGACCACAAGTAAAAAAAAAAAAGTTTTTAAAGGAACAGTGAGTTTTCCATTTTCCATGAAATAAAGGTTAAAAATAAAAATGAAAATTCCTTCAAGTATCGTGCCTAGGAGGTCCCCAGAACCTGCCCGTGAAGTGGCGGATTTGTAGGATGTATAGAAACATTTAAAACAAAAAAATTACATTTCGAATGACGGTAAATGGTTTTCCTTTAATCTATTCATAAACAACTGCTTGGGGCGCCAGCCTGTATGAAAAGAGGAGACTTTTAAGACACGCAGAACAAGTTTAGTGATTTTTTGGCTAGATTATGGTGAAACTTATGCAGGCTTTGGATGAAAGTAGCAATAGGTGCTTTAAAATTGGGCCTTTAGTGTCGGCAACAGTGCCGTCACACCGTAACCCTTCTGTGGTAAGAGTGCAGGGTTGGACCCTGCGGCCAAATATTAAAATGATATGAATCTAGTACAGGTGTCAGTGCACCCAAATATTTTGCCTTTGGTGGTAACAATTGCCTTCACACCGTAAGTAACCCCTCTGTGGTATTGTGGAAGAGTGCAGGATTGGACCCTGCGGCCAAATATTAAAATGATATGAATCTGGTACAGGTGTCAGTGCACCCAAATATTTTGCCTTTGGTGGCAGCAAGTGCCTTCACACCGTAACCCCTCTGTGGTATTGTGGAAGAGTGCAGGGGAGGACTCTGCCATCAAATATTACAATGATATGAATCTGGTACACGTGTCAGTGGCAGTGCACCCAAATATTACTGCGGAATATACCAGACAGGGTCACAGAGTGAGAGTAGTTGTTATAACAAAACCAGCTCAACGTTTAGGCACTAGTACTGCGCTACTGTACATGGTGAGAATTGGCGCACACCAGTCCCGGCAGCTCTGCGTCATCACGCCGCGCCCTGCCCCCTGATCACTCACAGCTGTGCCAGGTGCCGCCATAGCTCCTGGCATTTGGCCAGCTGGCGGCACCATGCGTCCGGCCCACCCCCGATCGCCACCCAGGGCCCTGGATGTCACAATATTACAATTAGGGATGAGCTGTTTGGTTCGATCGGTTCGGAGTTCGATTCGAACATCGCCTGTTCGCATGTTCGCAAACTACGAACATTTCCACGTGTTCGCCCTATGTTCGCCCACAATGGACCACAATGCACTTTTTCACTGGCCTGAAGTTTGTAAGTGGCTAACCCTTGCACGTGACTACAGGTCAGGTGCAAGACAGGTGCAAGACTATGCCAATCACGGCTCAGAGTCCTGATTGGGCAAATTTTGCCCAATCATGGGCTCACAGAGCTAAGTCCCGCAGCACACTATATAAGGCTTCACACAGCCTTCAGCACGTGTTTTTTGAGAGGAGATCGTCGTGTTAGTTTGTGTTCTCACTGCCAGGCTGCCAGCAGCTATTGGGGGGTCTCATTTCTACAAAGTATCTGGGAATTGTTCTAATCTTTGTGTTCTCACTGCCAGCAACTATTTTGGGGGTCTCATTTCTACAAAATATCTGGGAATTGTTGTAATCTTTGTGTTCTCACTGCCACCAGCAATTTTGGGGGTCAGTCATTTATACAAAATATCTGGGAATTGTTCTAATCTTTGTGTTCTCACTGCCACCAGCAATTGTGGGGGTCTCATTTCTACAATATATCTGGGAATTGTTCTAATCTTTGTGTTCTCACTGCCACCAGCATTTTTTTGTTTTTAAATGTTTCTATACATCCTACAAATCCGCCACCTCACAGGCAGGTTATGGGGACCTCCTAGGCACGATATTTGAAGGATTTTTTTGTTTTTATTTTTAACCCTTATTTCATGGAAAACTCACTGTTCCTTTAAAAACGTTTTTTTTTTAACTTTTTTTCCTTGTTTCCTGTCCCCCAGGGCACTACCCGGACCCCCATACACCTTTTATGGCAAAAATCTAACATATATGCCCTCTTGCAGGGCACTCTAAAAATTTAACTTTTGAGTCCCATTGACTTGCATGGAGTTCGGTTTGTGTTCGCATTCGAACTCGATATTTTGAAATTGTTCGAGTTCGAATGCGAACCGAACACGGGGGTGTTCGGCTCATCCCTAATTACAATCCAAACGCATGTTTTCTACGTTTGCGCGATACGCACGTTAAAAAATGAACGTATTGCGCGCGTAAAAAAAATGCAGGTGTGAACCCAGCCTTGCAGTACAATTCAGCATATGATTCTGCAGACTACCGGGCAGCACCTCTACAGTTTGTGGATCCAGGAATCAGGTGAGTATTAGAAAGAAAAAATTTGTTTTATTTTATGTTGCTGGGAACATTTAAAAATGTCCTCGGATTTAATTTTTTTTAAAAATGTGTCACCTTACCTTAGCCTGGTGGTCAGTGGGGGCTCCCTGGATCCTGGTTGTGGGGAAGGGGGGTCTGCCGTGGCTCCCTCCCTGGAGTCCCTGTGCCACCTCTCTGTCCCATTCACCAGGCTGGCCAGCCCGCACAGTCACAGCTCTGACATCCTGCGGCTGCATGCTCCTCAAGGGGTCCTTGGGAGGGAGGATCCGGCGGGCTGCCCTCTACTGTGCCTGATTAGAGGGCCTCGTCTGCCTGATGTTTTAGCAACAAGAATGTTTTATCACTTAGGCTTCAATGTTAAAAATATTCCCGTTTTAATTCAATATCTAATAAACCATTGCTTATAATATTCTGCAGTAAATAGTCTCCTTCTTTTTAGATTTTTTAAGCAATTTCTTTTTAAAAAAATCCAAATTTTTTTTAGAACTTTTGGCGAACATCCCAAAAAGTTCGAAATTCGCGAACTTTCGAACGGCCAATGTTCGAATCGAACTCCGAACCGATCGAAACGAACAGCTCATCCCTAGTCAAGAGGAGGGCATGCCAAAAGAAGTCTACACTGCCGCCTTACCCCAGCCTCCCCTGCAGTTCCAGACAGTGTGTGGTGCACCCTGGAAGGTGCTCTGCATGGACTCAGTGACAGGCAGGCCTCAGAACAAAGAAAAAAACTGCTCTTTACGGTTACCACCATGTGGGGGTGTTCTCAATGTCAAACACCCTCTCTTTGGAGTCCCCCAATATTATTCAAACAGTACTTGGTGAATAGTGGAGTTTTATTGCTGTGGAGCTCATACACACTGCGCATTACTGTGAGTTTCATTGCTGTGGAGCTCATACACACTGCGCATTACTGTGAGTTTCATTGCTGTGGAGCTCATACACACTGCGCATTACTGTGAGTTTCATTGCTGTGGAGCTCATACACACTGCGCATTACTGTGAGTTTCATTGCTGTGGAGCTCATACACACTGCGCATTGCTATGAGTTTCATTGCTGTGGAGCTCATACACACTGCGCATTGCTGTGTGTTTCATTGTTGTGGAGCTCATACACTCTGCTCATTACTGTGAGCTGCATTGCTGCGGTGCTCACAAATGCAGGGGATTATCCACTCAGTGCCAGCGTTGCAAACCCCCCCCAAAAAAGCTAACTGCACTGCAATACAGACTTTTCTTGCAAAAGAGGCATTTATTGGATAACCCCCATAGGGTTAAAACAATAGTTGTAGTTCATTTAAAGGAACACAGTATTAAAAAATATGGTTCCCTTTTATAGTATCTTCCTTTAAGTGAGCTACAACTATAGTTTATTAGGACATGAAAATAGTCATAATAATAAGTTTTTCACTGGACATGAGAGTACCCCCACTTATTTTTCCAGAAAAAAAGCACTGGCTTTAGCCTATAATAGCCACAAGCGCACACAGGAAGAGCCCCTTTGTAGGCTCAAGGACATGTGAGTGCTTCCATATGTTTTCCATTCCAGGGGTGTGGAAATTATATTGCCCGATGCCCGGAACATGAATATAGGGGTGCCGGACAAGTGATTTTTTTGAGATGCAGTCTGGCGGGCAAGAAGCCCGCCGGACTGAGGGCTAATTCCTCGCCGTGAATATCGTATGTGCGATCGGCCATCGGCCCGGACGGGAGGAAATGGTCCCTGGACACTGACATCAATAAGGCTGCGCGCGCCAGACTCATGGCAGCGTTAAGGAGGAGGAGTCAGGACAGAATTTTTTGTCCTTTTCCTCCCTTCCGCCGGCACCGTAAAACTGGAGGCTGCCCATGCAAGGGCATCTCACGGACACTAGTATCCGTGAGCAGACACCTTGCTGATCCCTTCAGGAAAATATTAGTGGTTCAAATTTGTTTTGAAATGTTGCACCCTTAAGAAAATTGCGCCTGGGGCGACCGCCCCCGAGGCCCCCCCCACACCACGCCACTGACTTCCCAGAATACAGCTCTTGCGATACGACCCATAGTACCGCGAGAGCTGCTGGCTGAAATCAGGGACATCACATCGCCTCCCTATAGAGCAGGTCTGTAATAAATAATAGTAATAAAAAAAAAACCTCAGTAATGTTACATTTCAAGCTCTTGGAGCCATTCCATGCATGTCCTGATCACCATGCTGGAATGATCCCAAGAGCTTGCAATCTAACACGTTTTATGGAAAACTGTCTGAATCAAGCAGTTATTTCCACAAAAAATAATAACTTGAGTTAAATTGCAAGCTCTTGGGGCCAATCCATAACTGAAGCTTTGCATACACGCAGGGATGACCCCAACAGCTTGCATTCTAACACTCATGTAGTGCGCACATAATTTGAGTATCACAGAAACCATAGCAATAAAACTCACAATAATGTGCAGTGTGTATGGTTATATCGCTGTGGAGCCCTGTGATACACCCATACACACCGTACATTACTGTGAGTTTTATTGCTGTGGATTCTGTGATACGCTCATACACACTGCACATTACTGTGAGTTTTATTGCTGTGGATTCTGTGATACGCTCATACACACCGCATATTCCTGGTAGTTTTAACGCTGTGGAGCGCCAAGATAGAGAATGTTTATTTGTAATACTCTGACTTGTGGTATGTTCTTTACTGCAACTTTAACATTCACATTTGGAAATCTGATAAAAGCCATTTATTTTTGTTGTTTAATGTAAACTATTTTATTTTGTTTAATGTAAACTACAATGTTCATTTGGAGAACTGTTCTAAGTCCTAAGTTCAGTACTCTATCCTAAATAAAAGATAAATTCAGGTAAAGTATCCATGTAATTGGGCAGACTAGATGGGCCGAAAGGTTCTTATCTGCCGACAATTTTCTATGTTTCTATGCATTTGTTGCACATATTGAAGTGTTAAGAATGTCTCTAGGCTGTGATGAATAAAGACCTCTATTTAAACACTATTTTGTTGAAATTATTGTTCTTATCAGAACAAGTAGATCGTCCTGAGGGGCAAGTAGATTGGACTTCCACTTAGTCCGTTGGACAAGTAGATTTTTTTTAAATTTCCACACCCCTGCATGCGCAACACATAGAGGCAAGGAGGCTAAACCATTGTGAGTGGGAATAATGTCCATTAAAAATATACAATAAAAAGACAACATTTTGGCTCCTCATAGCCTTGACAAAAGCACTGGGGAGCCAAAACAATGTTTTTTTAAATGCACATTTAATAAATGCTATTTTTTAGCAAGTCCCTGAGTGTTCCCATTCAATTTTTGCTATAGATTTCCTCCCGGCTTAGCACATGGGCGTTTCCTACTTAGACCTATGGACTGAGTTGTATTTTTCCATTATACATTCTTAGCTCATACTGTATATCTATATACAGTATATACTAGCAGGGTTATTCAGTGAGAAGTGAAAACCAGGAGAATGACTGGAGAAGTGATAATTCTAGGTCAAAATAGCCAAACCAGAAAAATTCTCCCATTTATCTCACTTTCCAAATAGGCTATTTTGACCTAGAATTTTCACTTTTCCAGTCATTCTCCTGGTTTTCACCTCTCTCTCAATAACCCTGTATGTGTTAAGCCTGCCCGTAGGACAGTCTATTGTGAGGATCTGGCTGCTCAGTGTTCCCAATGATGTGGCTGCTCGGCACACTCAGGATCTGGCTGCTCGGCACACCCAGGATCTGGCTGCTCGACGCACCCAGGACCTAGCTGCAGGATCTGGCTGCTCGGTGCTCCCCAGGATCTGGCTGCTCGGTGCTCCCCAGGATCTGGCTGCTCGGTGCTCCCCAGGAAAGTTTTCCCAGGGTTTGGGGGTGACTCAGGGGTTTGAGGGGTGATGGCCGAGAGAGAGGGAGAGGTACTTTGTGCACGCCTCTCCAAAGGATCGGCATTCATTTTTTTGCCCCTTGTGCATGCTGGCTTTTTTTTTCCCGTTGCGCATGCACAGATAAGCTTGCTCATGTGTATTGCGTCCAGCGGCGGACACAGTTTTCACATTTTCGATTTTAACCCTTACACATATTATTATAATATTACCTTTTAAACGTTAACCCTTACACATGTTATTATAATGTTACCTTTTAACCCCTTCCTGACCGCTGACGTACATAGTACATCCTGTGGGTAAATCCTCTTAATGACCACAGACATACTATGTACATCACGGTCTTCTAACCTCCCTCCCTTGCTCCCTATACTCACCTCTATTCGGGCTCCCACGGTGTTCTGGCAGGCCTGGAAACTGCCCCACCTTTTGATGTCATCGCCAGCCCCCCCCCCGCCACCAGCAGTGAAAAAGTTGGAAGGGGGGCTCATTTGGAGCCCTCTTTCGCCCTAACCGTTCCACCTACAAACAAAAAAATGGCACCGCTGGAAAGGAGAAAGTCTCCCCTTTTCAGTGGCTATCATTAACCCCTTTGTTGCCTGATCACAATTCAAACTCGGAAGTGGCTGACATCTTTGATGTTAGCCAAGCCTCCGGGTCATCTCCCACCCACTGACATCGTCACCATATGTGTGAGGATGTTAGTGGGCCAGTTAACCCCATAGCTGCCAACTGAAGATAGGGGGATCCCAGTATCTCCTGATCCGTGGCAGCTAAAGGGTTATGTTTAATATCATTGAAAAGCGAAAGGCCTGATCATGGCCTTTCAAATGATACCAAACATGATGGTTGTAATAAAAAATGTAAAAAAAAAAAAAAAATTTTTTTTACATTTTGTCTGGGGGGTTTAATAAAATAGGACTTAAGCTGGCCTGGCATCTAAAAAAGATGAGCATAAAACTCATGGCTAAGCAGTGAAGGGGTTACAAAACAAAACCATGTAAAAATTGGGTATTTCTAATCTTAGGACAAAATTTTGAAACTATTTAGCCAGGGTCTTTATTGGCGGTTTTAGATTTTGGGGATTCAATTTTAAAAATGTGTGTTATTTCCATTTTTTCACCATAGTTGATATTTGTTTATAGTAAACTAGGTGGAAAGCCTGCCCACTTATTGATAAGTGTGGTGCACATGAATGTTGGTGGAAAGGAAAACACAGCCGCGTCAAAAAAAGTTAAATATTTTTAGTGACTATTTTGAATAAATTTCTTTGAATACAACATTTTTAGTGAAGCATGCATCAGTCCCTGGTAATAAGTAGCCTTGTTCGCGTCCATCGATGACTTTGATTTTAACGTTCGCAGAGCTCTTGACTCAAGAGAATGCAACATATAGTTGTCCATGGCTGAATACGGGTTCTGGTAAATAGATGCCAACTCTGTCCAAGGTTTGTCCTTGGGATTTATTAATAGTCATTGCAAAAGCCAATTTAATTGGAAACTGTCTCCTTCGTAAAACAAATGGCAGTTCGGTGTTACTTGGGGCTAAATCAATTCTAGGAATGAAAACGGTTTTTCGCTCTGAGGTAGGTGTCAATACTTGAGCAATGATCAGATTTTGTCGCATAGCTGTCACAATGAGTCTTGTTCCATTACACAGGCCTCTCTTTGTATTCAGGTTACGCAGGAGCATAATAATACAGCCAATTTTGAGTTTCAGTTTATGAACTGGCATCCCAGAAGGAGCCAATTCATTTAAGAACTCAATGGGGTAATTATCCTTGTCTTCCTGGGATTCATCATCAATAGAATCAGTGCTTAACCACTTCCATGCGGAGGACGCGCTCAGCGCGTCATCCGCATGGCTCCCGCTGTGCGGAGGACGTGCTGAGCGCGTCCTCCCTTTGGGGTCAGCGTTCGGCCGGGTTCCGGCCGATCGCTGGCCCCCCCGGTGCGGGCTGACATCCTCGATGTCAGCCCAGCATCCGGAACCGCCGCCGATTAAATTAGGTGTCATCGCGGCAGCGCGATGACACCTAATTCAGGCGCCCCCCTGCATGTGCGGAGTAGGCGCCTGAACGGGAGGGGGGGAGGTCCTTCGGACCTCTCTCCCTCCCGATCGGCGGCGTTGCGGGGGTTAACCCAGGCACCATTTGGAAGGGCACAGCCTGCCCTTCCAAATGGTGCCTGGCATTAACCCCTGGGGAGCTGGATCGCGAATCGGCGCTGAAAAGCGCCGGTTCGTGATCCTTTCCCGGAGCTGAATCGTTAGTGCAGCATCATTGTTCACATTATAATTGAAATGGGAACAATATTGCTGCATTAACGAACCAAAAAAAAGAAAAAACATTTTTTATTTTTTTTTATAATTTTTTTTTAAATATATTTTTATTTTTAATTTTAATTTTAATTTTTTTTAAAAAACTTTTTTCACAGTAGTGTTTGGTATCGTTGGAACGGCCATGCTCTGGCCGATCTAACCATACCAAACTTTAACCCCTAGCTGCCACGGATCGGGAGATAGGGAGTTCATTGGAACTCCCTATCTCCACCGTTGGTGGCAGTTAGGGGTTAACTCTAGGACTGGCGTCATCGTGCTATGCACGATGACGCCAGTCCTCAGGGGGAGTTCCCGGAGGCTTGGCCGACATCCAAGATGTCGGCCAAGCCTCCGGGAACTCCCCCTGAGGACTGGCGTCATCGTGCATAGCACGATGACGCCAGTCCTAGAGTTAACCCCTAACTGCCACCAACGGTGGAGATAGGGAGTTCCAATGAACTCCCTATCTCCCGATCCGTGGCAGCTAGGGGTTAAAGTTTGGTATGGTTAGATCGGCCAGAGCATGGCCGTTCCAACGATACCAAACACTACTGTGAAAAAAGTTTTTTAAAAAAAATTAAAATTAAAATTAAAAATAAAATTATATTTAAAAAAAATTATAAAAAAAAATAAAAAATGTTTTTTCTTTTTTTTGGTTCGTTAATGCAGCAATATTGTTCCCATTTCAATTATAATGTGAACAATGATGCTGCACTAACGATTTTTGTATGCAGTGCGTTTGTTAAAAATCGTATAGTTTTCCCCAAAAAAAATGTAACGAGACCCCATCTCTAATTTTTTTAACAAGCGCACCCCATACAAAATATAACCGCAATTGCTTGCATGTTAAAATGTGAAAAAAAAACACTTTACACGTTGTAAATTATTGAAAATACATATTTTATTGAATTTTTTGTTATAATATACAGACATGACATAACGTATACATATAATAATGAAATATTATGAATCTACCGAGTCTGACGGAAAGAACGATATACAATATGTCTGGGTAATATACTAAAATAAGCCTTCAAAACACGTTTAAACATGATGAGCAAAACCGGTAAAAATGACCTCAGCACAGAGGTGTGAAAAGCCTCAGCAGCGAAAGGGTTAAATAAGTGTAGCTCTCACCTTCTAACAAACTAAGCACTTCTTCATTGATGTTGTCCACATCACAATTTTTGGGGCATAAAATTGCAGTTTTCTCAAACGTTGAAACATCGTCAGGATGTAAATAGTCACCATAAATTTCCTTCACAATGGAGTCTTTGCAGATCGTTTTAGGTGGTATCTGAAAAATATCTTGATGGAAGCCATGTTGGTTTGTGAGTTTTCCATCGCCAAGTTTTATTAGCCAAGAGCTAAACTCTGGATCCACAGATCTTACATTTGTTTGCAGCTTTATGATCTTAAATTTATCCCATAGAGTATTGAATTTAATGCTGGATTCAACGATAGCTGCTCGACTGCCATGTGCCACAACAGGTAGAGTTTGTCGGAAATCTCCTCCGAGGATAATTGTTTTACCGCCAAAAGGTTTGTTGTTTTTCATGAGCTCTTGCAGTAGTTTGTCAAAGCATCTGAGAGCATCACTTGGAGCCATGGTCGATTCATCCCAAATTATAATTTTTGTTTTTCTAAGGATTGTGGCATCATTAGAGCTTTGCCTCATGGAAGATGTTGAAGTGTCCAACAAAGGAACAGGCAGTTTAAATTGTGAGTGATATGTGCGTCCACCCTCGAGCAAATTAGCAGCAATTCCAGTAGAAGCAACTGCCAATGCTACCTCTTTTTTTCCTCTAAAAGAATGCAATAAAGTTTGGTATAGGTATGTTTTGCCACTACCTCCAGGACCATCGAGAAAGTAACACATTTGGGGTAAAGTATCGTTTTGGGTGGCAGAAAAAATGTCTTCAAAAGTTTCTCTTTGTAGATCATTTAATGCCGCCTGCATTTGTACTCCTATGTGACTTTCAAGAACTGCATCATAGATGTTTGTTGTTTTGGCTGTTGAATAGTTGTTAGGCGTTGGTAAACTGAAATCCTGACATTTTTTCCCGTTAACAATTAAAATGTCTTGAATGTCTAATAGTGCATTATTGAGACATGTTTGGCAGTCTGGTGTGTGGCCAGGGTGTCTTGAAAAGGCTTCAATGAGTTGTTGGTAATATTTTTCAAATAGTTGTTTTGCATTTGGTGGAGATGCAAGGGCACAAATGTTGGCAAAAAGCTCTCGAAGCAGTTGAGGCATCATCTCACTTGAAGCTTCGTGAAGAGTCAAGTCCTATAATTCATCATCCTGAAAAAGACCGAGTCTTTGAGCAGCTTCTTTAAATGTTGGAAATTGCACACCACCAACTGTTCGGATATGTTCAAATGAGGTGGCTCCTTTAACATGGAGTAAAAGTAATCTCAAGCAAAATCTCTCCACATCCGAATTTATGTTAACAGAGTACATTCGCCCAATCGTGTTATTTTCTCAATGTCTCAATCTTCTTTCCCATGTGGTATTTTTCCGTTGAAATACAAAATGTTGTGGAATATCAGTATACAGGAATTCGCGGGCAGCCACATCTTCTCTGTTTAAGGTGAACCAAGCTGTCAATGTTGTGTCTCTTGATTGGGTTCTTTCTATAGCGTTCCTGATGTTATCTTCATTAAAATATACCGACTGTTCGCCAGGAAGATGGATTTGTAAACGCACGATGGTATGTGTTTGATGGTGCATTTTGAAACCAAGAAGGCGCCATGCTGCTTCTGGAGCTGTCACATCTGGAATCCATGAAGGAGGTGATCTCGTCATGATGGAGCGTTGCATGTTCCTTGATGGCAATATTTGCACAGTCATGTCCTTTATAGATGTATTTGAATAAGTACTTTACACTTTTTATAGAAGCGCAGCTCTCAACGTTTATATGGCAGTTGTATTTTAAAGCTAATAATGGGTTGTACGGCACAACCCAAGAGTTATTGATTATTTTTCCATTTACCTCAATAGAAGCAGCTGTTTGTGTTCTCCGGTACAGTGGATAGCCGTCCATGTTGGACAACGTTTGGTCTTGGTATGGTTTTGGGAAGTTTTTTGAGCAAACACCATCAGCCATGCATGGTGAATTAATATTATGAGGCCCACATGGTCCATGTATCATGTGTTTGATGACTATTGCATGTAATCGGGGTTGTGTGTGAATGTTGGGGATTTCTGCTGAAATGAACCTATCAATATCATCGGCATCTTTAAGCTTATCTTGAGGTGATAATATGAGTAAAATATGGCATGAGGTAATCCACGTTTTTGAAACTCTATTACATGAATTTTAGCGACAGGTTTACCTAACACATGTTTGTTTGTGATGTCGTGTAGTAGTTCTTTTAGCTTTAAGTTGAAAACCTTGGCAACCAAATCAGGGCGCTATTCCACTGCTTGACCTTCTGTAATATTTTCTATAATTTCTGGCCATTTTGGGTTACATGTCATTGTTATGAAGAAGTCAGGCTTACCATATTTTCGCACAACAGCCATGGCGTCTTGGTAGTTTTGCAGCATGTTTCTGGGACTACCCTGGAATGTTGATGGAAGTATTACTGCTTTTCCTGGTATCAAGCCCTGTTCTTTGGCAGCGTTTTGTAGATGGTCCATGAGACCTGTGTATTTTTCAACTCGTAATTTGGACTGATTTTGTCGTAACACCTTCGGTCTTAACATATGCGTCTACAAAGTACTGTTGAGTTAATTTGCCTGCATTTAGAAATGGGTTGAAATCTTTTCGGATGGAAAGCATGTAGCTATAAAATTGCATTTGAGTGACTCTTTCTCTTGGCTTAGCAGACGAATGACTGCGTAATGGTTTTTACAGTAGTAGGGGTGTAGTTAAGTTTAATGCGAGGTGACCAACTTTGGTCCCCAAATGGAAATAAAAGTGGATAGAGCATCGGCTCTAAGTTTGGATCTAAAATGCTTATCCTTTCTGTTTTTCTGTCTGTGTTTTGAGTTCGGCAATGAATAATAAGATCTCTTTCGAGAGGAGGTTCTCCATCATTTTGAAAAATAGCTACTTCATTACAGGGAGGTGCATTGTATCTGCGTTGATTGTCCGTGAGATCTTGTACTATCGCCATGGTGACAGTTGGTGGTATAGTGCCATTTTGTATAGCCTCCTGTAAGGATTCTTGTTCTACCTCATATAACATTTTACAGGCTTCTGCAAATGGATTGTTTTTATCCATAAAAGAGCTTAACTCTGTCATGAGCTCAGGGCTGCATTTTGAATTTTCATTAATCATGAGGCGTTGTTTTGCGGCCTCATCGGGGTCAAGAATATATAGTTGTGCAAACTTTCGGTTCTCCTCATTGTGCGGATGAAGAGATGCAGTTCGGTGGTAAATCTGGCCATTAATTCTAAGGCAGTAAGGTTCATAACCAGGAGGAGGAGTAATGTTTGCCCCCATGGAAGCAAATGCTAATGAACTGTTGATAGATCTAATGTTTTGTTTGAAATTTTTGGAATGCTTATGAGCGCCTGTCATTAGACTTTCTATCAAAGGAGCAACTTTAATGGACTCCATGCAGGGCCGGCGCTGCCGCTAGGCGAGCTAGGCAGCCGCCTAGAGCGCAGGCCCACCTAGGGCGCTGCGCCGGGCCCGAAAAAAAATAATTGTGTGTTAGTGTTTACTGTGTCCACCGGCGCCGGGCGCAGCCGGGGGCCCGGGGCGCCGCAATCAACACGTTCACACACACACACACTGCACCAGCCACCAACCAGGCTCCGCCCGCTCCGCTGTGCACGCAAAGTCAGCGGCGCCTGCACGTGTTGGGGCTGGTGGCAGCACGCGCGCCCCGCCCCACGTCAGACGCCGCTGGAAGCCTGGGAAGGAGGAGGCGGAGTCTTAACAGAAGGAGGAAGGGACGGAAGCTGCTCTCCTCGGTCGGCTGGACTGGACACTGTGGACTGGAGACAGAGTCCTGCTGTGGAGTGTGCCTGTGTGCTGCTGAGCCTGCTGCCTGCCAGGTATGGGGGGGGGGCGCAATTTCATATGTCGGCGCCGGCCCTGCCCTCACACCATCATACCCCCTGTGCCCCCTCACAGCTTCATACCCCCTGTGCCCCCTCACCCCATTATACCCCCTGTGCCCCCTCACACCATCATACCCCCCTGTGCCCCCTCACAGCATCATACCCCCTGTGCCCCTCACCCCATTATACCCCCTGTGCCCCTCACCCCATTATACCCCCTGTGCCCCCTCACACCATCATACCCCCTGTGCCCCCTCACAGCATCATACCCCCTGTGGCCCCTCACACCATCATACCCCCTGTGCCCCCTCACAGCATCATACCCTCTGTGCCCCCTCACAGCATCATACCCCCTGTGCCCCTCACAGCATCATACCCCTGTGCCCCCTCACCCCATTATACTCCCCTGTGCCCCCTCACACCATCATACCCCCCTGTGCCCCCTCACAGCATCATACCCCCTGTGCCCCCTCACCCCATTATACCCCCTGTCCCCCTCACACCATCATACCCCCTGTGCCCCCTCACAGCATCATACCCCTGTGCCCCCTCACAGCATCATACCCCCTGTGCCCCTCACCCCATTATACCCCCTGTGCCCCCTCACCATCATACCCCTGTGCCCCCACACCCATTATACCCCCTGTGCCCCTCACCCCATTATACCCCCTGTGCCCCCTCACACATCATACCCCCCTGTGCCCCCTCACAGCATCATACCCCTGTGCCCCCTCACCCCATTATACCCCTCCCTCCCTATGTGGAGCAGCAAATGGTGGCAGTGCAGGGGGAGCCAGGCTGGGGGAGGTGCAGGCGGAGGAGGGGGATTGAAAGCAGATCACTCATGGAGTGAAGCAATGGGGTCAGATTATCTGACTGCACTCAGCAGCATGAGCAGGAGCCAAGGCCCCCCAAAACACAGGAGCCAGGGCCCCCCAAAACACAGGAGCCAGGGCCCCCCAAACTCTCTGCCCTGGGAGACAGAGGCCCCCAAACTTTCTCTCCCCCCCCCGAGACAGGGAAAACCAAAACTCCCACCTCTCCACCAGGAGCCCCCCCCCCCTATCACCATCCCCTTCCTGGACCCGGGGTGCTAGCACAGGCACGTAAACAAAGAGAGGAACGGTGGGCTGAAGAGCTTACATGCATCCTAATGAGAAAAAAAAAAATGTGTACTGGTAAGACTTGATGGGTAAATGTCATTGGGAGCTTTTTCCCCATTCCATTTCCTCCATTCCTAGAAATGTTTAATTTTCTTAACCCCTTGCAGGCTGCATGGGGTTATCTAGTTAAGAAAATTAAACATTTCTAGGAATGGAGGAAATGGAATGGTGAAAAAGCTCCCAATGACATTTACCCATCAAGTCTTACCAGTACACATTTTTGTTTTGTATTTTTTTTCTCATTAGGATGCATGTAAGCTCTTCAGCCCACCGTTCCTCTCTTTGTTTACGTGCCTGTGCTAGCAGACACTGTGTTAACCATTTATGTAATGGCAGCTGGGCAGTGAGCTGACACTGACAGACCAACCTTGATGTGTCTGAAATTGAAACTTACGTGACAACTCATACAGGGTTATTCAGAGAGTGGTGAAAAGCAGGAGAATGACTGGAGAATTAAAAATTCTAGGTCAAAATAGCCGATTTGGAAAGTGAGATGAAAGGGAGAATTTTTCTGGTTTGGCTATTTTGACCTAGAATTTTTCATTCTCCAGTCATTCTCCTGAGCTTCACCGCTCTCTGAATAACCCTGTTATTTTTTTTTTTTATTTTCGTTAAGAAAAATACAGTTAATTTATATTTATTTAATAGAGTTAATTTAAGATGGTTTAATACAGTTTATTTATATTTATTTTACTATTGGTGCTTTTCAAACTTTATTCTTGAAAATAAAAAGAAATTTAGCAGTTTCATGTTGTGTCGCTTTGGGGGGGGGGGTGCAAGTAGCTGGTCTTGCCTAGGGCACAAAATAGTCTGGCACCGGCCCTGGCTCCATGTATACTTTTCCTTTGTTGCAGCATTGAGTGAATAGTCTGTCGGATGGCTGGTGTGTATTAAAATGCAGTGCATTGCAGTTGGTGCACAGAACATCGAGTTTTCCACAATAATGTTGCTGAACTGAATCATCCTGTTCATTGTTAATGATTTTATTAAGTTTTGTTTGTGTACGTCGCACTTTGTGCGCTAAGGTGTTTTTGATTCTTTCTTGACATCGTGCATTTTCATCCATACTGTATTAGCTCTTTCCTTTCTTTTCTGTTGTTTTTTTTTATTTCTGAAATTTTGTTGTTGCTCGTTCGGCGTGTCATTAGTGCTAGATTCTGTGAGATTTTCTCTCCTTTCAGCGACAGATTGTAGTTGTAAATCCACCTTTCTTTTGGCTGGCATTTTTTTATTTTTTTTATTTTTTTTGTGTGTATGTGAATTTTTCTTGCTTTTATATTTAAAGGGTTTGTGGGGTTTTTGCAGGGGGGGGCACTGTTTTTTTGTTAGGACCTCCAGAGGTGTTACATAGTTACATAGTTACATAGTTATATAGGCTGAAAAAAGACATGCGTCCATCGGGTTCAGCCTCTCCCACATCACCTACTGCTGTTGATCCAAAAGAAGGCAAAAAACCCAGTCTGAATGCTTGCCAATATGCAACATACTGGGAAAAAATTCCTTCTTGACCCCAGAATGGCAGTCAGATTTCTCCTTGGATCAAGAAGCTTTTACCCACATATTAAATATTATAACCCTTAATATTCTGTGTCTGCAGGAAGTCATCCAGTCGTTTTTTAAAAGTCTGTACAGACTCTGACCCAACCACCTCAACAGGCAGAGAATTCCACAGCTTTATTGTTCTCACCGTAAAATAACCCTTCCTATGCTTTAAGCTAAATTTTCTTTCTTCCAGTCTAAGGCTAGGGTCAGAGTGGGGCAGTCGGAACGCGCGTGCAGGCGCACTAAATCACGGCGGCAGTAGCAGCACATAACGGCCAATGACGGCCAATATACGCAGTACGTGCGTACGAAAGTGCGCCGACACCACGCAACCAGCAAATGAACGCATTTTTATCAGAACGTGAAACCGCTGCTACTGACGTACAAAGTGCGCTGCGGCCGCATAGCAGCGTGTGTGCGTGATTAGGAGATGTCAGACGCTGCTAGTGTGCGGCCAACATAACGTTCAAACAGCCGGATTTCCCTAGACTTCTTTTTACCCCACCGTCATGAAATACGTCCAGAATTGCGCATCGTCTGACCACTTAAGCGTATTCTGTGAAAAAATGCGTGCGCACGCATCGACGTACATTTTGACGGTGGCTGCAGAAAATGCGCTCATCTGTCCCTAGCCTAAATGGATGACCCCTTGTCCTATGTATAGTCCTGTTTATGAATAGGTTATCAGACAATGGTTGATAATGGCCCTGTATATATTTATATAAGGTTATCAGATCCCCTCTAAGGCGCCTTTTCTCTAAACTAAACAGGTTTAAGCTTGTTAGTCTTTCCTCATAACTTAACCCTTCCATCCCCCTTATTAATTTAGTTGCCCGTCTCTGCACTTTTTCTAGCGCTGTAATATCTTTTTTTAAGACAGGTGCCCAAAATTGCACGGCATATTTATTTGTTAAATTTTTTGTTGTGTTAGTGCGGCGTTTTTTTTATTTTATTTCTTTTTTTCTTGTTAGTAGGTGCTCAGTGGTGAGGGGGCACTGGTTTTGTGTAAGCCCCCTGAGCTCTTGTTTAGGTGCTTTGGGGGCTCTTTGGAGTTTGGCACCGGTTTTGTTAGGTCCTCAGATTTGTTTTTTTTCGTTGTGTTAGTGTGTATGTGAGGTTTTTTATAAAATTTTCTTTGTTTTTTTTTATCTTGGTGGTTGCTTTGTTAGGTCCTCATTTTATTTTTTTTTCGTTCTGTTTGTGTGGCTGTGAGGTTTTTTTTTAAAAAAAAATTTTTTTATTTTATCTTATTTTTTTTCTTGGTGGTTGCTTTGTTAGGTCCTCAGATTTTTTTTTCGTTCTGTTAGTGTGGCTGTGAGGTTTTTTTAAATACATTTTTTTTCTTGGTGGTTGCCCAGTGGTGTGGGGGCACTGGTTGTTAGGGGGCACTGTTTTTTTGTATGCCCTCTTGTTTAAGTGCTTTGGAGGCTCTTTGGAGGGGGCACCGTTTTTGGTAGGTCCTGTTTTGTTTTTTTTTTGTTGTGTTAGTGTGGCTTTTTTTAACTTTTTCCTTGTTTTTTTTTTTTTAAATTTTTTTGGTGGTTGCTCAGTGGTGTGGGGGGTTGTTGGGGGGGCACTGGTTTTGGTTTTTTGTATGCCCCCTGAGTGCTGTGTTTTGGAGTTGGCCAGATATTTTGGGGGGGTAGGTGCACAATTTTTTTTTTCTGGCCTGGTGCAGCTCGGTTAAATGGTGGAGGTGTGTAATTATGGCCAGGATATATGGGCCATTTGTGAGGGGTGCTCTGTGCTTTTTTTTTTTTCCTTTGTATGGTGGTGTAAATTGGGCTGGGGGCTCAGTGCGCCGTTTATTCTTTTGTGTGCTCTGCTGCTCTGTGCTCTGCTGCTCTGCTGTTCTGTGCTCTGCTGCTCTGTGCTCTGCTGCTCTGTTGCTCTGCTGCGCTGTTTTCTCCTAGGCGTTTTCGCGTGCCTCAAGTTACTTGTGGATGTGGCGGTTGGCTGTGTGCGCACCCTATTCCGCGCACAACCAACCGCCCAAGCACGCTGTGGGCGTGATGCGGCGGGTGGCTGCGTGCGCACCTGGCTGCGCGCGCATCCAACCTCCGAAACACGCTTTGGGCATGCTGCGCTGGGTGGCGCGCGCACCCTGCTGCGTGCGCATCCAACCTCCGCAACACGCTTTGGGCGTGCTGCGGCGGGTGGCGTGCGCGCACTCGGCTGCACGTGCATCCAACCTCCGCAACACGCTTTGGGCATGCTGCGGCGGGTGGCGCGCGCGTCACCTCCACAGCGCGTCACCTCCACGGCATCCAACCTCCACAGCACCCTGTGGGCGTGCCCCAGGTTGGCTGCGTGCGCAGCCAACCGCCGCAGCACGCCCACACCATGCACATGCACAGTACAGGCTTGGCGACGGACACGCCAAGCCTTACTGCATTATAGGATAGATTATACGATATGATGGTATTGTTAGAAAGTCCATTTAATGGTGGGAAAAACGGTGTATAATATGTGTGGGTTGCATGAACAAGTAAGAGGAACATTTGACCTAAACACAAACAGCGCAGAAACGTTAAAACAGCAGCGGGAACTTTCGGACAGACTTTCGTAAACCCGCCCGGTCACTAAGGGGTTAAACGTTAACCCTTATGCATGTTATTATAATATTACCTTTTAAACGTTAATCCATACGCGTATTATTATAATATTCCCTTTTAAACGTTAACCCTTAAGTATGTTATTATAATATTCCCTTTTAAACGTTAACCCTTAAGTATGTTATTATAATATTACCTTTTAAACTTTAACCCTTACGCATGTTATTATATTACCTTTTAAACGTTAACCCTTACGCATGTTATTATAATATTACCTTTTAAACTTTAACCCTTACGCATGTTATTATATTACCTTTTAAACGTTAACCCTTACGCATGTTATTATAATATTACCTTTTAAACGTTAACCCTTACGCATGTTATTATATTACCTTTTAAACGTTAACCCTTACGCATGTTATTATAATATTACCTTTTGTACGTTAACCCTTACGCATATTATTATAATAATACCTTTTAAACTTTAACCCTTACACATTATTATTATAATATTAGCAGGCAGAAACCAGTGTTCAAAATTATTGTTTATTTTGTTCGTTACATTAAGGTTGAAAAAAGCCTTTGAGTGATTGGAGGTCACATGGGTGAGTGGAGGTCACATGTTTCCTGTCCAGCGTGGAGCACCAGTCTGCAGCCAGACCCCCTTGGCAGCGTCTGACTTCCAGGAAGTTAGGATCGCCGCGGGACCCTGGAAGAGAGGTGAGTATCGATCGAAAAGGAGCTCTGGATGCACACGCATCCTGCGACAGCGATGGACAGAAACTGGTTTATACATAGATAAATATACATATACAAAATACATGGGGGGGCAGCATTCAACCTTAACTAAGCTCAGTGTGGGTGCATCTCAAGTAAAATAGTACAACAAACCAGGAGAGCACACCAAATATCACATTCAAAGAGAACAACAACAGCAGCTTTCCCGTCAGGAGTAAAGCAGTTATTAACCTATTCAAGACCCTTTGCAAGAGTTTTGACTCCAAGCTCTGTTGAAAAATGGTGGAAGCTTGGTTCACAATAGATGGCCATGTATTGCTTAAGCCTGCCTACAGCGTCAATGTATTCCACCCTTGGCAGGTACCTGTCATATCAACCTGATGAGTGGAGGTCACATGGGTGAGTGGAGATCACATGTTTCCTGTCCAGAGTGGAGCTCCAGTCTGCAGCCAGTCCCCCTTGGCAGCGTCTGACTTCCAGGAAGTCAGAATTGCCACGGGACCCTGGAAGAGAGGTGACTATCGAAAGGAGCTCTGGATGCGTGCGCATGGATTTAAGGAGACACACAAAAAAAACACTAGAATGTCGCTTTACTGTTTACTTTACTTGTATAACTCTGCTCAGTGATCCCCACAAGCTATTCAAGAGTTAATGTAATTGTGTTTTCATTGGAGGATAGGCCTAGTACAAGACGGTCAGCTATGAAATATTGCAGTGTTTCATAAAAAACTTGTTTTTCCAGCTACGCAGGAGATCCAGGATAGAGAAGGGTTTCCGTTACAGTTACACGTACTTACTGTATACAGCGCCAGCAGATTCTGTAGCGCTTTACAATGGGGAAGCACAGAAGGGTGACATAATAAATAATAAAACATAAAGAACAGACAGCCCTGTCCATAGGATACTTGTCAAGTGCTCAGCCAGACCTCCCATGAGCTTACAATCTAAGGGACTAAGCCAAGTGAAACGAAAGGAAGCAGGGGGAGTGTGGAGATAATTACCAGAGAGAGTATAGTAGACAGTGCATGATGATAGACCAAGAGCTAGGGCATGATAAGGTTAAACCGAGAGAGAAGTGAAGTAGCTGGAAAAAGGAGCTAATAAGTGTGGCTGTGGGTAAGAAACACAAAAGTTTATAGAGATGACCATTGCACGCAAAGAATGTACAACGGGGAGGAGCAGAACAGCCCAAGAATCAGCACAGAATTAAACAAACAAAAAAGGAGGGAAAGGAAGAAAAATACATAAACTAGAAAAATTAAATTCAAAGATTAAAAAACAGTAATATTATTAGGGCAGTAACAATATGGCAAAAATTGTGTTGAAGAATAACTTTCTGTCTAGATACAGGGGGAACGATTGTGGTGAGTTTTGGCTTGCTGTTGGATTCAGAGGGGAGAATGGAAGTGAAGTGAGTGGGTTAATGAAGTTTCTACCCCACAGGTCCCGAGTAGACATGTGCATTTTGTTTTGTTGGCGAATAAAAATCCGGACGAAATTTACCCGATTCGTATTTTGGAAGCATTTCCGAAATACGAATCGGCTTCGGACGAATAAACAAATCGTTCTGTAAATACGAATCACGACAACATAACAAACGAACCGAAACAAAACAAAAGTGGAACAAAGTGATCTGAAACAAAATAAAACGAAGAGAAAAAAAACGGAACTAAATGATCTGAAACAAAATGAAGGAACAAAAAAACAAACAAAATGATCTGTAGTGAAAAAACGGAACAAAATGATCTGAAATGAAACAGAAAAAAAACAGAATGAAATGATCTGAAACATATTTTTTTGCCGTGCACAAGCACATGTGGGCAGTAACAGCTTTATATATGTACAAGGTGGAAAGCCTGCCCAGAGGGCAGTCTATTGTGGATATACTGCCCCTGCTCGTGGATATTGCCCCAGCACGTGGATACTGCCCCAGCTTGTGGATACTGCCCCAGCTCGTGGATATGCCCCAGCACGTGGATACTGCCCCAGCACGTGGATATTGCCCCCAGCTCCTGGATATTGCCCCCAGCTCGTGGATATTGCCCCAGCACGTGGATACTGCCCCAGCACATGGATACTGCCCCAGCTTGTGGATACTGCCCCAGCTCGTGGATATTGCCCCAGCACGTGGATACTGCCCCAGCACGTGGATACTGCCCCAGCTTGTGGATACTGCCCCAGCTCGTGGATATTGCCCCAGCACGTGGATACTGCCCCAGCACGTGGATATTGCCCCCCAGCTCCTGGATATTGCCCCCCAGCTCGTGGATATTGCCCCAGCACGTGGATACTGCCCCAGCACGTGGATACTGCCCCAGCTTGTGGATACTGCCCCAGCTCGTGGATATTGCCCCAGCACGTGGATACTGCCCCAGCACGTGGATATTGCCCCCCAGCTCCTGGATATTGCCCCCAGCTCGTGGATATTGCCCCAGCACGTGGATACTGCCCCAGCACATGGATACTGCCCCAGCTTGTGGATACTGCCCCAGCTTGTGGATATTGCCCCAGCACGTGGATACTGCCCCAGCACGTGGATATTGCCCCCCAGCTCCTGGATATTGCCCCCCAGCTCGTGGATATTGCCCCAGCACGTGGATACTGCCCCAGCACATGGATACTGCCCCAGCTTGTGGATACTGCCCCAGCTCGTGGATATTGCCCCAGCACGTGGATACTGCCCCAGCACGTGGATATTGCCCCCAGCTCCTGGATATTGCCCCCAGCACGTGGATATTGCCCCAGCACGTGGATATTGCCCCAGCACGTGGATACTGCCCCAGCACGTGGATACTGCCCCAGCTCGTGGATCCCCAGCACGTGGATATTGCCTCCCAGCTCCTGGATATTGCCCCCCAGCTTGTGGATATTGCCCCAGCTCGTGGATATTGCCCCAGCTCGTGGATACTGCCCCAGCATGTGGATACTGCCCCAGCACGTGGATATTGCCCCCCAGCTCGTGGATATTGCCCCAGCACGTGGATATTGCCCCCCAGCTCGTGGATATTGCCCCAGCATGTGGATATTGCCCCCCAGCATGTGGATATTGCCCCCCAGCACGTGGATATTGCCCCAGCACGTGGATATTGCCCCCCAGCTCATGGATATTGCCCCCAGCTCATGGATATTGCCCCCCAGCTCATGGATACTGCCCCCCAGCTCATGGATACTGCCCCCCAGCTCATGGATATACTGCCCCCAGCTCATGGATATACTGCCCCCAGCTCATGGATATTGCCCCCCAGCTCGTGGATATTGCCCCCCCCAAGCTCTCATGGATATATGCCCCAGATCAGACCCCAGACCAGACATGGGGCGGCTGTTCGAATGCTCTATCGGCATTCGGACAGCCGCCCCATGAGCTCCGCACCATACTTACCTTTCCGAGCGGCGCCGGGGAAGTGAAAGTTTCCCCGCTTCCGGTCGTTGAAGGACCCAAGCCTCCCACGTGACCGGGGCTTGGGTCCTTCAAAGAGCGGAAGCGAGGGAACTTTCAGTTCCCCGGCGCCGCTCGGAAAGGTAAGTATGGCTCGGGGGTTGGATGCGCGCGGCAGCCGGGTAGAGGCTGCGAGCGCAGCCTCTACCCGGCTGCTGTGTGCATCTTGTAACCGCCGCGGCGAGTGCACAGCCGGCTCGTGCCGCGGCGGTTGCATGCACGCGCAACCAACCGCCGCTGGTTGCGCGCGCATGCGCAGAGTAAGGCTTGGCGGCGGACACGCCAAGCCTTACTCAATTATAGTATAGATATATACACATATAAAGCTGCTACTGCCACCTAGAATGTATACACATGTACAGTATATACTGTTTGTTTGTATAGTTTGGTTTCCTTTTTACTGTTTAGATGATTTCCCAGCTGAATGCAAGACCTGTTCAAAGTTTGTTAAATCACTGTTGGTGGATTGGTTATGGAAAAGAGCATTCTTTCAGTTCGACAGGTTGGACAGCGCCACGGTGCCGTTCGGCGGCAGTGAAATTCCACATAGAGAAGTAATGGGTAATCTATTCAGAGAATGCCGAGCAAACACCACCGAAATGTCAGTGAAATGCCCTGATTTTCAGGAGTTCAATTCGACAGGTTTAAACAGGCGAATCGCATAGGATGCAATGTAAAAATTATTCCCCATTTTTAATAAATATTTATTTAACTGTTTATTCTTTTCCCTTCCAGCAAAAATCTTTTTATCTATTCTTTTAGGATGTTTTATGCATTTTTCGGGAAGTTTTTTGGTGACATTGTATATTTAATACAACTTGGCTTTTTTCCTTTGCCTCACGCAGCGTTTTTTTTCCCATACGGTGCACTTTCGTGGTCATTCGGCTATTCAGAAAGCAGGCAGTTCGCCAAATTTTGGCTAATTGCCAGCAAAATACGGTGCCTGCTCAATGGCAGTGAGATTCCCATAGAGAAGCAATCGTTAATCTATTCAGAGACACCGAACAGCAGAGAAATGTCAGTGAAATGCTGTTCGTTGGTTTCATTCGGCAGGTTTATTCAGGCGAAACCCATAGGTTTCAATGTTAAAAATATTCACATTGTTATTCGATATCTGTTAAACTGTCTATTCTTTTAATTTGCAGCAAAGGGTTTCTTTATTTATTTTTTTAGGCATTTTTCGAGAATTTTCGTAAAAAAAAAAATTCCGTTTTTTTAATAGTGGTTTTTTTTCTGTAACATACCTTCTTATTATCGTTCATAGGATCTTATATGTAAATTGCAGACATTTTTGTGCAGTAGTTTTTTTGCAAACAGCGTTTGAAATTCGAAAATTTCAATCCTTTATTTTTTTATCCTGTTTGTCGGCTTGACGTCCTTTCCGGCGGCTCGTTGGCGTTGTATTTGGTGCCTCGTTGGCTTTTTTCGTACAAGTTTGGCGTGTTTGCTGTGAATCGGCGGGTACACTCGGTGAGTTTTCTGTGGCGTTTTCATATTGTCATTCGATGTTTCGCAGGAAGGTAGGCAGGCGGGCAGGCCTAGCATGCATGCTGCTGTCCAGCAACTCCCACAGCTCACCTCCTTTCCCTGCGGCCTATTGCTGCAATTGGCTGCAAGTGGGGTGCCTGAACTCGGGCAGCCTGTCTGCCGCCAATTGTGGTAATAGGCTGTGGGGAAGGGAGGAGGGCCAGGAGAGCCACGGGGTGTGCTATGCCTTCCCCCAGTGTTCAGGCCCACCCGCCGCATCTTTTGGTTATACTGTTATCCTAAGCTTCTTCTTTTTGTTCCGAAACCTATATTTTGATGAGCAACTCCTCCTAGAGCTATCAACTTACGACCAAGGAATTTGGTACAGACTCTCAGCATGGTCTGACTGACAGCATGTGTGTTATCTTTTCTAAGCGATCCATCTTACAGATTTCCTGTACGGAGCTTCTGAAAATCCCAAATTTCCCATAGACTTTCACTGGGAGAACAAAACCTCTACAAGTCCAGTTCAAATTTTAATTGACACACTGAGAGCTTCATTTTTAAATTTTTTTATGTAAATATCTTTTTAATGGACACATTGAAAGAAGCAATTTTTAAAAAAAAAATCTTTATTCAATTAGACACCCAGTGAGCTTCATTATTTTATTCTGTCAGTGTGAAGCCAATATCAGGTTTATCCCAAACTTTGCTTTGAAGGGCCACTCCACTTATGCTGACCACTTTATTGCCCCCCGCCCGACTCCCCTGATCTGGAGAAGTAGAGGAGTTTCCTCCACCCCACCCAGCTGCACCAGCAGCCCGGATTTTTTAATTTCCTATCTGCCATTCACCAGATCGATCAGTAGTGAGGTCAGCATGCAGAGATCATGCCAACTTCACCCTTTCTGAAACCACCCAAAATAGAAAGTGGTCTCCGAGAAGCAGCCATTGGACTGGATCTGCTCTTGCGTGCACAAGTCCAATCCAACGGTCTGCTCAGGAGCTTCGGAATTTGCGTACGTAAAGTGCGCAAGTCCCTTTGCGGTGCACATTATGCAGTTACTATGCTACGCAAGTTGCATAGGAGTACAAATTATGCGGAAAAGCTTCATGGACTTCTGGGTTCAGGAGTCCATTAGCTGAAGAGGAAGAGTTGCAAATGGTTAAGGATAAAAGCTGAGTAAAATCTTCCAAAATAATAAAAAAATACAATAATAATTACACAGAGGCTTTCAGCAGGAAAGGCCCAATTATTTAAGGGCGAAAACAGGAAACTCTGTATAGTTATCCTAAAAAATCGGAGCCTAGAACTGTATGTCACATAATCTAAATGGTGCCTGTAGCAGGGTCAGATATTGTAAGGACTTTGTGGGGGGAGGCAGTCCTGGATAAACTCATGCGTAAATACCAGAAAACCTTTAAGCCAAGAATGGTACCAATCCTTAAAGTGGCTGGGTTTGGCTTTGATGGCGAGGAAAGGAGCTAGAAAAATAAAACAAAATGACCTAACACACTAGGTATGAACAATTAGGATTAACACTGATCCTTAGGATGAACGGTAACAGAGCTAACAGGAAAGAGAATAAAGAAAACACACCACAACAAAGAAGCAAGCAATGCCTGGTCCTTAGATGGCCAAGACAAAGCACAAAGGAAAGTCAATAGGTGTAGCTGGGCTCAAAGGAGTACAGAAGGCCACACAATCGATAAGACAAGCCAGGTCATGGATTCCAGCGTTCAGGGATAGCTGAGAATAAATCCAAGTCAGAACTAGAAATAGCATTAATACAGGGAACGTTCTGAAGAGTCTAAGTAGGACCACGATAGGTCAATGAATGAACTATGCCAGTGTTTTATATGGTGTTAATGTTATGTTGATTGGGGGAGGGAACAAAAAATGGGCAACAAAGCAAGACACAACCACACCTTCCAAAAATATCAAGTCACCTGTTGCTGATTTTATTGAAAATCCAGGTCATTGACCATGGACCATCCTTGACATGGGAAGACGCAAATAAGAGAAGAGATGATTTTGAATTTGGAAATTTGATATTCTGTGTCCCTTAAGACTTAATAGGTATTCTGACCCTAAATGGTCATTCTGCGACCAGTTAATGTGTAAGGAATTGCCACTTTCCACCCTCTGGCCCTCACCAGGAGTCCTGCCAAGTCTGCCTTCAGGGGGGAACTGGGAGCCCTCCACTTCTTCCACAGCTCTATGCATACCCAGCCAGCCAATGCTTCTCTTTACGTTCCATTGACAGGTATCGGAAAGGTCTGACGCTCAAGTGAGCAACCAGGGAGCAGCAGTGCTCTCAGGAGAGGGAGACGCTGGTACTAGAGAAAAGGTGAACATTAAAGGAATATTATATGGATAAAAACAAGGTTGGAGGGGCCAGGAGGGAGTTAATATTTAAGCAACATGCTTCGTTTTTACCTTACTGTATCACTTTTAGTAGATTATATATTTTTTTCCCCTCAAGTATCTGCAGGTTGTATGCACACTATGTCCTCTGATTATCTTTCTTTCTATATCGCATTCCGTGCTTGTTATGGCCCCGTCCCGCTGGAGCTTTCTATTAGGTCTCTGCTGCAGAAATATTTAAAAAGCAGTATTTTACGCTTTTTATATTGTGTCTAGATCTAATGAGTGACGCAGAGCACATGGTGAAACGTAGACCTTTTGTTTTGCTTCTAGGTATTTTCTAGACACGTGCGATTCGATATCGGAAATGATCTGAAATATCATCAATTCGGCAATTTGGATCATTTCAGATTCAGAATTGCCTAACCTAACTCTAGCCCTGACCCTGATCATTTGACACACAGAAACTGTTGCCCTAACCTAACCCTAACCTAACCCTAACCCTTGCCCAAACTCTTGCCCTAGACCTAACATTAGCTCCCATAATTAATGTTTATACCTTTTATACATAAAGGTTCCGCTTATCGGAAACTGACGATAACGAAATATCAGAAGCTTCCATTTATTCCCGAATCTGATATTTTTGGATTCCGAAACAATCTGAACTGAGACAAATTTTTCGTCGCTTTACATGTCTGGTATTTTTTTGGCCTTTCTAACTTCTAGTTCGTTTGACTGTTCTAGATTCACAGGTCTATTCAAAGAAAGGTGAAACTCTGGAGAAGTGAAAATTCTAGATCAAAAAAGCCAAACCAGAAAAATTCTCCCATTTATCTCACTTTCCAAATAGGCTATATGGCCTAGATTATCTTCTCCTGCCAGTTCTCCTGGTTTTCACCCTTCTCTGAATAACCCTGTTAGTTTTGTAACTATACAGATAAATGAAAAATAGGTTAAAAAAAGGTCGCAAATGGTGAAATGCATGGGCGTGCACATGATTGTCTACCCAATGGCCAAAGGCATGACACCTATGAGCTTGCTGGACATCCTTTTCCAGTTCCATGGGCATTAACCTAGAGTAGCCCCTCTTTGGGCTGGTTTTGGTCACTCTTCTCATATTGTTTTCCAAACTGGAATGTGTACTCACTTTGCGGAAAGAGCATTTGCGAGAATCAGGCACTGTAACGTTAGGGAAGCCTGAAATAAACTCTAATAGACACTATAAAAACATACGAGCATTGTAAAATGATTATAGTACTAAATACAATCCAGATAAAACAATACAATGACTATACAATACAGTTGTACAGCTGTGATTGTCATTTTATTAGATTGAAGGCTGTCAAGACAATTTATTCAGGTTACTAGATATAGGAAAATGCATTCACCTCTGTCTGAGAACATGGGACCCCCATTCTATGACGGTAGAGCACTCCGTGGCTTGTTCCTTAGCTCCTGGACTGTTGCTAGCATTTGCAGTGGCTAACAAAGCAGAAATTATACAAACTGTCTCGGCTCGGCTGCAAGAGCCAAGTTTAGAGCTGCTGAACACTTCGGTGCGACACACTGTCCTGCCAATGTTTGTCTATGGATTGCATCACTCTGCTTTATGGTCCTGTCAGTGATGGGTGCAGCCAGAAGTCCTGAAAGCGATAATTAGTCAGACTGTCCACATACTTGTGGAATTTGGAGTAGGAAAGAAAAAACAATTTGTATCCTCATTCCTCACATCATTTCCCTATTAACCACCCTACAATTAAACAGGGGCTTCAATTAAACCACATGCACCCCACTACTTCAGGTTCTCTGTTTACCCTCACCTAGTGTGTCACCTCGCTCCTCTTTGATCTCAAGCAGGGTCCTCTCTCCTACTCTTCTGTGTGTTTAACTTGTATGAACATTTGTTATTCTGTCCCAGTACCATTAGTACAGCTGTTAATGTATTACGACATGTCCTTCTGCTTCCTCATGGTTTTTTCTTTCTCTGGTTTCCTCGTTCTGGGTTGTGGACGCAGGTCCAACGTTCTCATCGATCTGCCAATGGCCAGCACATAGGCACTCAATAGGCATTAATTGGTTTTCTCACAGTGGGAGTCGGAAAAACATGGACATTCTCTACAGTGAGTTTGCCTTGTTGGTGGCCTGGCCTCACGGTTGAGGCTCGTCACTTCGGATTTGGAGACTGAAGTGACTTTTCTGTGTGTTCTCAAATGATTTGGAGACACTTTGGGCTTTTTTTGTGTATTATTATTTGCTTTTGTTTAACTCCTTAATGCCAGGGTAGCACTGCCGGAACATTGTGGGACAGATAACGACGATAGCACACTGCCTGCGACCAATTACATCAATCCGCCACAGACAAGCGGGGCAGGCCGGTGGATTTCCAGGAGAGCCGAATGGCGCGCTAAGTCCTCCCTCGACATTCTGTCCTACCCATCGTCGGGATGGCATAGCACACCCGGTGGCATAAAGGTGTTAAGCACTAGACCACGTCTGTCAAACCCACAGCCCCCTGATGTTGATGCCTACAATTCCCAGAATTCTTTCAATGCAATTGATGGCCAGTGAATCATGGGAGTTGTTGTTCAGAAACATCTGAGAGGGGGTGGATTTTGACAGCCCTGCACTAGACTGGCTTCCTATTGGGTGTTTTAACTGCAGTCACTACTGGGTGGCGGTTTCTGGACTTATAATCAAGACTAAGCGGCTGCTTCACTGGGCGGCTTCAGTTCTTATTGAATTTTCAGTTTTTCCGTCAACTAATTTCTCACGGGAGCTCTCAGCTGTTGCATTTTTTAAAAATTTAGAAATTGTGAATGTAGGTCAGTTAAAACAATATAAAAATCATCCCTGAGCTTTAATCCCACTGTAACGGGGCGGCCGTGTGAACTGTATGTATTCAACCCCTCTTCATGCATAAAACATACAAGAAAATATAATGTGTCAGTGGTTTGTATCATACTAAACAAGAACAGAGGTTTTTAGTTTACTTCAGTGGTGTTCCCAACCATGGTCTTTGGAGACCCCTAACAGGCCAGATTTTAAGGATTACCTTGGGGAAATGCAGAATGAATCGCTGAGCAGAAAATCATATCCCCTGTTCTCTGCTTGAGATATCCTGCAAACCTATCCTGTTAGGACTGGAGGACCAGAGTTGGGAACCAGTGGTATTAATACCTTAAGTCCACCTGGCAACGTCAAGGCAAACCTCACAAGGTGGGAAATGAATGCCAACACACGAGCTCCTGCCTTTTCTCAGCTCAGGGATAAAATAGGTTTATTTTATACCCTCACCAAACAAACTCCCTTTTGAGTGGGGGAAGGAAAGAGTGGTGGGAGCAGAAGCAAAAATGACCTAGCTGCAAAACTACAAACTAAACAGTACAAAGCACGAAAAAATCAGTCCCGCACTCTATATCACAAGGTGTAATAAACCCACTCTTTTATCTCTGAGACGAGAAAAGCCTGGAGGTTGCTTACTGGCATTAATTTAGGACCCACCTGAAGAGGTTTGCATTGATGTATCAAGTGGGCTTAAGACTTTAACGGCCATTGAAGTAAACTAAAAAACCTCTTCTTAGTGTGGGCATATGCGATTCAAGGTGCACATGACAGTTGTTTGGTGTGTTTTATGCTTGTAGGTCAGTGTCTGCCATTGTGATCACTCTGTCCGGCCGTGAGTGGCACAATCCTCTGGTTCCGTTTGTTTGTTGCCCCCCGTCTAAACTGTTTTTCCCTGCTTTTACTTTGTAAGCTCGGGGGCCACCTGGTAGAACACAGTGTCATGTATGCATATAACATATCTCCTTGTCCAAACTCCAAGTATGTGGACAGCGCTACAAAGCATTTATGCATGGTCGAAGCATTCTCTCACGGTGAAGTCTGCTGGAAGAACGACGTCTGTAGGATTTTGCACGAATAGGTGGAGGGCTGTTCCACCCTCTTTACCGGGAACCAGAGAGGAGTAATGCTTTTCTTCCCAACGTTAAGTGTTCTTCCAAAATTTGCTTAACACCGATAATTTTTCTCTGTTGGTATCTGGAAAGGAGAATGATAAAGGACCTTAAAATACAAAAAGGCGACAAGATGTCAATACCTCACAATGCTGACAAGAAAAAAAAGGAGAATAAGGAACCGTTAAATAAAAACTAAAAATCGCTCCTTATTCTTCAGCTCCATCAGCATTTGTACTTTCCATGCAAAAAGATACAGAAAAGAAAAACAGCAGATCTAGGTCATCTTGGGATGGGTCAGGAGATGCTAGAATTAACGTGGGGGCTGTTGTACTTACCAGCTCACTCGTTAATGCAAATAACTCTGGTAGAACAGAGTCCGAATGAGTTTGAAGTATTCCAATGGTATTTACAGTTACAAGATTTGGATCCAATCGCAACCCTTGGAGATGAGGTGGAATGGAAGATTGTTACCATGACCATGTAGGAAGACCATCTCTTCATGGTTTGAGTCGATGAACATCAGGTTAAGCAGCAGGTAAGTGCTCGAGATAAAATTAATATTGAGAAGGGGTTTCGAGGGGTTAGGGCAGTGTTTCCCAAACCTGTCCTCGGGACCCTCAACCAGGCCAGATTTTACAGATCACCTTGGGGAAAAGTAGACTGAATCCTGCAATCACTGAGCAGCAAATCATATCACCTGTGCTGTGCTTCAGATAACTGGAAAACCTGGCGAGGCGGAGGGTCCTGAGGACAGGTTTGGGAAACACTGGATTAGGGTGATATGTTGAAGAAACCATGCTGTAATTTCATTTAAAAAATGTGATTTTGTTATAGAGATGCCACATTGTCAGCTTAAACATGGTCCCCTTTAGTTATTTTGCTAATGACGCTGTACTGTAGCAAACACGCCTGTATTGTAGCCAATGTCTTACCAATGGCATTCTCCAGAGTAGTACTGCACATGGGGATCTATTCACAAAGCACCAAAACTGAACACAATTTCGAGGGGTTGCATTTCGGCTCACTTAGGCGATTCCATTTCATTGAAAATTCTGTGACTTCACTATTTATAGCAGGGTCATCGTATTTTGCCAATGTTGGAGTCCGAAGCAGCTACCTGACGTTGGCGAAACGTGCTGAATTACGCTGATAAGCATCGAATTGAGAACGAAATTGCCTCGGTAACTTGGCAAATTCCACCTAATGAAAGAAAAAAAAATAGTAAAAATGTGTCTAAATATTAAAAAAGGTCCTTTAATAAAAAGAATAAAAAGGTCTGTTATTTAATTATTAAAAATTAGTCTTCTAAGACAGTTAAAACAAAAATGTCTAATAAAATAAAAAAATACGAAAATGTCATTAAAAAAATATAAACGTCTGTTTTTAATTAATAAAAAAGTCCTCTAAGAAAATTGAAACAAACAAAAAAAATGCAAAAAACATGAAAAGATCATTTAAAAAATAAAAAATTAAAAAGTTTTTTTTGCAAAAATTGAAAATAATAAATGTCTGTAAAAAAAATATTAAAAATATATTACATTTCTTACATTGAAACCAATTAGAGTCATGCGTGTAAATTTATATTGTCCTTCATGACCTCTGCACGAATTCGAACAGGGTCAGCAGAAGAACACTGGTAACTACTTGTTCCCAGTCTCCTTCTTCATGTGTCCAGAGGTGGTGGATGATCAAGCTGCCCTCTGCACTGCAGGACCCTAAGTAAACAGATCTTTAAACTATTCAATTGTAAGTGTTAAGTGATTTTGCAGAAGCAAAATAACTTACCACCGGAGTCTGAGAGCTGGTATGCTTCTTGACCGCCATCCCGAGAAGAGAGCAACATACGACCTTCGAGTTGTGCGTTACTCTCCGGCTGCCCACAAATTAATGATATCTCTACAAAGTATACATAGTACAAGAAGCGCTTGTTTACTACCTATTACAGCTAGGCCACGAGCAAGGTCTGCAGGTCGGCAGAAACAGAGACTCAAGTCGTTATTGTTAATGTGTCAGTCGTAAAGCAAGTATAACAGCCCCACCCGTTGACCGCTTGTCAAGCAGATCCATGGTCATAGTGTTAAAGGTCATACCTTGAGCGCGATCATTGGGTTTGTTTGTTGAACAGTGCACTGAGTAGGGAATTGTAGGATTTAGATCAAACATGTAAAATGGACTAAAAATCTCCCACTTAAATGCTACTAAGATCAATTCCATGTGTCTGAAGAATCATGCAAAGATTCCTCCTTGCTCTAGGTGACACACGATGATGAGTCTATCTGGTTTTTCTGTCAATTATTTGCCTAGATGATTACTGGATTTTTTACATGAGCCATCTAATCAGGTAAATAACTCCCTCCACTCCCTCCTCTCTGGCCTCGGTCAATGTTATAACTGTGATATGACATAGGAGTAGATAGGTATAAGGTGCCCAGCATATCGCCGCTATTAATGAGCCACTAATTACTTACGTATTCCTACGCAAAACTTTGTTGATGAGTTACAAAGATCACCTTAATAAGGACACCTCACTGTGAGCAAACACTCCATACTCAAACATCTTCTCGAAAGGATTATAACATTACACTTACCTCCTGGAGACCATGAATGTGAAGACGGGAATAATTGCTTTAGCTCTCAGTTTAATGGTTTTAGCCGCAGGCAAGTAAACTCCTATTCTTTTATTTCAAGAAGATAAAGCCAGTAAAAAAAGTAATTACTGTCGTTATGATGAGGATTTTTTTATGATTTTTATTTTTGTTACTGCTACTTGTTGTTTACACACAATAAAACATATGAAAATAAGTCTTTTTCATAGAATTAATTTACATAAAATATGTTTATGGAGGAAAATCAAGAATTTTAGCACTTTGTGTCACTCTAAAGAGAAATTAAATATACAATTTCAAAGTAAACAATAGAGGAGCTTTTAGTTGGGGCTCCTGGCAAGTAATCTAATTTTGGATTGCTTTCTATGTAATTTATTTCAGTAAGACCAA
Source organism: Leptobrachium leishanense (assembly GCA_009667805.1). Lineage (NCBI taxonomy): Eukaryota > Metazoa > Chordata > Amphibia > Anura > Megophryidae > Leptobrachium > Leptobrachium leishanense. The sequence continues at coordinate 31,131,499 of CM019065.1, read as the reverse complement.
AATATATATACATATATAAATATATTATTAATGTTGATTATTATATTATTATTTCTTTATATTCCTGTTTATAATAAAATCTAGTTTAGATTCAAAAGCTTCAAGTACAAAAAAAAAGCCTTAATGAAGGAAAAATTATATTTTTACAACTTTAATATCTAATCTCTCTTTAAATAGACTATTTTTTCATTAATTACTAATAATTACTAATCATTAATTAATGACTAATCTCATTGGAGTGGTTTGTTTGCGTTTTATTTCCATAAGACAAAACATAATTGTAAATGTTGATTATTATATTCTTAGTCTTGTTATTTATTTTATTAAAAACAAGAAAATATAGTTTAGCTATAAATAAGTTGCTTTGAAAAAAGCCTCAATGAAGGAAAATAATAATTTGGTCACTTTAATATCTAATTTCTCTTTAAATGGTCATAGTTTTTTTAAAAGAAAATAATAGATGAGCTTTTACTTTTGACTGCAGGCATTTAATCTAATTGTGGATTGTTTTCTATGTGGTTTATTTCTATAAGTAAAAAAAATATTATGAGTGGTGATTATAATAATATTTTAATCACTAGTACTATTTATGTATTATATTAGATTTGATTAAATATAGTTTAGATATAAATGATTTGGTTAAAAGGCCTTAATGAAGGAAAATAATAATATTGTCTCTTTTATATGTAATTTCTTGTTAAGTACATACAATCTTTTAATACCAAACAATATATGAGCTTTTATTTTTGACTGCAGACAAATAATCAGATTTTAGAAGTTTTTCTATGTTTTGTTTTAATAAGATAAAAATTGAAAATCTAATTACTTATTTTATTAGATATAATAAAAATATAGTTTTTTCATAAATAATTTACTTAAAAAATGTCTTAAAGGAAAAAAATTAACTTTGGCACTTTGATATTTGAAGAATTTCTCTCTAGAGACCTAATTTTCATAGTAAAACCACATCTATGGTCTGCTAAGGTTCAGTCTACCATATTTTTGATTCCTGTTGGGTAGTTTGATGCAGGATGGCCTGGTACCATGAGCATTGCTTGGAGAGATAATGAAAAGGGGTTTGGGTCGAAATCCCTACAACCAGATTCCCTAATGCCAAAATCCCAACGGCCAACTTCCCTACACAGACAACTCCCTGACAGCCAACTTCCCTATACGGCCAACTTCCCTACACAGACAACTCCCTGATGGGCAACTTCCAGACATCCAAAATCCCAGTGGCTAACACTAACAATACTCCCTAACCCCCTAAACCTAGCCCTGACCCTAACCCACCAAAACCTAACCCTAACCCCCTAAACCTAGCCCTAACCCCCTAAACCTAGCCCTAACCCTAACCCCCCAAACCTAGCCCTAACCCCCTAAATCTAGCCCTAACCCTAACCCCCTAAACCTAGCCCTAACCCTAAACCCAGCCCTAACCCCCCTAAACCTAGCCATAACCCTAACCCCCTAAACCTAGCCCTAACCACCATAAACCTAGCCCTAACCCCCTTAAACCTAGGTTCAGGGTGTTAGTATTAGGGTTAGCCGCTGGGATTATGGATGTCTGGAAGTTGGCCACGTAGGGAAGTTGGGATGTCCGGCACTTGTTCTGTCTGGAGGTTGGCTGTCGGGATGTTGGCATTAGGGAACCTGGCTGTAGGGATTTTGTCCGGTACCCAACAAAAAAGAAGAACGAATAAGAATAGATGTTGTATGGCTTATTCCCTAGAAACCTGCGTACTTAAAATATCTGACAGGGCAAACTCCACCCCTAGAAAGATGTATATATAACGTTTTAAAATGTCATAAAATTTCATCTGGATCGGAACCAATGACAGTTTTTATTTTCAATATTTTTTTACAGTTGTTTGTGTAAATTTTTTTTGTCCTGTAAAATAGCAAACGTTTTTTGATTTATTGTAATCAAAAAATAATAAATATGTCTCTCTTTTATTATTCACTAACTGTATAAATTATTTTTTAAATTATTCACTAAATACTAACCACAAAGAAATGTGATTAAAAATGGTTTATTAAATATATAACACAAATATATACCACAGGATGTGTAATAGTGTGAAAAAATTATATGTCAGTGCACTATAAATACTGTATACTGAAATAAAATAGAAAAAATAAATCCAATTACAGTAGAAGTATAAACAATTGGTGGCACTGCAACAATCGCAAAGAGATTGGTCCAAGAATTTGTTAATATCTTGACAGAAATTCCTTCCTCAAGGACTTACAGTCGTTTTTTTTTGTAATTTGATGTGTAACTAAAGAATTATGTCAACATTATATTGTTGTTGCCCTACGTTATACCCTTCTTGTCCTGTACTCTCGCTCAGGAGAAACATGGCCCTATACTCCAGACAAACATGTAAAAAATGCTACTGTAAATCAGTGCCCCATTTGCCAAAAAGTAAGTGGTAAGATGTGAGCAAATTAACTTATACTGAGCTTACTATTTTACCAGTTTTGGAATGGAAACCAAGAAGAAAACGGGAGCAGCCTGCTGTTCCCATGACGTTTTACATGGACGCTGGTGGGACAGACAAAGAAGCACCATATTCATTGCAGAAGACGTGGTGGGAAAACCATGAAGGAACTAGAAAGAGTAGAAAGTATAGAAACGTCATCACGGAGTTAGAACCAAGTCATGCTGATGAAAGTGAGGTGCAGAGTGTCCCGGAAGAAGTAGTCACAAAACCACCTCGAAATAGAAAGAAGTATTCACTTATTTACCCGGTTAAATGCAAAGATGACTTTAAAGAAAATACATCTGACTTTGGTGATATTGCTTTGATGTTTGAAGGGAGTGGATCTGGAACGACAGAAAGTCCTCCAGAGACAACAGTAACATATACTGAATCTGAGTCTTTCACGTCAGAAGGGCCTGGAAACACAGAGACCACACCAGACATTGCTCCACAAACCCCTGATTCATCGACCCCTGTTAATACTCTTGAACCAACTACTGATCTTCCAAGCCCCTCACCAGAAACAGATCATGTAGAGTCCCCAACTGCTACTACTGAAACTACTGGGGATGAGTTCACTGAATATGCTAGCACTGTTCCTGAGACATCTCGTGCAGAAACTACTGAACAGTCAGATACTGCAACTGATGTATCTCCAACAGAAGACGCTGCTTATACAGCAGAATCCACCGCACTTCCAGGCACTGTCACTGAAATAATTACTGAGGTATCCAGTGAATCAACAAGTATTAGTCTAGAAACAGCAGCTACAGATTCTACTGTGCTCACGAGCATTGCTCCGGAAACGGCTCCGGTACAAACCACTGAAGCCCCAAGCACTATCCCTGAGTCAACTCATACAGAATCTGCTGAACAGACAAGTATATTTGATGAAACAACTCCTGAAGAAGTAACTGAACAACCAAGCATTGCCACTGAAACAACTCCTGAAGAGTCTACTGAACCTCTGAGCACTGATACAGAAATCCCTGCAATATCAACTGAAACCCCAAGCAATGCCCCGGAGACTCCTCCTGAAGAGTTTACTGAACCTTCAAGCACTACTGCTGAAATAACACCTGCAAAATCAACAGAATCCCCAAGCATTGTCCCTGAAACCCCTCCTGAAGAGTCTACAGAATTTCCAAGCACTACTGCTGGAATAACCCCTCCAATAACTGAATCCCCAAGCATTGGCCCAGAGACTCCTCCTGAAGAGTCTACTGAACCTCCGAGCACTACTGCTGAAATAACTCTGTCAAAATCAACAGAATCCCCAAGCCTTGCCCCAGAGACTCCACCAGAAGTATCTACAGAACGCCCAAGCGCTACTGCTGAAATTACTGCTGCAATAACTGAATCCTCAAGCATTGTCCCTGAAACACCTCCTGAAGAGTCTACTGAACCTCCGAGCACTGATGCTGAAATAACATCTGCAAAATCAACAGAACTCCCCAAGCCTTGCCCCAGAGACTCCACCAGAAGTGTCTACAGAACGCCCAAGCGCTACTGATGAAATTACTGTTTCAATAACTGAATCCCCAAGCATTGTCCCTGAAACACCTCCTGAAGAGTCTACGGCACATCCGAGGCACTACTGCTGAAATATCAACCTACTTGTCACAAAACCAGAATCCGCTCACAGAGTGTCTACAGAACCGCCAAGCTGCTGCCAATGAAATGCCAAACAATCCCCAAGCATTGTCCCTGAAACACCTCCTGAAGAGTCTACAGCACATCCGAGCACTACTGCTGAAATAACACCTGAAAAATTACAGAATCCCAAGCCTTTGCCCAGAACTCCACCAGAAGTGTCTACAGAACGCCCAAGCATACAAGAGCTGCCATTGACTTCCACCAACATTGTCCTGAAACAAAACCTGAAGAGTCTGTAACACATCCAAGCAACTGCTAGAAATTGTCTGCAAAAATCAAAAATCCCCAGCTTCACAGATACCAAAATGTCCAGAACGCCAAGCGCTACATTTACTTCTGCAGCAAAATGAATTCAAGCAAACACCCCTGATGCCTTAGCAGTCTAAAGAACATCTGACCAACAAAATCACCTAAAATTCCACAAATGTCCGATTGGCCACAGAGTCGCCAAGTTTGGAAGTCCCAAAAACTGAAGGTTCCCCAAGGAACTGCTCCAATTTCAAGGGGTAGTAGATCGATAGTCTCCAAGGTTATGCCCAAATAACTCCTGTCCCTGAAAGAATCCTCAGAACTAGAGGCCAGAGACTGCCACCAGACACTGCGGTCACTCCTGGAAATTACTTCCATAACTGAATACTCCTGCAGTTGCCACAGCGGTGAAATTCTTAGTCTTGGAATTGCATCACCTGGAATCAACAACACAGGCAAGCCATCCAGGAGAAACACACCCAGGGAACGTACAACAAGGAGAAAAAGTTTGAAATCTTGGTCCCCAGAATCCGTGACAGAGTGGTTGCCACTCCTGAAGTGTCACATTTCCAAGGCTACTATGAAATTATAAAATATCAAAACTGAACCAAGCCATACTGATCAAGAAATTATGGCTACAGCGCCTGGCTTATTCCAAAATTACTGCTGAAAATAACTTTTGCCAAATCAAGCCGAAACATCATCAAATCGCTATATTCCAAGTGGTTGAACAAAAACAGAATTTATTCTTCCATCCCTCACTAGCATGAATGCCAATTATTATAATAACCAAGCGCTATTATTAAATCCAATGCTGCATTATCCCTGAAAGCACATGTAATGAGCTCTGGCAGCTACATATACAATAAGGGCATCCACTCATTAGAGATCTGCAAGATGGAACGCGCATTCCACTTAGAACAAGACTTCACACAAATGTTACCCCAATGTTTTGAAATCTGCTGAGAATGAACAGAGCAGATACCTGGGGAAAAAAGGATTAACCGGAATCTAAAAACACCGATGAATAGTCTACACATAAGAACTCCTTAACATAAAGATGCACCTATGTCTAAAGGCACAACTTAGCTGAAAAACCTGCAAAACGTTAAGTTGTCCTGAACATCCAAGAGTCTATAAGCACATTGGCGCACTAACACCTCCTAAAGTAACACCAAAATTAGAGTCTAGAGAGTTGAGAGATGAAAAGACAAAAAAAGGAAAAGAAAGAAAAGAGAAGCCTAGAGCAGAAATTAGGCTAAAGTATGCAACAAATTGTCCCTGAAAAACCCCACTTGAAGATACAGAAAGAACTTGCTGAAATAACATGGCAGTTCCCAAGGCCCTCAGTGGGGTGTACATCCAAAAATGTTTAATGCCCTGCGCATATAAATTTGTTCATTATTTGTTTAATCCCCATATAGCAGTAAATACGTGAGGCTCTTTCTGCCCCAAAGACTGTCATTACTCTGTGGCTCCAATGCAAATGTTAGATGGCTCTTACTGATATTCCAAGTTGACTGCAACGTCTTGTTTATCTGCAGCTTTGCAAATACCTTAATTGTACGCTTCCACATCCTATACAAAAGTAGAAGCCACAAAGTTTAGTGGAACTCAATGGCATACTCCCATTCATGCCAGAACGCCCTATCCGCATACTAGTGAGACAGAAAAAAGGTCATCATTAATTCCCAGTTTTAACCATTCAAACAACACTACAGTAATGCAGATAACTACTACACTACAC
>CM019065.1:30770770-31125261 GCA_009667805.1 Leptobrachium leishanense | reverse complement strand
GCACAGGAAAAAGAAGGGGGTTATCGCAGACTCTAGATGCAGAAAAAGTGAGAAGTTGGGGACTTCATTTGTATGTTCTACCCAGAGTTCTTTGCTGCATATGGGGGGAATTTAGCACATGAGCTCTGTATTCAGTTCTCTGAATTGCTGCGTGTGTAAATGTACTCTGCAAGTCTGCAACTATAAACATACATAGATACATACATATACACACACACACACCTTGACCGGCACTCTCCTTCCCATTTGCCAGCAAATGCCTGGTGCAGATGATCTTCAAAATTTGTATTTCTTTGTATTTCACATTGGTGTTTGGCAAGTAAAGCCTGTGCTCTTGGTCACTAGCCACATATCTTCACAGAGGGACAGACATAAAGGCATGCGCACTGGGCACCCTGAGACCATCAGAGATAGAGAAATATTATATATATATCTCTATCTTTCTTTCTCGAGTATAAATGACCATTTAAAAACAAAAAAATACGTACGGGTTTCACATTAGCTTTCTTCATTTGTTTTTTTTCACACACGTAGGGCTCTATCACATTCTTCAAGCAAACACTAACGCGTGCGCAAATCGCATTAACGTGAGGGGCAACCCTTTGCGCTGAACGTTGTATTACAATGTCAGCGCAACATCGCGTGTATACGTCTACCGAGGGTGAACTTGCGGGGACGCTGCACGAGCGTACTTTACTGCGCGTGTCCTATACTTAACATGTGAGCGCAAATGCGTTTGTAATACCATCCGCCTACCAGCTCACAATCTATGCGCAGTTTGTAACGCACAGCCTTTGCACACATAATTTTAGCAACTCCTAAAAGCTGGTGTTAATGGCAAATTCTATCAACCTGGCCGAAACCAAATACACCAGCCCAAAAAAATATAAAAAATATAGGCTGCAAAGTATAATTACACATTATAAAACATACCAAACCAATAAATTTGAGAAGTTGTGCGTGCTTTTTTTATTGCTGCAGCATATATGCGCAGATTGACTTTGACAGGCACAAAAACTTAACGTGAGATAATTGTGGTTCTTAATTCTGATTGTTTTTTTTCACGCGATTCAGCCAGTCAGCACACGGACTTCTGCGCGCAACGTTACTGCGCGCACATCCATTTTACTCGCGTTATTTTTTGACGGATGAAAAAATGCGCGAGGATTGTAATACCAGCGTTGATTTACATGCGTTAACGTTTGACGCTTCACACAAAAATTCACACGTTTACCGTGCATTTTTGCGTGAAGAATGTAATAGGGCCAGTAACCTTTTATGTTCAGTTGATTCTTCCACCAAATTAGGGGTCAGTTTTAGATCCATCCTATGCTCCTTCTAAATGTAACTATTTAAGGTTTATGGGAAGAGCGAAGTTTACAAGTGAACTGCAGAAAGAGGCTAATCATATGCTAAATCTGGCATGACCATTCATTGTTCCATATTAGCATGTGGCCTTATTTAACCCTTTAACTTGCTTTAGGCTTATACTGACTGAGACCGACCAAAATACTCTTGTTACAATGGTTTACGAACTACTTGGCCACAACTTTTACTTTCCAATATTTTATTGATACATCATATTAAAAGCCAGTCTTCTATTAACGGAACTATAAAACAGCAAGGGTTTACATTGTGAGCATTCCATAACATCTCTCAATATTCAAGAACAGCATTGGCGGCAATTAACTGCACCACTCAGGCACAGGGCTCTCATTTAGGACTTTTTGGAACACTGGATTATTGCCAAATAAAAAGTTACATTTTATGATGTTTATATAATCTGGTTTATAATAAGCACAGCTATGCATAATATAATGAATTCTGATGTCTCATACAGTATGAGCGCACCCTGACACATTTATTAAATACAAGCTAGAATGTAGTTACTTGTTAAACGAAATGTACAACCTTACAATGACATGCAAAAAAAGTTTAGTAAATTAATAATCAAGTTTAAACAGAGATAAATTCAATTGTTCCTGCTCTTTTTCTTGAAACAGATAAATGACTTCTAAAATGTGTACCTAGAGACCAAATTAAAGATGAGTATCCCTGAACAACAATCCAAATTCAGGGACACAAACTAAATATGCTTTATTGACAATTTATTGTGCTAGCTACCCGGTCAATTAAATCTTACTTGTTTGAGAAAGGGTTAATAAACTGCACAACTGAAGATTTCAAGTTGAAGGGATAATTCAGAGCAGTAAGGTCCAACATACATTTGAAGTAGTAGACATACATTATCTACATTAATGATAATTAGCAGCCCCCCACCTGCAGACAGACCCCAATACCCATCATCCTCCATAGATAGAAGAAGTTATAAGAAGTATCAGCCTAAGGGTCACACACATTCAATTCAGAGAAAGGTGAAAAACCAGGAGAATTGGCAGGAGAGAACAATCTAGACCAAATAACAGATTTGGAAAGTGAGATAAATAGGAGAAGGTTTCTGGTTTGGCTATTTTTGCCTAGAATTTTCACTTCTCCAGAGTTTCACCTTTCTCTGAATAACCCCTATAATGTCCTTGATGAGGAGAACGATTGATTGCCCAGTAAAGCTTGCATCACTCAGAATCTCTCTTCTGGTGCAGAGTTAGGGGATACATTAACTTTTTGAAGAGGTTTCTTAGTTGCAAAACAATATGTATCTATTTACAACATATAACAAATAAAGTATTAAGGAGAAAAGAGACAAGAAAGCAAAGAACTGTACCTTAAACGCACTGCTCTCTCCCCTAGGAAGGCCAGGAGGATGCCAAATAAAGTCAGTTTGAGCATTGCACCCATCTCTGCAGCTTTGAATCCACTTCCAGGCTGCTGCTCAGGAGCCAGAACAAGCAGGCTATTAAAAAAAGGGTTAGTTCTAAGCTCCTCCTGACACAAGCTGGCTGCCAGCATAATGTGCACATCCCTTGCAAGCGAGCACTGCTGTATTTGTGTAAGCTCTGCTCTTTGTACAGCCTTTTCCACATGTAAAGTAATCATAATAAGGATAGCAGGCTTTACACTTTACACTGATTTTACTGATGCACACATCATGAGCGTCATTATATGGAAAGAACAATCCCTATTTTCCACGATAATTCCAAAGATAATAACAAGCAACAAAAAAATAATCACTGTTTTTTCTTAGTTATTTTAAGTTATTTCCTGCAGTAAAATCAGTTTGTCCTTTCTTATCTTAAAGCGCATTCCTAGACGCTGCAAATATTGCAAAAGTCTCCCAAAATTATTTACGTAGTGTATGATGTGAAAACGTATGCCAATACGAGTGCAACTTAGCAGTTGGTTAAAACTAAAATATATAAATATATGTATAAAATCAAGCGCATAGGCATGCAGTCTGCATTAAAAACATTTGTGAAAAATAGGTCATTCTTTAAAGCTCCTTTTCAATACCAGTATAACTGTGTATGGTTGGATGAGTTTGGCATGGGGAACTGGCCCTCACAGAGACCTGACTTCAACCCCAGCGAACTCCTTTAGGATGAACTGGGATATTGCGAACCAACAACAGTGCTTGACCTCACAAATGCTCTACTCGATGAGAGGGCAAAAAATCCCACAGAACCTCACCAAAATTTTGTGGAAAGCCTTCTCAGAAGAGAAGAAGAGCTTATATCTGCAAAGAGGCGACTGACTCCTTAGTAATGCGATGTCATAAGTCTCTGTTGGGGTAATAGTCAGGTAATCCAATACATTTGTCCATATAATATATAAAGTCATCTGGAGATTCACTCACAAGGATAGATGCTGTGACGATCCAGGGCCCTTTTACACTCTTCGCACACAATTTTGCGCGTGCGCAAAAACGCATTAATGCGAGGGGCAAAACCCTTTGCGCTAAACGTCGTATTACGACGTTCGCACACAAAATGCGCGTTAACGTCTAACGCGAGTAACCCTCCGTGAACCTTTTGCGAGCGCAATTTACTTTGCGCGTCCTATACTTAACATTGTGAGCGCAAATGCGTTTGTGCGCGCATGGTATTACAATCTTAGCGCAAAATTTAACGGACAAATTTTGCGCGCATAATTTTAACGTCTTTTAAGGCTAGGGTCAGACGAACAAATTTTTCGCGTTGTCCGTGAAAAAGTGCGTTCGAACGAATGGACGTATTTTTTCACAGAATACGCGATAGCGGTCATACGATGCGCATTTGCGTCCGTGATTTTGTACGGATCATCAATAAAACCCTTTTTGCGTCTGGACGTTATGTTGGCCGGACGTGTGCAGCGTCTGACGTCTCCCAATCACGCAAACACGCCGCTATGCGGCCGCAGCGCACTCTGTACGTCAGTAGTAGCGGTTTGACGTTCTCGAAAAAATGCGTTCGTTGGCCACTTGCGTTGCACGGACGAACTTTCGTGCGGCCGTTCGTCGTATGTTCCCCGGCATTGGACGTCATTTGCTGCTAGCATGGCCGTGATTTCGTGCGGCTAAACGCACGTGAAAAATGCGTTCATCTGACCCTAGCCTTAAAGCTGGTGTTAATGGCAAATCTGAACGTCCTGGCCGAACCCAAACACACCGGCTCAAAAAAAAAAAAATACAGCACAGTATAGTTACACATTCTACGCATACGCAAACAATAAAATTGAGAAGTTGTGCGTGTTTTTATTATTGCTGTAGCATATATACTCAGATTGATTTTGACAGGCGCAAAAACTTAACGGGAGACAATTGTGGTTCTTAATTCTGATTGGCTGAATTGCGCGAAAAAACTGTCCGCCCACCGTTTTCTGCACGCATCGTTAATGCACGTGCGTTTTTGCACGTCTTCTATACGCGCATTGTTTTTTGACGGATGAAAAAATGCGCTCGGATTTTAATACCAGCTTTATTTTACGCGCTTTAGCGCTGCACGTGCGCTTTTGCACGAAGCAGTTAAGAGCCCACAGTCGGGTCTCTTTATTTTACACTCTCGACCTCTGTGCTGCAAGTGGAATGCCTAGGAAGAAAACATCTCAAAACATGATCAGGATACTCCAGTGGATAAAAGAAATGATTAGAATTTATTAATCTTCATCTCTTAACGGGCACTATCAGGGTTATTCAGAGAGAGGTGAAAAGCAGGAGAATGGCTGGAGAATGGAAAATTCAAGTTCAAAATAGCCAAACCAGAAAAATTCTCCCATTTATCTAATTTTTCAAATCGGCTATTTTGACCTAGAATTTTCCATTCTCCAGTCATTCTACTACTTTTCACCTCTCTCTGAATAACCCTGTTTGCTTATTATATCCTTTTCACAAATACACGTTTATTATGCTTTGCATAACACGGTGTACATCATCCTATCTAAAAGAGATTTGCCTAGCCATGCGCATGTGGGATTTCAACGTTATGTCCAATTTAAATAAACTGGAACATTTATTGGTTTTAATATGCAGGTAATTGGGATTCTGATTTCTGAGCACATGTGACAAAAAAAGTTGTTCTTTGTATGATGTGTGGCTGAAGTCTATAGCAATACAGAACTTGTTGGCATTTTATAAATACTTGTAACTTGTACCGGCTGGGTGGAGTAGAGGTAATGTCACTGCTCTGCATGGAGAGAGCCTGTGGAGTCATGGGCTTGATCCCAGCAAGCACCTCTCCAGTAAGTGTCCTTGGGCAAGACACCTAACGGTACATACTCGCCACCCAGGACATATTTGAAAATGAGAGAAAACTCAATGTATCCTTCCTGGTAAAATCCTTTCTAAAAAAAAAAAACCAAAAAAAAAATCTGTTATACTTGGCATGCCCCGATTGATGGGAGCTGAGCAGGTGATGGATTTTTTGATGTTTAAATAGGACATTTGATGAAAGACACAAATAGTGCTAACGCATAAGTGCACATCCATCAAATAAATTTTTAGTGCAATGCAACAGTATTGTATGATTTTAAAGCATGATTCTGCTACAGCAGGACTCGAGTCCTGTGGGAACGCATGGGAACAGCGTTCCCGCACTTCTCCCGCAGCGGGAACGTTGTGGGAACGCATGAACCTGCTGTAGGACGATTAAGTTTATCGCTGGGGCTGGGGCGCAGCTGCCGTCTCCAGCCTTGTGAAGGCTGTGACGCGGCCTACTGCCGAGATCTCGCGAGTTCGCGTCACAGCCTTCAGATCAGAAGAAGCTGGCTGCAGCGTGCAGGAGCTCAGAGGACCATACGGGAGGAGGTCTGTCTGTCTGAGTAAGAATAATCCTGGGGTCTGCTGGCATATAAATTCTGGGCTCTGCTGGTATATAAAATTCTGGAGTCTGTCTGGGTATATAAAATTCTGGGCTCTGCTGGCATATAAAATTCTGGGGTCTGTCTGGGTATATAAAATTCTGGGGTCTGTCTGGGTATATAAAATTCTGGGGTCTGCTTGTTATATACAATTCTGGGGTCTGTGCTGAATATATATAATTCTGAGGGGTCTATGCCTGGTTACGCATGATAATAACAATACAAACCATCTCCCAATTCAAAACCAATGTGTGTGTATACACAGATTTATGTGCTTTGTATCTGAGTATATGTGCATCTGTGTGATATGTATATACTTGTGTTTTTGTGTGTGTGGTGTGTATAAATATGTTACAAATATATGCATGCATGTGAAAGTATCCATATTAAGGGTGGGGGCAGAAATCTCTGAGTTCCTGAGTTTTTCACAACTTGACCCATGGGTCAAATTCTTACACAATTATCCCTCCCATTGGTGGAGGTGCTGGGGATGGAATACCATATACCCCCCAAACACACCAGATGAACCCCATTCCTCATACAGGGGTCTAAGATGAGGGACACTGGTGCTATAAATTACATGGGGCAGAGGCAGTGGAGAGACAGGACACAGACATTGCCCTGGGGCCCAATGAGTTCTAGTTACTCCTCTGGAGCCAGCAGTTTTGAGTTACATATTACCTTTGTCTCGTCTGGCTGTCATTAGATATATGCAGCAAAGAGAAGATACCATATCTTCACTTCCCATGTTACTATTGTCTTGAGTTGGCCTATACTGCTTTCATTCTTAGAGGCAAATCTTCTACAGATTTCTCATATTGCCTGAAAGCTGCAAGATACCAAAGTGAGCTACATTCAGTAACTGCTATTTTCTAGTAGCCTGGGCTAACCACAGCACATGCTCACTAGAAGGTCTCAGCGCCTGCAGACTACATGCTCTAAAAACACCAAACCCATTACTCTACTCAGCTGCAGGGCTGGCGCTGCTGCTAGGAGAGCTAGATGCCCGCCTAGAGCGCAGCGCCGCCTAGGGCGCAGCCGAGACCTCTCCGCTGGCCGCTGTCACTGATCACGCAAAGAAGAAAAGATCCTGCCGGCGGCCCGCTGTCCCCCCCCTCTGCACGCCACTGTCACTGATCACGCTGCACGCTTGCTCTGGGCGCAGTGTGATCATGGAAGACAGCTCGCGGTGGCTGTCCAATAGAAAGTGAGGGAAGCGGGGATGACCCCGCCCCCTCAGCATGGACAGCCACCGCGAGCTGTCTTCCATGATCACGCTGTGCCCAGAGCAAACGCGCAGCGTGATCAGTGACAGCGGCGTGCAGAGGGGGGTGACAGCGGAGTGCCGAGGGGGGCAGCAGGCCGCCGGCAAGATCTTCTCGGGGCGAGCCGAGCACTGCAGACAGAAGGTGAGAGCTGGGGGAAAATATTCCCATATGAGCTGAGGGCAAATATAACCATGTGTGAGCTGGTCTGGTGCAATATATCCATGTGTGAGCTGGTCTGGGGGCATATATCATGTGTGAGCTGGTCTGGGGGCATATATCCATGTGTGAGCTGGTCTGGGGCAATATATCCACGTGCGAGCTGGTCTGGGGCAATATATCCATGTGTAAGCTAGTCTGGGGCAATAAATCCATGTGTGAGCTGGTCTGGGGCATATATCCATGTGTGAGCTAGTCTGGGGCAATAAATCCATCTGTGAGCTGGTCTGGGGCAAATATATCCATGTGTGAGCTGGTCTGGGGCAATATATCCATGTGTGAGCTGGTCTGGGGCAACATATCCATGTGTTAGCTGGTCTGGGGCAATATATCTATGTGTGAGCTGGTCTGGGGCATATATCCATGTGTGAGCTAGTCTGGGGCAATAAATCCATGTGTGAGCTGGTCTGGGGCAAATATATCCATGTGTGAGCTGGTCTGGGGCAATATATCCATATGTTAGCTGGTCTGGGGCATTATATCTATGTGTGAGCTGGTCTGGGGCCAATATATCCTTGTGTGAGCTAGTCTAGAGGCATATATACCCATGTGAGAGCTGGGGGCAAATATACCCATTTGAGAGCTGGGGCAATATATTATATCCATCTTTTTTTGGGGGGGTGCAAGTAGCTGGTCTTGCCTAGGGCGCAAAATAGTCTAGCACCGGCCCTGCTCAGCTGTAATGCATATAGGCTTTTCTAAGCTTAATTTCATTTCCCAGTTTGAGCCTGAGTGTTGGTGCTCAGAGGTCTTTGGAGGAACAGGTGACCTAATGATAATTCAGCACTCAACGGCTTTGATAATGTGAGCCAACGAGAGTAAATAGGCCTATTCTCATTTTCTGGAACATCTGTTCCTAGACACTCATATAGCAAAAGAGTGAAAGACAGTATTTATCTTTTAATGGGTCAGACTGAGCATGTCCAAAGTGCACTCAAATAGGGCAGATTTGAACAAATGTCCAAAAATCTTGACATGCTCCATCATTTCTTCAGTTTCCCCATACTGCCTGCAATTAGAGATGAACAAACTATTCGTCTGTGCAATTTTTTTTCTTACTATTGCCATAACGGGTTTTTTCTTTTAGTGTAAATTAACTATACACACCCATGGGGAGGGTAATAAAACAATAAAAGCACAATACCACCAGTGTAGGAACCCATAAAAACTGGCGAGGGGTTGCTAGTTGGAAAATAACCTTTTCACTGTAATGCAGAGTAAAGGCATAATACAATATGACTGCCACAGACTATCAAGCCCAGTTTATTACTTTACTGCACCTACACCTCGCACTTCCAGACACACACTGTTACAAGATTTTATAAAGCGATAACAAGTTATGTAGCGCTGTACAACAGGTAAGGCAGAATAACAATAAACATACAGGTTAGACACACAGAACAGGAGGAGAGAGAACCCAGCTCCAGAGCTTACAATCTAAAGACACACTGTATAAATTTATGATTATAACTTGGATGGGTATATGTTCCCCCCAGTTTCTACACTGATGTATGACACCATAGCACTTTATAATGTTATGTATTTGTTTGTTTATTTGAGCAGAAAGGGGAAAAACTGTTGGAGAACTTTTGGCCATTTATCGGTAGCAGAGCAATAACAGGACTGCATGAACAATTAGGTTTAAACAAAACAATTTTAATTTCCAATTATCATAACCAGTTGAATAACAGGTTTCACCAAGTTGGGTGCAAATATCAATATGAATAAGATTATCCAATTGGAAAACAATGCTTGCACGTTTTGTTATAAAATTCTGTGAAAACAACGTTGGGACGTACAGGACCAATAAAGAATACAGTGATTTAATATGGGCCCTCTTCACAACCAGATAAGACCTTTATATAAGTACTTTTACCTTGAGGTAGGAACACCCATAATAAACTCAAGATCTGTAGATAAAGTACTTTGGATGTGTCATGTTGCATGGATTGCTTTGGTAATTCAGCACGAAATACCGGCTCTATGGTAAACTGATATCACTGAATTAATGATAATTTCATAAGGCAACATTGCTCAGCTTTAGTTCTCAAAAACATTACCATCCTGGTAATACCATTTGGTAATTACCATACCAAAAAACATTCATGGTCTGTAATATCTGTCATGGACATCAGTGTAGACATGGTTAGAAATTAGACGTGGATAATGGAGTTAATTTGTAGGCACACATACAATCTCCCTGGGTTGATTTGCTTCTATCTTTGTTAAAATGCTCATATAGGCTTTACAATGGGTCATGAAAACATAGCAGTGACATTCCCAAAAATATATATTTTTTTGTCTTAAGACAAAAAAAAATTTTTTTAAAGTTTGTTGCCTATGGAAAACTGTAAATATACGATTGCGTCCACTTGACTTCAATCACACGCTGTGGCACATCTTATATATATATATATATATATATTTATTGGAGATCATTTTGGAGCTAAATTGTAGCCAGCTTTATACATGGTTACAAAAAAGATTGGTTGTAGTTCTACAGTTATTAAAAAGGTTTATACAAATCCTACAATGTGTGTATTACTCAAAGTCACAGTATAGAGCTTTATGAAACACGGTGCCAATAAAAATCTTCCCCTTGTACACTGCAGCGGATGAAGAGCCTTGTATCACCGAGCCATTGTTGACGTATACGTCTGTGATTATAGGATTGTCAGAATGAATGTTCTGTACACGAACAACCTGCAATGAAAGACAGTAATATGTCAGTTCTATGGTACTCTCGTGTGGACATGAGCTAATTAGATAAAGGATTTGCATGATCTGTACTGAATATTAGGCAATAGAAATGCGCACTTTGTGTCATTTGAAAATGTCAGGATTTTGGCAATTTAGTAGCACCTGAAATTCCAAATTGCCAAAATGCCAAATAAAAAGCATCCAAATTTTTTCAGATCAATTTTAAATCATTCAGGGTACTGAAATTTTTTTTCACTCTTTCTGCAAATCTAACCATAGGAGTAACTCTAACCCCAATCCTTAAACAGAAACTGTAACCGTAACTTTAACAGTAACCCTAATCCTGAAACAGAGTAACCCGAAAAGTAACCATCACCCTAAAATAAAGCAGAAACATTAACCCTAACCAAAACCCTAGAAGAAATTCTAACACTAACCCCAAAAGGAATCCCATCCTAACCCTACTCCAAACCCTAACCGTAGAAGCAGTCCTCACTAACATTAGGTATGGGGTATAGAGGGCAGTATAGAGTTATAGAGGGTGTGTTGAGAAGATAAAGAGATAATATGGGCATAGAGGGGTTTAAGGTAAAAAATGTGTCTCCAAAATTTCATACAATACTGAAAAATATCTGGATTAACCGATATTTTTGGATCAATTGGAACTAGCAAATTCTGAAATTTCCAAATCTGAAAGTTTTGGATTCCAAAATCAAATGTTTGGCAGCGCACAAGTCTTTGAGGACTTTAGTCCATTTCAGAAAAATATGGATTAATTTACCTGTCATAGTGTCTTATACCTCCAGATCCTTTGGCAGGATTTAAGGTGCATAATGGAAATACTTCACTGTTCACTGTTCAATGTGAACCCAAACATTCACCTCAACAATATATGCACTCCTTGTGCTCTACTCCATAGTTTACGCTAACATGGGGACAGTAACGGGGAAAATCTGCGCCTGCAGATTTTCCCGTAGCGTCCCCATGCTAATGTGGTATTCCAGTGCAGGCGCTAGATGAATACCTCGCCCTGGAGCGCAGTGCGAACTGCAGTGATACTCACGGTAGCTCTTCCGTGCCACTGTGAGTATCACATCCAGGGGTCTATATGACTCCATGACAGGTTGTGCTTCTGGGCCATGAGCTTTGCACGATCTCACAAGATCGCATAGTGCTGCGGAGTAGTCGCGGAGGGAGACTGGGAACTATTTGTGCCCAGTCTCACTCTGCTCGCGACCTGAAGAAGTGATGGAATGGGCCACCCTTTTCGTCCCTTGTGTCTAAATTTTCCCAGTAACATATAACCTAGAATTTCACGTTACCGTTCTGAGAAACTGCCCACTGGCTGAAAACCATTTCTATTGCACCTAAGACTGTTCAACTTGAACCTTTGCCTATTTATTCCCAAACTATTTTCGCATTGAAAAATATTCAGAGAGAATATAGAGTTCTCCTCATTAAGACACTATCTCGATTAGCTTTAAGTCACTGCTATTCTATGGAAGGCCCTACCTAATGTACCAGACAGATTCTCCACTAACTCAAGGCTGAATAAATTCCTAAAAACTGTGGAATTGCTCAATGTAATCTATCTCCTTGAACTAGCACTAAAACAACCCGCTTCACTTCTTTATATATTCATTCTACAGGCTCCATGTCCGCTCCCAAATGTAACTGAAGATGTATGAAGCAATGCACTGATACTCCATGCTGACATGCTGTGTGGAATGCAAAGGGGAACACAGAGTTACTACTGTACCCTGACATTTAACAGTAGGGATGAGGTGATGATGCCCAAAACATGAATAATACCCAATATTAGGTTACTTATACTGAGACCCTTACCTCAGATCCAGGTGGATCTTCAGCATTATAATGAAGTAATTTTCTCCCATTTGGGTGTCCTCCTGTCCAAATGTCCCCCGTGTTTGGGTCTACAAACAGGTTATCCAGAAGTGTATCTAACTGAACAACCTTGCAAAAAAGGATAAAAGATTACCGTTAAAGAATAGAATAATTAGAAAACCTATCCTAGTATATTTTGTCTTATATATACAATGCAACCACATCTAAGGCTTCTTTTTTAATTATCTCAATACAATTACAGTAATACATTATAATGGTATTGAAAAAATTAGTTACATTTTTCATACATCCCTGATGCAGCTGTTGATCCAGAATTCCTTAATTCACGTATTTGATAGTGGGAATTATTGGGGTCAGAAACATCTACCTAACTGCTCTGTCCTATAATCACTTCACTCTATGACAATAATGTAATAAGGTAAGTCCTCATTGTCCTCTGTTATGTTCACACTGTCTTCAACAAAATGCATCAATGCAAACACTCTGCTGTGTCCTATCTGGACACCATTACTTCATCAATAGTTGAGAAAAAGCAGAAGCTTTGTGTCACGGTGGTTGCCACTGGCAACCGCAAAAAGCAAAATAGTCCTCCCCTCTCCAGGAAGATTTCCGGACCGGTTTTCCCCTGCTCCATCAGGTGCCCAGGAATCCACACCACATTTCACCTGTGTTTCCCAACCTTCAGGTGTGGGCTGGGCTGATCTCCTTTATAGTGGCGCTCTGCCCTAGCATGGAGTTCTTCTTATCTCAACTTAGTCCTCAGTTCCCTGAACCAGTCTATGAACGTCCAAGCGCTACGCTGCAAAAACTGAATCCCCAAGCATTGTCCCTGAAACACCTCCTGAAGAGTCTACAGCTCATCCAAGCACTACTGCTGAAATAACATCTGCAAAATCATCAGTATCCCCAAGCCTTGCCCCAGAGACTCCACCAGAAGTGTCTACAGAACGCCCAAACGCTTCTGCTGCAATTACTGCTGCAATAACTGAATCCCCAAGCATTGTCCCTGAAACACCTCCTGAAGAGTCTACAGCACATCCAAGCACTAGTGCTGAAATAACATCTGCAAAATCAACAGAATCCCCAAGCCTTGCCCCAGAGACTCCACCAGAAATGTCTACAGAACGCCCAAGTGCTACTGATGAAATTACTGCTGCAAAAACTGAATCCCCAAGCATTGTACCTGAAACACCTCCTGAAGAGACTACAGCACATCCGAGCACTACTGCTGAAATAACATCTGCAAAATCAACAGAATCCCCAAGCCTTGCCCCAGAGACTCCACCAGAAATGTCTACAGAACGCCCAAGTGCTACTGATGAAATTACTGCTGCAAAAACTGAATCCCCAAGCATTGTACCTGAAACACCTCCTGAAGAGACTACAGCACATCCAAGCAGTACTGCTGAAATAACATCTGCAAAATCAACAGAATTCTCAAGCCTTGCCCCAGAGACTCCACCAGACGTGTCTACAGAACGCCCAAGCGCTACTGCTGAAATTACTGCTGCTAAAACTGAATCCCCAAGCATTGTCCCTGAAACACCTCCGGAAGAGTCTACAGCACATCCAAGCACTACTGCTGAAATAACATCTGCAAAATCAACAGAATCCACAAGCCTTGCCCCAGAGACTCCACCAGAAGTATCTACAGAACGCCCAAGCGCTACTGCTGAAATTACTGCTGCAAAAACGGAATCCCCAAGCATTGTCCCTGAAACACCTCCTGAAGAGTCTACAGCTTATCCAAGCACTACTGCTGAAATAACATCTGCAAAATCAACAGAATCCCCAAGCCTTACCCCAGAGACTCCACCAGAAGCGTCTACAGAACGTCCAAGCGCTACTGCTGCAAAAACTGAATCCCCAAGCATTGTCCCTGAAACACCTCCTGAAGAGTCTACAGCACATCCAAGCACTACTGCTGAAATAACATCTGCAAAATCAACAGAATCCACAAGCCTTGCCCCAGAGACTCCACCAGAAGTGTCTACAGAACACCCAAGCGCTACTGCTGAAATTACTGCTGCAAAAACTGAATCCCCAAGCATTGTCCCTGAAACACCTCCTGAAGAGTCTACAGCTCATCCAAGCACTACTGCTGAAATAACATCTGCAAAATCAACAGACTCTCCAAGCCTTGCCCCAGAGACTCCACCAGAAGTGTCTACAGAACGCCCAAGCGCTACTGCTGCAAAAACTGAATCCCCAAGCATTGTCCCTGAAACACCTCCTGAAGAGTCTACAGCTCATCCAAGCACTACTGCTGAAATAACATCTACAAAATCAACAGAATCCCCAAGCCTGTCCCCAGAGACTCCACCAGAAGTGTCTACAGAACGCCCAAGCGCTACTGCTGCAAAAACTGAATCCCCAAGCATTGTCACTGAAACACCTCATGAACAGTCTACATCACATCCAAGCACTACTGCTGAAATAACATCTGCAAAATCAACAGAATCCCCAAGCCTTGCCCCAGAGACTCCACCAGAAGTATCTACAGAACGCCCAAGCGCTACTGCTGAAATTACTGCTGCAAAAACTGAATCCCCAAGCACTGTCCCTGAAACACCTCCTGAAGAGTCTACAGCACATCCAAGCACTACTGCTGAAATAACATCTGCAAAATCAACAGAATCCCCAAGCCTTGCCCCAGAGACTCCACCAGAAGTGTCTACAGAACGCCCAAGCACTACTGCTGAAATTACTGCTGCAAAAACTGAATCCCCAAGCAATTTCACTGAAACACCTCCTGTAGAGTCTACAGCACATCCAAGCACTACTGCTGAACTAACATCTGCAAAATCAACAGAATCCCCAAGCCTTGCCCCAGAGACTCCACCAGAAGTGTCTACAGAACACCCAAGCGCTACTGCTGAAATTACTGCTGCAAAAACTGAATCCCCAAGCACTGTCCCTGAAACACCTCCTGAAGAGTCTACAGCTCATCCAAGCACTACTGCTGAAATAACATCTGCAAAATCAACAGAATCTCCAAGCCTGTCCCCAGAGACTCCACCAGAAGTGTCTACAGAACGCCCAAGCGCTACTGCTGCAAAAACTGAATCCCCAAGTATTGTCACTGAAACACCTCATGAACAGTCTACATCACATCCAAGCACTACTGCTGAAATAACATCTGCAAAATCAACAGAATCCCCAAGCCTTGCCCCAGAGACTCCACCAGAAGTGTCTACAGATCGCCCAAGCGCTACTGCTGCAATTACTGCTGCTAAAACTGAACCCCCAAGCATTGTACCTGAAACACCTCCGGAAGAGTCTACAGCTCATCCAAGCACTACTGCTGAAATAACATCTGCAAAATCAACAGAATCCTCAAGCCTTGCCCCAGAGACTCCACCAGAAGTGTCTACAGAACGCCCAAGCGCTACTGCTGAAATTACTGTTGCAATAACTGAATCCCCAAGCATTGTCCCTGAAACACCTCCTGAAGAGTCTACAGCACATCCAAGCACTACTGCTGAAATAACACCTGAAAAATCAACAGAATCCCCAAGCCTTGCCCCAGAGACTCCACCAGAAGTGTCTACAGAACGCCCAAGCGCTACTGCTGAAATTACTGCTGCAATAACTGAATCCCCAAGCATTGTACCTGAAACACCTCCTGAAGAGACTACAGCACATCCAAGCAGTACTGCTGAAATAACATCTGCAAAATCAACAGAATTCTCAAGCCTTGCCCCAGAGACTCCACCAGAAGTATCTACAGAACGCCCAAGCGCTACTGCTGAAATTACTGCTGCAATAACTGAATCCCCAAGCATTGTCCCTGAAACACCTCCTGAAGAGTCTACAGCACATCCAAGCACTACTGCTGAAATAACATCTGCAAAATCAACAGAATCCCCAAGCCTTGCCCCAGAGACTCCACCAGAAGTGTCTACAGAACGCCCAAGCGCTACTGCTGAAATTACTGCTGCAAAAACTGAATCCCCAAGCACTGTCCCTGAAACACCTCCTGAAGAGTCTACAGCACATCCAAACACTACTGCTGAAATAACATCTGCAAAATCAACAGAATCCCCAAGCCTTGCCCCAGAGACTCCACCAGAAGTGTCTACAGAACGCCCAAGCACTACTGCTGAAATTACTGCTGCAAAAACTGAATCCCCAAGCATTGTCCCTGAAACACCTCCTGAAGAGTCTACAGCTCATCCAAGCACTACTGCTGAAATAACATCTGCAAAATCAACAGAATCCCCAAGCCTTGCCCCAGAGACTCCACCAGAAGTGTCTACAGAACGCCCAAGCGCTACTGCTGCAAAAACTGAATCCCCAAGCATTGTCCCTGAAACACCTCCTGAAGAGTCTACAGCTCATCCAAGCACTACTGCTGAAATAACATCTACAAAATCAACAGAATCCCCAAGCCTGTCCCCAGAGACTCCACCAGAAGTGTCTACAGAACGCCCAAAGCGCTACTGCTGCAAAAACTGAATCCCAAGCATTGTCACTGAAAACACCTCCTGAACAGTCTACATCACATCCAAGCACTACTGCTGAAATAACATCTGCACAAAATCCAACAGAATCTCCCAAGCCTTGCCCCAGAGACTCCACCAGAAGTGTCTACAGATCGCCCAAGCGCTACTGCTCCAATTACTGCTGCAAAAACTGAAATCCCAAGCATTGTCCCTGAAACACCTCCTGAAGAGTCTACAGCTCATCCAAGCACTACTGCTGAAATAACATCTGCAAAATCAACAGGATCTCCAAGCCTTGCCCCAGAGACTCCACCAGAAGTGTCTACAGAACGCCCAAACGCTACTGCTGAACTTACTGCTGCAATAACTGAATCCCCAAGCATTGTCCCTCAAACACCTCCTAAGGAGTCTACTGAACCACCGAGCACTACTGCTGAAATAACAACTGCAAAATCAACGGAATCCCCAAGCCTTGCCCCAGAGACTCCACCAGTAGTGTCTACAGAACGCCAAAGCGCTACTGCTGAAATTACTGCTGCAATAACTGTATCCCCAAGCATTGTCCCTGAAACACCTCCTGAACAGACTACAGCACATCCAAGCACTACTACTGAAATAACACCTGCAATAACTCAAAATCCAAGCATTGCCCCTGAAACATCTCCTGAAGAGTCTACCAAAGGTCCAAGCACCACTACTGAAATAACACCTGCACAAACCACTGTACCACCAAGCATTATGCCTGATACAAGTGCTTCATCAGAAAAAACATCTTCAAAACCCACTGAATCCCCAAGCATTGCTCCTCAAACACTGTCTGAAGCGTCTACTATTGTTACAAGCATTACTCCTGGAACACCTCATGTAGTGTCAACTGTACTTACAAGCATTTCTAAAATAACATCTGCACAAACCACTGTACCACCAAGAATTACGCCTGATACAA
This sequence comes from Leptobrachium leishanense, assembly GCA_009667805.1. Lineage (NCBI taxonomy): Eukaryota > Metazoa > Chordata > Amphibia > Anura > Megophryidae > Leptobrachium > Leptobrachium leishanense. The sequence continues at coordinate 31,107,592 of CM019065.1, read as the reverse complement.
GTGCTTCATCAGAAAAAACATCTTCAAAACCCACTGAATCCCCAAGCATTGCTCCTCAAACACTGTCTAAAGCGTCTACTATTGTTACAAGCATTACTCCTGGAACACCTCATGTAGTGTCAACTGTACTTACAAGCATTTCTAAAATATCATCTGCACAAACCACTGTACCTCCAAGCATTACTCCTGAAACACCTCCTAAGGAATCTACAAAAATAACAATAACTACCGGTCCTGGTACAACTCATGTCGAAACCCCAAGACCTCCGAGTCCTGTTCCTGGGACTACTCCAAAAGAATCCACTCCCTCTGTTATTACCACAAACAGTATTGCTACCCCAACAACACCACCACCACCTTCTCCCACAACCCCCACCACTACCACAACTACCCCCACCACTTACACAACTACCTCCCACCACTACCACAACTATACCCCACCACTACCCCAACAAACACCACCACCACCTTCTCCCACAACACCCCCACCACTACCCACAATACCCCCACCGCACTACCACAACTACCCCACCACTACCACAACTACCCACCACTACTCCCAAACAACACCACCACACCTTCTCTCCCACAACCCCCACCACTACCACAACTCTACCCCACCACTACCACAACTACCCCCACCACTACCACAACTACCCCCACCACTACCCCAACAACACCACCACCACCTTCTCCCACAACCCCCACCACTACCACAACTACCCCCACCACTACCACAACTACCACCACCACTACCACAACTACCCCCACCACTACCACAACTACCACCACCACTACCACAATGATCACATCTCCCGCAACTACGAGAACCAGTGGAAGCCCAGTAAGTGAGTATCAGCGAATTAAAATGTTTTCGCTTTTTGAAATAAGTTTTGATTCTCTGGAAATTGATTTTTTTTTTTTTTATTAGCCAAGTAATATTGTGTGATTAACATTATTTATTTAATTATTTGCAAAGTATATTTTATCAGGAAGGATACATTGAGAGTTCTCTCGTTTTCAAGTATGTCCTGGGTATTATACTAAATACATACCAAAATAACCCTAATACCCTAATGGGGCGATATCCTAACAAATGTGCATGTCATGAGGCTTGCAGCCAGCCTTTTAATGACTCAACATGAAGAGGTAATATTAAATTACGTTAAATATCATTATATTAAAGGGGATACTGACCTCCATGTTAACCCCTGATATGTAGATCATTGCCTTAGCTTCCGCTGTGCAGCAAAATGATCTGATGTGAGCATAGGGTAAAGTAGAGAACATCTGCCTCTTTTGCCCTCCAAACCCTCGTTAGGAAAATTCTCTATATCCTCAATATATTGTCTTTTTCCTTTTTTTTTTCTAGATATTTGCCTGAACGGTGCTAGCCATGATGGAAATAAATGTATCTGCCAAGATAATTTTTATGGAACGTTGTGTGAGCATGCGCTAGAAGAAATCCCGGCTGGCGGTAAGTGTTTCTAAGCCATGCGCGTTGCTTTGTGGATGTTTATATGCTTCATACAGAATATTTCAGTTTAGCCAGAGTTGCAATATGACATTCCAGGAACTTTTTAAAACTTGGGCCTCGGTTTAATTCTATTTGGCTGATTTTTTTATTTTTTTTTCGGAAAAATGTCGGGTTGCTGATTCAATTGAAAGAATTCAGATTGAGCCAAAAAAGATCGCCGATCGTAAAAAAAGAGCCGTCTGGTAAGACGCCTGAAAAAAAAAGACTTTTTGTGCCGATAAATATGGCTTTTAGAAAAAAATATGTTTTTAGAAAAAAGATTTAGGCCTTACTCGATGTAGTTTTCTACCTATTTATCAACACCTTTCAGCATTTGTGATTTCTTTTCGGAAATCGGCATACTGGAAGACTCAAACTGAGTCACTAAAGTCAGTATATCCATTGAATAGTATAGCCGTGAGGGATGATACTTGATCCTAATTTTTATTGGTATTAGAAATGCGACCAGGCCGATTTCGAATCTCCCAAGCTGAAAAATGGCCAACATGGCGAATAAAATGGTGGCGATTTAGGCAATCAGGCCGAATTATATCGAGGCCTTGGGTGTAAAAATTATTATCAATGCCAAAATTATGCAATTTGATTAAATATTAACATTAAAAAAATGATGATCGATTATACTGGAGTATCACCTCTGATTAAATTTTTTATTACACAAACTACAACTAACATTCTTTATCAGATATATTATCACATGATCAGGAATTAACTGATGTAGTGTGAGATAATAATGTTGTATATCGTGCTACTAAATAGTATAGGCAAGATGAAACAGATATTCCTGAATATTAATTTACAGAGGCTGGATAAAAGAAAAAGGAGTATTGATCACTGTACCGAACCTTTCTTAGCCTGTAAGTGTGTGTTTAATGCCTGCCGTCCATATTACATTTCTGAGGAAAAAGGGGGGTTTGTGAGGGTCCTGAGAACGAGCAACGACACTAATGGCCTGCTCTACGGTGGGGCTCGCTCAGGTCTCACAAGGTTTCTGACACCACCCCCTTAGTAATCCATTAGCTCATCGGGGATTGCTCTAGCTCCCTCGAGCGTACTTTACTTTGCGCATCCTATACTTAACATGGGAAGCACAAGCATTAGTGTTTAAATAAGTAAAGTATTACAAAGTGCTAGCGCTAATTACCGGAGGGACTCGCAAGACAAAATTTTAGCCACACCGAATTTGGTGCTATATGATAATGCATTTGCAAAATCGTTTAGCACCCCCCTAAACCTCCCATACCGATACTCACCTTTCATCCCGCCGTGAGAATGGTGGCCCGATCCGCCACTTCCTGTCGCCAGGAGCAAAGAGTTCCCAGATTTCCTCCGGGATCAATCCGTGGCGCATCGCATCTTGCAACAGTGACATCATGCAGGGCTCGCAACCCTCCATGGAATCCACTGCAAGAATTTCCGACATGCTCGGAGAAAATACCGCTTCTCTAGAGAAATGTGCCAGAACATCAAGACACATATTTTAAGTCCAACACATAAAATAGCATTTTTTGTAACAATCGTCCATATATTCTGCCAAATAGGTGATAAAAACAGTACTTTTGGGCACTAATCCCTAGTTGGTGCTAACGTTAACGTTCAGAGGGGTAAGCGCTACCACCAGGATAAGTGGCTTTAATGCATTACCTTCCTGACGCTAAACCCATAAGAAATCACCAAAGTATCGGTGATTGCGCTAGCTTCCCTGAACTTACTGTACATTGTGCATCCTATACTTAACATGGGGTGTGCAATCATTAACTAGCGTTTTGCTAAGTAAGGTATTTCAAAGTGGTAGCCCTAATTACCGCGCAAGGTAAAATTGTAGCTACTCCTAAAAGCTGACTCTCAATGATTCCGCATTTGCAAAATCATTTAACGTCCCCTAAACCCCCCTTCTCCCTTGAATCCCATGCTCACCTCATCCTACGATGAGAATGGTGGCCCAATTCGCTGCTTGTTGTCACTGGTAAAAGAGTGAGACTGGGAACAAATAGTTCCCAGTCAGTCTCCCTCCACGATCACTCCGCAGCGCTGCGCGATCTAGCGAGATGACACAAATTTGCAGCCTGGAAGCTCTACCTTCCGTGGAGTCTTATGGACTCCAGAAGGTGATGTGTCAGCGCGGAAGCACTGCCGCGAGTGTCCCAGTGGTAAGTGCAGCGTTCCGGGCAAAGTAGCAAGGTAGTGCCTGCCCTGGAATATCACATTAAAATGGAAACGCTACGGTGAAACCTGCAGGCACACTAGAGAATAGGGCTCTTTGTGTCTAAACTATAAATGGATGTCGATAACCCTCCCCTGTTTTTCTCTCCTTTCCGAGACCCCATCATCCAAAATGTACACCTGATTCATATGATTCATGATATGGTGATACCTTATATTTGTGGAGGGTATACAGAGAGGGCAAAACTGATCTTATACCTTTATCCTTACAGACAAATTTGTAAATACCACAGTGAGTGTAATACTGACAGTCCTGCACGTGAATTTTACAGAAGAACTTGAAGATTCGACCAGTAAAGCATATAAAGATTTTGTGGCGGAATTCAGAGAAGAGGTAAGAATACATGAATACTCACCATATGGGACATGCAATTGCTTGTGAACCTTAATGTGAAGCTATAGTGTGCATTTAACAGAGAGACACCCCATTATATACATTAGCATTACTTTGACTAACGTGTATATAGGAAAAAAAGGATTTAAATACTGCTAAAATTTTAGCTGTCAATCACTTCCTTGTGGCATGCCGCAGACTGGGTGGCAGCTACGAGCGGCGAGCCGTCCTACACGGGAGCCCATCCCTCAGACAGATTAAATTTCAGTTCAGGTTGTTGCTACCACCCACCTTCGAGCTGCCGCTGGAAAGTCCTCACTTCAAAGACATAGCACAATATCAAGAAAAAATACTCCAGCATATGGCATTAAATACTGGCTTTATTCCATCAGCATAGCAGAACAATGTTTCGACCTGCAACCAGGTCTTTGACATCCCTCAGACCGTGCAGCCAATATCGTCACCACTGAGGGCCAATCGCACATTTTGTATGTGTTTTTATGGTTTAGTGCCCACAGCTAGCTCCACCCATGGAGGCGGAAACATGGCGGTGCTCTGCCCTTGTACTTGACCAGTATAGCCTGTAATATCTCATCTAAGGATGAGAAAATGCATTTATCGTTAAGATCACTGTCATATCTATCCCCTTATGGGCTATCACAGCAACAGGTGCACGTTAACATTTGCATGGAATATGGTGCAGCCCCTTACTTGTCACTCTTGTCTTTCCACAGATGAAGGACGTTTACAAATATCTCCCTGGATATAGGGATGTCCATATCAAAGAGTTAAGGTAGGTTTTCTGAATCATAATCAGGGGTCGAATCTTGCAGGAAGGAACAGGAATGCTGTTCGTGCACTGATTTTCTAGTGGGAACTCCGTTCCCATCGCGCAAACTGCAAACCTGCCTATACCATTAGGTGCCCGATAGATTGTTCTCGATCAGCTGGTGAGCAGGAAAAAAGCAAATGAAATTTGTTTGTTGAAAATGAATTTTGTTGTCGGTTGCACTTCAGAAGGTGCCCCCAACAGACTTATCTCAGTGGGCATAATGCCCAAGGTGCTGATACTATCAGGGTTATCCAAAGAGATCCGAATTGCTTGAGAAAGGTAACCGAACGCTGAAAATCAGCGTTCGGTTACCTTTCCTTGCCATTCGGCTAAACAGAGAGCAGGCAATTCGCCAAATCCTGGAGAATTGCCTGCACATACGGTGCCTGTTCGGTCCCTGTTCGAGGGCAGTGAAATCCTCATAAAAAAGCACTGCTTCGGCTATTCAGAGAACACAAACCAGCAGTGAAAGGTTCCCCTAATGCCCTGCCATTCGGTGGTTTAATTCGGCAAGTTAATTCAGGAGAATCCCATAGGCTTCAATGTTAAAAATATTCCCGTTTTAATTCAATATCGAATAAACCGTTCATTATAAAATTCTGCAGTAAAGAGTCTCTTTATTTATAGATATTTTAGGATACTTTAAGTATTTTTCTGAATTTTTATTTAATTTTTTTTTTTTAAAAAGTCCGATTTTTTTTTTGATTTTTTTTTTTAAGTTTTCTTCTTTTTTCTGTAACAGCCCTCTTTATTATCATTCCCTGGACCTCATATGTAAATTTCAGACATTTTCGCTCAGTAGTTTCTTTGCAAACAGCGTTTCATTTTCACACATTCTCACAAACTATTTTCCTAATTTATTCACTGCCTCGTCTGCGGTCTTAGCTGCTTCGGCTGTGTGTGATCGGCTCCTGTTCGGGTTTTTTCCGTGGTTTTCGGCAGGTTAATCCAGATGTTTTTGCGGGTTTCGGCGTGCATTCGGCAGGTTTTGCGGTTAGTTTTCGTCAGGTTTGCGGCGGACTTTCCCTGCAATTCGGGTACCCTGTGGTGCTTGCTGAATACACCGCAGGGTCACCGAAATGGGATCGGCAAAAGGAACCGAATTGAAGAGAAAGAAAAGTCACCGAACATGCGGTGACTTTTCGAATCTCTTTGAATAACCCTGTGTGTAAGTCTTTCCCCAGCCGACATACGGAGGCACGCGCTGCAGTTCTAACTGCAGTAACTCCATTTGACCAGTAGATGGAGTCAACCGACTGTCAAATAGGTTATTACAGTAAGGAATACACTGGGAATATTCCCAAATATGTATTATTTTATATTTAATTTAAATTATTGCTCAAAAAAAACCCACTGGTTTCTGATAGTGTTTTATTTTTGGGAAAATCACGTGGTAGTGAAAGGGTTAAAAGGTATCCCTTGTAATAGTCAAGTGAAAATACAACCGAGCCTGAATTGTCGATGTGCATAGATTGACAGGACTGCGTTGTGCATAGTTATATTAACATACACGACCGTGCAAATTTGAGTCTTTGAAACATGTGCGGTGCGGTACAGACTCACATCATGCAAAGCTTCATTTTTAGATCTTTTGTAATGAGATGTTTTCTGTCACTGGCAGGAGTGGCAGTGTTATTGTTGACCATGACGTTATTGTGGAGGCCGAATACCAGCAGGACCTACCCATAACTGAACAGTATAGTGGCATACTTGGGCTGGTGAATGCGGCACTGGAAGAACTTAAAGAGATCGAATGCAATGGAAGTAAGTGTGCTGGAGAAAGGTCTTACTAACTGAATGTTTGGAGTTATCACAATGCAGGACAATCGAGTTAGTTGACTACTGTCCATACTGGAATATCCCTTATTAAAATGGATATATTTGTTGCGACCTACTGAAAGGCTTCCTATTGGTCCGGCCTCACGCCCTTACAAAGGGCTGCCATCAGAATTATTGGAGCTCCTTAATAAAGCATTGGTTTGGGCCCCCCTTCCTTAGAATGCCCATTTCAGTAAACTAATTAAAAATACAACATTTGCCTCCTGTTCCGCTTACTTTATTTTACAGGGAGTGGGCTACATCCCTGGTGGACCAGCAAGAGGATAAAAGTGTTCTCTGGTGGTAGATCACTCAATCTGCACCTCTTCCTGGTGCAGATCATACTAATTGAAGCTCGTACAGGCCTCTGATGCCTTGGCCCACTGGGAAAATTGTTGGTATTATAGTGAGCCAGTTGTGGGTGGAAAGGAGAGACAAACTGCACAGGATTCGGCAAGGAGCGGGGCCCTTAGGAGCCACTGGGTCCCTGAACGTGTCATGGGCTGCCCTTCCCGATGGCAGCTCTGCCCTTACATTGCATTACGAACATGGGTCAAGTCCTAAAAAATAAGTCACTAAGATTTTTAACGCTTGCCATCATGCACTTAACTCATCACACAGACTCAAAGTTGATATAAATACATATATTTATGTGTATAGGCTGGATTTTAGAGAAAAATATATATATTTACTGTGACTTAACAAGGAAACATATGATTGAGCACCTGATTAGAAGCTTTACAGTGAATGGGACCAATGGAAACCTGAGTTCCCACATGTTCCTGCTCAACTTGTCCCCTGATTAAGAATGCAGAAATCCATTTACAAGAAGTTAAAATATGCCCGGCATAGTCAAAATAATAAAAAATGGGGTTTTTCATAATGCACAGTCCACCACATTTACTGACCTGAGGCACCTCGTGGAACAAAACACCTGTCAAAAATAAAAGCGCCTCGGCTCCTTCATTAAATAAGATCGTTCTGATAGAAGCAGGAAGACAGTGCTCTGACAAAAGACAAGACAGATGACAAAAATAAATTGCCCTGAACAAGAACGCCCAATGCTGTTGGTGAAATTAAACATTGGCCGTTCACAGTCCTCCATCAATAGTGACAATGACGAACCCAAAATGAACATTATTGATAACCAAACTTTAATCCAACCAAAAGATCAGCAACCGTGGCCCTCAGATGTTTAGGAATGATATCTCCCATGATGCTTAGCTACTCATTAAATTGGCAGAGCCTCAATGAACATGCTATTTCAAAGCACGTGGAGGCCAGGGTTGCTGACCCCTGACATTTCATAGCTATTGCAGACAGTCCCATGCGAATGATGATCTAGACACGTAGGTACACATATGAAAACTATTGGATCCATGCCTCATTTCCTTTTCTTCTGCTTAGCCTAATGTTTTTTGTTTGTTTTGGTTACAGCTCAGTTTTGTGTCAGTCCACGGATTCAAGTTAACGTGAGCATACCACAAAGCGAAACAGGTATGTGAGTTTCAACCTCTGGTCTATTTCTTTAATGTAGAGGAGGACGAAAGTAAGGGGTCAATAAGGCTAACCTCTGATCATCTGTTAATTCCCACCTTAGACCGTTGCAATGAACGTAGTGGGCCAGGCTTTCAAGAATTCTACGAACCTTTTGTTACGGACACAGCCTTGATTTGTGTGTCCTCCTGCAGCCATCTCTCAAGCCAACATCTCGAATGTAACAATGGTCATTGTCAGTTATATAACAATACAGGACCAACCTGCCTGTGAGTATGGTCTATTTTATGTTCTAGGTTAAAGTACCAACCTTAAGGCTCTATCAAAATCCATTCCTTACATATAATAGCCCCAGTTGTTAAATTAATGGCTCCGTTCATAAACTTAACAGCTCTAGCCGCTATTCTGACTTTAATGACTCCTTACTGCAGGGCTGTCAAACTCACAGACCCACAGATGTTGATGCCTACAATTCCCAGAATTCTTTCAATGCAATAGATGGACAGGGAATCATGGGAAATGTGGTTCAGGAACATCTGGGGGTGGAGTTTGAGAGCCTTGTCTTAATGTAAGTTAAAGGGACGCTCTACTCATCTGAACCACTTTATAGTTGCTCCCTTCCCCCCTCCCAGCTACTCCAATCTGGCAAAAAATGCTGGGTGAAGTGGAGGAGTTTCCTCCCCACACCATCATCACCAGCGGCTGGAATTTTTTAATTTCCCACCTGCCGTTCACCAAAATGGGCACTAGTGACATCAGTCAGCAGAGAGCATGCCGACATCATCCTCTCGGAGACCAATCGTGGCAGTAAGTGTCAATGGATCAGGTCTGCGCATGCGTGCAGTTCCGATCCATCGTTGTGCTCTATGGAACGTGCGTATGTAAAGTGCGCAATTCCCATAGCGCTGCACAGTTTGAGATTCCTACTCAATGCACGTTACAGAGGAGCAGAAATTGCACAGAAAAGCTTCACGGACCTCTGAGTTTGGGAGTCTCTGAGCCGAAGAGGAGGAGCTGCGCGCGGCGAGGGACAAAAAGTGAGTAAAATCACTTAAAACTAGAGAAAAAAATAATTGGGCAAAAAGATAGCGTGTCCCTTTAATGACTGATGCACAATGGCTCAGCAAGAGAATAACGAGCTGTTGCAAGATAGCTCAACATCTCTTACTTATCTCTCTATGACGCAGAGGACGACACAATCCTCTGGCCGCATGAAGGGGAACACCAGGAACAAATAGTTCTTATTGTCCCGTTTACAGGAGCTCGTGCAGAGTTTGCGCAGGGTCATGCTTGTCTGTGTGGACTCCAAGGCTTGACTCTCATCATTGAGGGATCTGAGGTGAGTATGCGATTTTTGGGTAGGTTTAGTTTTGTGTGTTGTGTGATTATGCAGACGTGAAATCACTTAACACCCGGGTGTGAGAAACGCTATTCTTTTCAAAATAAAGTCAGGCACAGATGGAGAATGTGCTGGTTGGAATAGCTCATTCTCCATCTGCTGGGGCACATTGGCATTGCCCATACAAGTATAGGAGGTGGTAATGTACAGTAACCTGGCGCTACATCCGAGACGCAAGCTCAGGTTGTGTCTCAGATGGAATAGGATGGGTAACAAATAAGCAAAGCGCTCGAGCCGGCTCGCCGTATGCCTGGAGCGCTGTGCTTAGTGGCCATATTGTGATCAGGCCCTTAGTGTTAGTTCGGCGTTCCCTCTTCACGTGGCAGTGGAGACTGTGCAAGTGGAAAATATTCCGATTTGATTGCATGATTATGTTTCTAAGAATTATTTTGCTAATGAAGCTTTTTTTGTTATTTACTTGCAGTTGTTCGGATACAGACAAATACCTGTACACCTCCTCCGAATGCAGGGGAAGGATATTAAAGTCAGGTCTATATGGTGGCGTTGGAGCGGCCATTGCTATCCTGGTCGTAATCATTGCTACTATTGTGTTCTTCTTATTTAGACTAGCAAATAAAAAGAGTCTGTAAGTATTTTTATTTTTTTTCCTTTATCACAAACTTGTATATTGCAGTGTTGCAGTGTGTTGTTTTACTCTGATTTGTGTATATTGTATTGGTGTGCATTGTTTATATTGTGTAGGAGCTTGAAATGTATGCATTATCAGATCATACTTTCTTTATGTGACAATACAGTGTTAGATGTGTGAAGGAGCTTTTGTGCAAAATGTGCAGAAATTAGCACAACAAAAAACATATTATTAATGAAGATTGAGACAGCTCTCCTGGCAGCTTGGTGTATGTTAATGCAGGAGGGTATTCATAGGGTGTATTAGTAATCATATGAACATGTGTATAATGAAATGTAACAGAAAGATCATCAAGGCCCCTGTTTGAGCAAGACCTTAGGTGACCGCCTATTTTGCCTAATTATCGAGCCGCCTGTGAGTGATATACTTGGTGATGTACTGGGTGGCTGCATGCTGTGCATTTTGCGTTATTTATTTGAAGTTTGTGTCTGCGCTCTGTGCGCATTGTGTAATAACCGCAAACTACAAGACAAACAGTACTCCTTTTATCTGGAACATCTGGAAAGAAAGAGCAAGTGTTCGGGTGCCTGTGACTGCCATCTATTATATTTGTTTTGTAGTCATGTGTATTTTGTGTTTGTGTGTGTGTATGTCTGAGCTCCATGTGTACTGTGTGTGTGCCTGTGCTCCATGTGTTGTGTGTGTCCCAGCTCCACGTGTATTGTGTGTGTCTGTGTACCTTGTGTATTGTGTGTCAGTGCTCCATCTATATTATGTTTGTCTGTGCCCCATTTATATTGTGTGTGTGTATGCTCCATGTGTATTGTGTGTGTCTGTGCAAAATGTATGTTGTGTGTGTATGCGATTCCATGTGTATTGTGTGTCTGTGTTCCATTTGTTTTGCATATGTCAATGCTGTATGTGTATTGTGTGTCTGTGCTCCTTGTATATTGTGTGTCTGTGCTCCCTGTGTATTATGTTTCTGTTCCCCATGTTTATTATATGTGTTTATGATTTCATGTATGTGTGTGTCTAAACTTCACTTGTTTTGTGTGTGTCTATGATTCCATGTGTATGTGTTTCTGAGCTCCGTTTGTTTTGTGTGTGTCTGCCCTCCATGTGCATTGTTTGTCTATGCCCCATGTGTAGTGTGTGACTGTGCTATTTAGCCTGCCTGTGGTCACCCCTTTTGGTGCAGGCATTTGCTGTTATTTCAGTTTATTATGGTTATAATGTCGTCCTCAGTTCATGCAATAATTATTTAATGTTTTTGGCATTTCAGAGATTTCATACTTAATTCTGAATCTTCATGGTATGAAGAAAATGACAATGAGTGGAGCGTAGAGCGAGGTTTCACTAACATGACCGAGGCACTGGACGACACAGATAGAGGTATGTGAACATCCCGACCAAGACCTCTTTAACATTCACTCGATGAGAGAAAGTACACACCTTTAGTATTGGTATGAGTATCTATATATCTTCCACGTCAGCCACTGATACTGATATACCAACCAGCTGGTGTTAAGTGATTTTGCTTCAGCACAATCACATAAACACACAAAACTAAACCCACCAAAAAAATATCATATTCAATTCAGATCCCTTGGTGGGGTGAGAGGAGTGGTCCGCCTCTTCCTCACTCCGCGGGCAGTTCCATTGTTCCTTTGCGTATCCTTCTGCAACACCCAGATGGTTTTCATTTGCACAAGCTCTATTCCATCCCCCATGGAGTCAACATTCATATTATTTAAGACTCTACCATGCAGCCTCGTCTTGTCAGACTTATTGGGATTTTTTATTGACTTACTCATTATCACTCTCTTTCCAGCCTCCTCAAGCCAAGGGTCGTCTTCTGCAAGAGAGAGATTCAAAGCAGACCTGGAAAATGTAGATACACAAGTCGTTGTAAGTATAGATTGGTCATACTTATCATTGTGTGTCTGGAAATCTTTAGGGAAGAGTATCCTTCGTTATTTCCTGCAACCTCATGTATATTTACACTTCTATTTGTGTGCTCAGTTACCTTAACTTTACAACAGTTCCTGTTAAGCATTGTTCACTATACTGCTTTCCGTCTTTACTTGGTGTCTCTACTGGGGGAAATTCTGTGTTATGTATAGAGAATTGTCTGGCACTACCTCTAGTTCTCGCCGCTTAATAGTACATTTCCTTCTATAAATGTCTCGTTCTTCATCCTATAGGTGAAGATACAGAGGCCGGAGATATCTACTGCCTAATTCGACTTTGGAAGGTACACGTTATGGCTATCCCTATTAGCAAAGAGTCAACTCAGAGATGGTGATCCACTTAAGCAACGTTTCGATTTGTGAGGACCGCTTCAGAATTGAGCCAGTCACGACCTTGAAGAACATTGACTGGACAACAAATCTAGAAGACAAACGGGGAACTGTTGGCGACTGGAGGCACTTCTATTATTGTTCCCTTATGTTATCATTGTACAAGCTTGTTAATCACACAGGATGAGCTTCATGCGAAACATGACTAATTAGACGTGGCAAATAAATACTAGCATTAATAATTACAGACAGTCGTTAAATATCTTCGAAGAAAGGTGTTGGGCAAATGTTATAATCACTCTTTGTGCCCTAAAATTTGTTTACAAATCATAGTATTGAGCAAACTCTGAAAGAGATCAATAAAGTAATGTGATGGATCCAGGAGTGTGTTGGCCAGTCACAAAACTACCATCACTTACTCCCACCCTGCCATCCCCCAAAAACCTTTGAAAGTCACCTAGCATATATTCCAAAAACCTGGCCTTGCACTCTCATTTGTCCAATACAACATATTTCTTATGCCCAAATTCTGCTGTATCCTGGCAATTGTGCATGTTCTAACTTGTCCTGATCTGCTTTCCTTAATTTATCATTGCATTATACGCGGTCCTAACCAATCAAAACCCCAATTCTGAGTTGTGTTCTTTTGGACTGTGTCTCGATGTCTCCTGTGTTAATGTCACTTTATTCATATTTTATAACATTTTTAAATATTTTATAACTATATAAATTATTTCGACATTTTTATATTAAATTATTTATATAAAATCTCTTTGACTGTCGGATCTTATATGTGGCATACACCACCATTGTGCGTAAAACGAGAAGGAGTGTCAAATCACCATAATACCTAAAGACCATTATTTTGTTCATTATTAATTTTTTTTTCCATTCAAACAATGGAGCCACCACTTTTTCTCATGCCCTTCTTGCATGTCAGGGGTCAGCCACCTTGGCCCTCAAGATCTTTCGGAACTACATTTCCGATGAGTCTCTGCCAATCTAATGAGTGGCTGAGCATAACGGGAGATGTGGTTGCAAAACATCTTGGGGGAGGCAAAGTTTGGTGACTCCTGATGTATTTGAACATACGTTTTAAAAGCAGAGGAAACATCTGTGGTTTCTTGGGGTCTTCCTTTATCTATCGAAACTTGGGACAATATGTGTAGATATTTGGTGACACTTCACTTAACATCTTCACCATACAAGCTCTTTGTTGCACCACAGATGTTCAATGGACAAAAGCATTCCCCAAGTAAACATCTCATTTACCTTCATATTGATTTAGCTATCCCCACCACCACTCGATTCATGTGAAACGCGTTGGGTAGATGTTCAATGGATGGGCATTAGAAGTAGCTGCAAGAGCTAGTCTTCCTTAGACATCTGACAACATCAACGAAAAGGTCCTAGTGGTACTCTAGACAAAAGGAACACCATGAAAATGATCTTGAGGAGATGATAATAGTCAACTCTTCCAAAACTAAAAACAATATAAAAAACATAAAACAAATTCACCTTCCGAGAAACTTCAAAAGACCAGGTTCGTTCTCAAAACACTAAGACAAAATTTCGATCTCATTACTTGGATTTATGGCTTGATAAAGACCTAAATAAGGTCAAAATATTGTCTCTTCGGGCTTGACTATAATCCTGGTTCTGAAGATGATTGGAGAGTGACTTCTTTTTAATATTTTCAGTATTCTGATGAACAGGAGCCACTTGTTCATTTGTTCATTGGACCCCAGACTTCCAAAAAAAAATCTAAATCAGTAGTGCAAATAGGGTTTTAATTGAAGAATCATCCTGTACTCTGGAGGAATTCATGAAAATGTGTTATTTCTCTGTGGTACTGGTATGATTTTGATGGTCTCGAGAACACTATTTTAAGGTAAATTAAAGGATAGTTGGTAACTGCTTATACCATATTCAAGGGGACAATACACAATCCATTTATAAACAGAACTCGTAATGGGTGGGTACCAAATTACAGATTATCTGATTTAAAATACATCTTTATCTGAATGTATCACTCACCAAAATTAAAATACCAGAAGCATGGATTTTCATTGGCAAGTGTAGGTGCAAGATATGGTACCTTGTCCTTATAAGAACTATTTCAAACATAAACAAGTTAATAAAAAAAGGAGATGTACAACAAAGTCTTAAACTGCTCATGCTTGATAATGAAGCACATAAACGGTAATAAAAGCGAAGGGCTCCTCTTTAGAACACGCGCCGGGGAAGTGGGGATCTGTGGGTATTGACACACATATTTTATACGAGGTACTAAATTATACATTAGATCAACCGTATGATAAATAAGGAATGCAAAACATAATCAAATGATAACAAAATCAATATTTAATAGGGAAATTCATTGAAGGCCATATCTCTTAATCGCTGAGATCATGTTATGGTTATAATAGGCCTTAAGCACATGACACATGTGGCACTTAATCATGGAAGTCATGACGTTAATAGGACAATAAATTTACGCAACTGAAATTATTCAGAAGGAGACAAAGATATATCACAGTAGATAAAATATGATAGATAAGATATAATAATATGTAAAGGGAATAAAAGATTTGACATGCAACCTTGTACTGTGGTATTAGAACACCCTATGTGACTAACGATGACAACACTTTTGGAATCTGGTGACGCAATAGTAGAATATTTGATCAAATAGGCTAATCAAAGGAGACTTTACATGATTGTAGAAAAACGAGAGGTAGTAGGTCAACATACTTATGGTATTATAACATTCTGAACTTAAAAGAACTTAAGGTATCTTCAACATGACGTCCGTAGGTCAGGACTCTAAAATGACCCAAGCTCGGAAGACATCAGAGCAGATAAAATTCTGAATAATGGAAGTCTATAGCAGTTACTTGTCCTCCTCATGTAATAAAATACACACTGCCTAGCCAAAAGAACTCATCACCTGGATTTATCTCACTCAATAGGAGCACACCTTCCTTTGGATACCAACTGCAGTGGTTAAAATGTTTCAGCATAAAATTAGGTCATGTGACTCCCTGAACATACTGAATGAGCAGGTTTTGGGGTTTTTTCTCTTCCCTGATGGCACAGCGGGCATATTCCAAGATGGCAATATCAGGATTCATCATGCTCAAATTGTGCGAGAGTGGTTTAGGGAGCATGAGACACCATTTTTACACATGGATTGGCCACCGCACAGTCCAAACCTTAACCCTATGGAGAATCTTTGGGATGTGCTGGCGCTTCAACTTTCCCATCATCAATACAAGATATTGTCCACAAATGTGACTCCGGATGGAAATAAATGCTGTAGCATTGCCTGAGTTTATCGAAACGTTGCCACGGCGAATGTGTGCCGGAATCACAGCAAAAGACGGCACAACCTAATATTAGAGAGACTTATTTTTAAGCCAGGCAGTGCATAAATTACTTTATAGGCATGTGCATTCGTTTTAGTACTAAAACGATTTAGTCCGAATTTTGGGATAATTTAGTTTTCGTATGACTCAAGAGATACGAAACTGCTCAGTACAAAAAACAAAAGAAACTAAAATAAAATGCACTACATTTTAGTTTCAGTCCTTTTTGTGATATTACATTGATGAGTGAAGGAGACCAGCAATGAAGCGCAACATCGCAAAGCTACAGAAAAGGTTTGTATGCGTAATCCTTCCTGACCCCTACCCGAAAATCTGACAGTGATAGAGCTCCAGAATAATCACTCGCAGCACAGACAGCCAGCACAGGAGAGGAAACCTTTACTTAACCCTTGCATGTCTATGAGGCAGACAAGATGATAAAAGCAGCTGGAGAAGGAAAACATTGAAATAAATCACACTGAAAGCTAATGACAGAGGAGGGCTGGATAGTAAAAACCCTTTATAACAAGCAGCGCTGGGTCGAAGAGAGGGACTTTATAAAACGTGTGTTATCACCCCTCCCACTCTGCATAATAGGGGCTTAGGTCATATACATTTTATATTATCCAGGAGTATAAATCTGAATGCTTCAGCATACCAAGACATTTTGGACAATTCCATGCTCCCAACTGTGTGGGAACAGTTTGGAGCTGGCCCCTTCCTCTTTCAACATGACTGCGCACCAGTGCACAAAGCAAGGTCCATAAAGACATGGATGACAGAGTCTGGTGTGGATGAACTTTACTGGCCTGCACAGAGTCCTGATCTCAACCCATTAGAACACCTTTGGGATGAACTAGAGAGGAGACTGAGAGCCAGGCCTTCTCGTCCAATACCAGTGTGTGACCTCACAAATGCGCTTCTGGAAGAATGGTCAAAAATTCCCATGAACACACTCCTAAACCTTGTGGACAGCCTTCCCAGAAGAGTTGAAGCTGTTAGAGCTGCAAAGGGTGGACCGACGTCATATTGAACCCTTTGGATTAGGAATGGGATGTCACTTAAATTCATATGCGAGTCAAGGCAGGTGAGTGAATACTTTTGGCAATATAGTGTATACATATATATACATATATACAGTGGCAAGAAAAAGTATGTGAACCCTTTGGGATTACGTGGCGTTTTGCATGAATTGGTCATAAAATGTGCTCTGATCTTCATCTAAGTCACAACAATTTGAAAAACACAGTCTGCTTAAAATAATACAACACAAACATTATATGTTTTCATATGATTATTGAACATAACATGTAAACATTCACAGTGCAGGGTGGAAAAAGTATGTGAACCCCTAGCCTAATGACTTCTCCAAGAGCTAATTGGAGCCAGGAGTGAGCCAACCTTGAGTCCAATCAGTGTGATATTATTGGATGTGTTGCTGAAAGCTGTCCTGCCCTTTAAAAACACACACCAGTTTTGGGTTTACTGGTTTCAAGAAGCACTGCCTGATGTGAGCCATGCCTCGCAGAAAAGAGCTCTCAGTAGACCTACGATCAAGAATTGTTGACTTGCATGAAGCTGGAAAAAGTTACAAAAGTATCTCCAAAAGCCTTGATGTTCATGTGTCCACGGTACGACAGACTGTCTACAAATGGAGAAAGTTCAGCACTGTCGCTACTCTCCCTAGGCGTGGTCGTCCTGTAAAGATGACTGCAAGAGCACAGCGCAGAATGCTTAATGAGGTAAAGAAGAATCCTAGAGTGTCAGCTAAAGACTTACAGAAATCTCTGGCACATGCTAACAATTTTGTTGACACATCTACAATAAGGAAAACATTAAACAAGAATGGAGTACATGGGAGGACACCACGGAGGAAGCCATTGCTGTCCAAAAAGAATATTGCAGCACATTTGAAGTTTGCAAAAGAGCACCTGGATGTTCCACAGCACTACTGGTAAAATATTCTGTGGACAGATGAAACCAGAAATGAGTTGTTTGGAAAAAACACACACCACTATGTTTGGAGAAAAAAAGGCACAGCACACCAACATCAAAACCTCATCCCCACTGTAAAACATGGCGGAGGTAGCATCATGGTTTGGGGCTGCTTTGCTGCCTCAGGGCCCGGAAGGATTGTTGTCATTGATGGAAAAATGAATTCCAGAGTTTATCAAGACATTTTGCAGGAAAACGTAAGACCATCTGTCCGCCAACTGAAGCTCCGCAGAGGATGGGTGATGCAAAAGGACAATGACCCAAAGCATACAAGTAATTCAACAAAAGAATGGCTTCAACAAAACAAAATACTCCTTCTGGAGTGGCCCAGTCAGAGTCCTGACCTCAACCCGATTGAAATGCTGTGGCATGACCTTAAGAGAGCGATTCACACCAGACATCCCAAGAATATTGCTACACTGAAACAGTTTTGTGAAGAGGAGTGGTCCAAAATTACTCAAGATCGTTGTGCAGGTGTGATCTGCAACTACAGGAAACGTTTGGTTGAGGTTATTGCTGCCAAAGGAGGGTCAACCAGTTATTAAGTCCAAAGGTTCATATACTTTTTCCACCCTGCACTGTGAAAGTTTACATGTTATGTTCAATAAACACATGAAAACATATAATGTTTGTTGTATTATTTTAAGCAGACTGTGTTTTTCAAATTGTTGTGACTTAGATGAAGATCAGAGCACATTTTATGACCAATTCATGCAAAACTCAACGTAATCCCAAAGGGTTCACATACTTTTTCTTGCCACTGTATAATACAAGTTTCAGATGCACACGGAGGTTTTGCAGAATATAAAAAATAGTAGTTTATTACAAATACATCATATAGCTCGACGTTTCAGTTCCCATAGGAACTTTCCTCAGGATGGTATACAAGGGTTATGAGAGCACATATATGCACATATCAATTAGGACCCCACAGGTGAACATACTCACACCCAAAGGTGCGGTCAGTGCATCTAACATAGAACATCATAGCAACCAAACAACAACATGTCACGCTCAAAGAGCATCTAAGTAACCATAGCAATTCAAAGTGCAGTACGGAAGCCCAATAGGTACACAATAGAAACGCATAATAATGCAATATATAGAGGCACACATATAAAAGAATATACAAAAAAAGTAATGCAGTAAAAACAAATGACCAGCAGGTCAAGGAGGACAATCATGAGACAGATCAGAGAGTATTGGAGATAATAAGAATATTGAAAAAGACAGTCGAAAGCACTTACAAGCTATCTTAGTGGCAAAAAAGGCACACGAGAATTTTTCTCATTAAGCCCCCGGGGGGCCAACGCGTCTAAAGAAAAAATCCAAAAAGATTCCCTTTTTAATAGCTCCCTCGCCCGGTCCCCACCTCTAGCTAGGGGGGACATGATCGATGCCCATAACCCTCAGGCTCGATAAAGGGTGTCCCGCCTCACAGAAGTGATGTGCCACTGGTTGTGGGTTGTCAGTGCCACTAAGGGCAGCCCTAATTGCAGACCGATGGTTGCCATTCGCTCCCTGAGGCTGTCGTTGGATTTTCCAATATAAATCCTGCCGCACGTACATGAAATCTTATAAATCACATATTCAGTGGTGCAGGTGCAGGTGATAGGATACCGAATACTCTATTTCTCACCACTGAATGGGTAATAGAAAGTCTTTCCCGGGGTCATGGAACTGCACGTAGTGCATCCAGACAACCGACACAGCCTGGATTCGTGAAGGGATTGGATTCCGAAAAAAAGTTATACTGGTCATTATGGACCAGAAAGTCACGCAGGTTTTCATTCCTCTTATAACACACCATAGGAGGGTCCCTGGCGGCACGTGCCAACTAGAATCGTTCTGTAGTATAGTCCAAACTCGTTTAATGACACAGTAAATGCCTGTGACTTAGTGGGAAAAGTCTGTACTTAGGTGATGCGAGAGTCCGGCTTCACGAGTTCAGTTTGGGATTGGAAATGCTCAGGAGCCTTTCTAAGTGCTTGTTTGAGCCATTCCGCTTTGTATCCCTGATTAATAAATCGGGAGCACATTTGTGACAACTGTTGAGTACATGTAGAAGTATTTGAATTATTGCGCATGACTCGCAAAAATTGTGAGATGGGGACTGGGGAGAGCCTTTTTGAGTTTTGTTGGATGAAAGCTGGCATGGAGAAGGGAATTCCATCTGTTGGTTTCCTGAAGAGTGAATACACCAAACGGTCCCCCCTATTTAGAATATTCAGGTCCAGAAAATTAACCTGTACAGGGTCAAAATGAAAGGTTAGGCGAGCAGTAGAGGGCAGGGTGTTAAGATGTGTCATGATATTCTCCAATTCATGGGGGGTACCCTGCAAAATCAAAAATATGTCGTCGATGTAACACATATAGAGTTGAAGCCCCTTACTGAAACTAGGAAGTATGTGTCTGTATATACAGTATATATATATATATATAAATATAAATATAAAACAAAACCAGGGAGAGAGCACTCCAGACAAACACATTCAAAAACCTGCAACAACAGCTCCATGCATGGGTGCATAATGCCAGCTTTTACCACATGGTGAAAATTTCTTAACTCTGAGCTTTGCTGAATAAAATGGTGGAAATTTGGTTCGCAATGAACGGCTGTGAATTGCTTAAGCCTGCCAACAGTACTGTGCAAACATTTTAGGCAGGTGTGAAAAAATGCTGTAAACAAAGAATGCTTTCAGAAATATAAATAATGATTGTTTATATTTGTCAATCTTCAACATGCAAAGTGAGCGAACAAAAGAAAAATCTAAATCAAATCAATATTTTGTGTTACTACCTTTTGCCTTCAAACCAGCATCAATTCTCATAGGTACACTTGCACAAAGTCAGGGATTTTGTAGGATTATAGTCAGGTGTATGATCAACCAATTATACCAAACAGGTGCTAATGATCATCAATGTCACACGTAAATTGAATCCCAGTCATGAACTGAAACAGAAACAGCTGTGTAGGAGGCTTAAAACTGGGTGAGGAACAGCCAAACTCTGCTACCAAGGTGAGGTTGTGAAAGACAGTTTCATGTCATGGCAAGATTGCAGACAGAGCACCACAAGGTAATTATACTGCATCAACAAGGTCTCTCCCAGACAAAGATTTCAAAGCAGGCTGGGGTTTCAAGATGTGCTGTTCTCTTTTGAAGAAGCACAAAGAAACGGGCAACATTGAGGATTGTAGATGCAGTTTGTCGGCCAAGGAAACTTAGTGCAGCAGATGAAAGACACATCAAGCTTATTGCCCTTCGAAATCTGAAGATTTCCAGCAGTGCCATCAGCTCAAAACTGGCAGAAACCAGTGGGAACCAGATACACCCATCTACTGGCTGGAGAAGTCTGGCCAGAAGTGGTCTTCATGGAAGAGTTGCAGCCAAAAAGCCATACCTCCGACGTGGGAACAAGGCCAAGTGACTAAAGTATGCACGAAAACAGGAACTGGGGTGCAGAACAATGGCAGCAGGTGCTCTGGACTGAGGAGTCAAAATTTGAAATATTTGGCTGTAGCAGAAGGCAGTTTGTTCTTCGAAGGGCTGGAGAGCGGTGCAATAATGTGTGTCTGCAGGCAACAGTGAAGCATGGTGGAGGTTCCTTGAACGTTTGGGGCGCATTTCTGCAAATGGAGTTGGAGATTTGGTCAGAATTAATGGTGTTCTCAATGATGAGAAATACAGGCAGATACTTATCCATCATGCAATACCATCAGGGAGGCGTATGATTGGCCCCAAATATATTCTGCAGCAGGACAACGACCCAAAACATACAGCCAAAGTCATTAAGAACTATCTCCAGCGTAAAGAAGAACAAGAAGTACTGGAAGTGATGGCTGGCCCCCACAGAGCCCTGATCTCAACATCATCAAGTGTGTCTGGGACTACAGGAAGAGACAGAAGGATGTGAGAAAGCCTACATCCACAGAAGATCTGTGCTTAGTTCTCCAAGATGTTTGGAACAACCTACCAGCTGAATTCCTTCAAAAACTGTGGGCAAGTGTACCTAGAAGAATTGCTGCTGTTTTGAAGGCTAAGGGTGGTCACACCAAATATTTATTTGATTTAGATTTCTCTTTTGTTCATTCACTGCATTTTGTTCATTTATGAACATAAATGTGTAACACTTCCATTTGTGAAAGCATCCTTTGTTTACAGCATTTTTTCAAACCTGCCTAAAACTTTTGCACAGTACTGTATATAGCAAAAGCAAGGAGCACAAGGGTTAATACGAATAGCAAAGTTAAAGAGCCAGGTCAGAGTCATATACGGGAAATCAGATAACACAGAAACACACAGATCAGGATAAACCAAAATAAAACAACAGACAAGGTAACTGTAGACAGACTAAGGAAACTCCTTCAACCTCCTAGCTTTAACTGAAACCTGGCTAACTCCCTCTGACACGGCCTCCGTTGCTGCTCTCTCACATGGTGGTCTACACTTCAGCCATACCCCCAGACCGGGTGAGAGAAATGGTGGCGGGGTCGGAATCCTGCTCTCTCCCACCTGCACCTACCAGCATCTCCCTCCACCCCATCCCTCTCCTTCTCCTCCTTCGAGACACACTGCATCTGCCTGTTCTCTCCTCTGGCTCTCAGGGTGGCAGTCATCTACCACCCACCGGGACCAACCTCCCAGTTATTTGACCACTTTGCTACCTGGCTTTCTCACTTCCTGTCTTCTAATCTTCCATGCCTAATTCTCGGGGACTTCAACATTCCCATTGACGATCCTTCCGCCCCTGCTGCCTCCAAACTTCTTTCACTCACGTCCTCCCTTGGACTCACACAATCCTCCCTCCTCCCTACCCACCGCGATGGTCACGCTATTGACCTTGTCTTTTCCAACCTCTGCTCCATTTCTGAGTTCAAATGTCACCCTTTCCCCTCTCTGACCACCACCTTCTCTCTTTCAACCTATCTGGACTTCCTAAACACCCTGCTCCCCACCCAGCACACACACTCGCAGAAATCTACATGCTGTGGACCCCCATCAATTCTCCAACCTACTTCACCACCTCCCTCATACCTCATCCTTAACCTGCCCTGATGCTGCCACTAATCACTACAACACTACGCTTATCTCTGCTCTAGACACTCTTGCTCCTCTTCGACTCTGTAAGGCCCCACGCCGCCAGCTTCAGCCCTGGCACACCCTCCAGACTCGCTACCTGCAAAGATGCTCCCGCACTGCAGAGCGTGCCTGGAGGAAATCCCGCTCTGAAGCTGATTTTGTTCACTTCAAGTTTATTCTCCGGTCATACACCTCTGCCTCCACTTGGCCAAACAATCCTTCTTCTCATCTCTTATATCTACCCTGTCCTCCAACCCTAAACGGCTCTGGTCCACCTTCAACACCCTCCTCTACCCACCTGCACCTCCCCCCACAGCTGCCTTCAGCGCTCAAGACCTGGCAGACTACTTCCTCAGTAAAACTTTAACTTCAGAAGCAACATCCCAACACAAGATAGTTATCTGCCACCTCCACTCCCAGAGGTCCCCTCTGCCACCCTCTGCCGCTTCCTCCCAGCCACTGAGGAGGAAGTCAATTCCTTATTGTCCTCCTCACATCTCACCACGTGCCCGCTCGACCCCATTCCCTCACATCTAATTCCTCCCCTCTCCTCCTCCCTCACCCCTGCTCTCACACACATCTTCAACCTATCTCTCTCCACTGGCTCCTTTCCATCCGCCTTCAAACACGCGCTAGTTACCCCTTTACTAAAGAAACCATCCCTAGATCCCAACTCTCCATCCAACTACCGCCCTGTATCCCTGCTTCCCTTCACATCAAAGCTCTTAGAAAAACTAGTCTTCAACCACCTCTCCCTCTTCTTGTCCTCCAATTCGCTACTTGACCCCCTGCAATCTGGCTTCCGTCCCCTACACTCAACTGAAACTGCCCTCACCAAAGTCACCAACGACCTCCTAACTGCTAAAAACACAGCCACTATTCTATTCTCATCCTGCTTGACCTCTCGGCTGCTTTTGACACTGTTGACCACCCCCTCCTTGTACAGACCCTCAACTCTCTGGGTCTCGGTGACACTGCACTTGCTTGGGTTGACTCCTATTTATCCAACAGGTCCTTCTGTGTGTCCTTTGCTGGTAACTCCTCCTCCTCATTGCCTCTATCTGTTGGTGTACCTCAAGGCTCTGTCCTTGGTCCTCTGCTCTTTTCCATCTACACCTCCTCCCTGGGCAAAATCATCAACAGCTTTGGCTTTAATTACCACCTCTACGCTGATGACACTCAGATCTACCTCTCTTCCCCTGATCTCTCTTCCCCCTGTCCTTTCAAAAGTCAGTGACTGTTTATCTGGCATCTCCTCCTGGATGGCCTCCCACCACCTAAAGATCAACATGTCAAAGACTGAACTCCTACTTATTCCTCCCTCCAATGCCTCCCCACCTCCTGACTTCTCTATCACGGTGGAGGGTATCACCATCTCCCCATCAAACCAAGTTCGCTGTCTTGGAGTTACACTTGACTCTGCTCTTTCCTTCATCCCCCACATCAAGTCTCTTTCCTCCTGCCGATACCAACTGCGTAATATTTCCAGAATTCGGCCATTTCTTACCGCTGTCACCACAAAACAACTCATACACGCCCTGGTAATCTCCCGACTCGACTATTGCAATAATCTCTTATCTGGCCTCCCTCTGTCCCGCCTCTCCCCCCTACAATCCATCCTGAACGCCTCCGCCAGCCTAATTCACCTCACCCGCCGCTCTGTCTCTGCCGCTCCCCTCTGCGAGTCCCTTCACTGGCTCCCCATCCACTACAGAATTAAGTTCAAAATCCTTATCCTTACCTACAAAACCCTCACTAACTCAGCTCCCCACTACCTGTCCTCACTAATCACCAAATACACCCCAGCCCGCTCCCTAAGGTCAAACAGTGACCTGCGCCTAGCTTCTCCCCGCATCACCTCTTCCCATGATAGACTGCAGGATTTCTCACGCGCAGCCCCCACTCTCTGGAACGCTCTCCCTCGTACTGTCAGACTTTCCCCTAACTTCTCTTCCTTCAAACGCTCCCTTAAAACATTCCTATTTAGGGAAGCCTACCACCCAACTCACTGACGCAACCATCAATCACTCTCACCTTACAGTCCTCTCCTCCTGTTTCCAACCCCAACCCTCCCAGATTGTGAGTTCCTACGGGAATAGGGCCCTCATCTCCTCCTGTACTGTTTGTCAAATGTTGTTCAATGTATTGTAACCCTGTCTATACTGTGCTTATTGTACAGCGCTGCGGAATATGCTGGCGCTTTATAAATAAAGAATAATAATAATAATAATTATAGAAACCAGAAATAAACTGAACAAAGGAATACAAGGAAAAATAACAGAGGCAAATAGTATACCAGGAACAGAACCACAGGCAAAATAACAGGGAGCAAAGTGACCCTTCTGCAAGAGCCCTGGGCAATGGGAGAGACTGGCTTACATTGGAGAGTTGGCCAGAGCTGACGGATCATGCAGGCTACATGCAGGCTACAGGGGAATCCTAGAGCGGAGGGAGGGGAAGAAATGGCCCAGACAAGGATAAGAGCCGGCACAGATAGGCTCACAATAGGGATCAGGGCTGGAAACGTGACAATAAAGTTGGCGGTAAGTGTATATATACAGTATATATTATACACACACAGGCATGATAATGAACTATTGTACTTACTTGTTATATTTCCACTGCTACTGTATCCTATCTCGCAGTAAATCAGGCATTATTGTGATAGCAATGCTAATAAATTAACCATATTATCATGATAGGTAGCAGGAAGTTTCCCTCTTCAATCAAGGGTATAAACATACCTGGTTGGATCTATCAATATGCAAATGAGCACAGATAGCAGGGCGGCATTTTCAGATTATACTCCAAGACACGGAGGCTTCATATTATGCTATACTCTTCTTCACATATACAGTTAACAATAGTGTAACCAATCACAATAGAGCAGTCCAACTTGGGCCAATCATCATCCACCACCGAGTATATAATCCACCAGCTGCGTCACATTCATACTCTTTTCTTCGCTGCTTACCGTCAGCTAAGTATTCTTTATTACTGATATTTGTGCATATCTGTTTATTGTATAAATTTCGGTTTGCACATCCTTTGTTCTTATATTTAATCTCTGGCGCAATTTTCGCTGGTTTTCTCTGCATTTTATTCCCTCTCTGTCCCCTTTTCGGCGGAGCATCAATTTCTTGTTCCTGCTCCCCAGATAGGAACTGTGTGCGCTGCTCGCCTTTCGTTGGGAAGGCGGTCTTTCCCTTCGCAGCCGAGTAGTGTACGTGAGGCGTGGGCTGTACCAGTCGACTTGAAGGTACAGCCTCTGCCATTTGCATAGCGGGAGCGGCCTCCCACCATTTGTATCCCGAGGCGGCGTTTGTTTCCTGCGCACGCGCGTTTTCCTCAGAGCGTTACGCTGAGGTAATATCGCAAGTGGCTATGTCGGACCCTGAGTCACCGGTGGTAACTATGGATACCAACGAGAGACACTCCGTTTCGGCGGAGGTTATTTCTGCCATTACACTAATGTCTACTAATTTAGAAAATACCTTACTTAAAGTGCTGGCAGCATAGCACGCTGAAAAAACGTTGATAGAAAATCCAGCTACAGTTGTGCCTTCTACCTCTGACAGGTACTGGTCGGCCCAAGAGGGTGGGGTACCCACTACCCTAAATAAGGGAGTTACTGTCTCCCCAAAAAAACAGGTATAGAAGGAACTCCTACGAAAGTATCGGAGTTACTGAAATCACCATACAAGGGTGGCAAATCACGAAAAAGGAGTCCTCTCCGCAAGGGCAAAAAACACGGTTGGAAACGGGCCAGGCATGACGACTCTAGCTGTAGCAGCTCTGAGGACATCAGCTCAGAGACTGAGGAGGATACTGAGGACTCTGATATGAGCGACACGGACTGGGTTCCGAATGAGACCAAAGGGGTTTCGGATTCAGTCTCTTTACGTTCCTCTTTTTCCACTAGACCAGTGGATGATTCCAACCCGCTGGATGCGCTGGGACAATCTATGTTTGTCCTGGAGATGCTAAAGCATCCCCGTTCATCCGAATGGGCTCCATTGGAGCATGTGGCCAGTTATATCGAGGCTCGCATATGCAAACCAATGGATAAGAAAACTCGCAATAAAATGAGGGGTGAATGACCACAGCCGACATTGGCCAATGAAATTACCTCTTCACCGGAGGTAAATGACGATATTGTGAAGTTCCTCAGTAAGACTGGTTGGACTCCCAAAAATGGTGTTGACGCAACCCTTATGGTTTGTCAGGAGAAACTTTTGGACCTTTTGGGTCCTTTGACTAGATTATTTAACGCCATCGAACAGTCGCTTCTGGGTAATACCAAACCAGATATTTTTGAATATCGTGGTTGGGTACAGAGAATGGTGTGCATTTTGGGAAACGCTAATACAGCTATTTCCACGTAGCGCAGACGCTCCATACTCCTTAAAGTGGAACCGAAATTGGTCTCTATGGCCAATAAGGAATCTGGCCCACAGGCCAATGGTAATCTCTTTGCAGATGATTTCATCAAGCAGATGGGTTCCCGTGCAAACTCGTTTAGCTCCATAAAGAAGGTCCAAGCGACCATGAGAAATACATTCCCGAATAGGGTTTTCAAAAGGGCTGGGAAAAGTAGAGGCCGTTTTCCAGGCCGGAATTACCAGTTCCATACCAGAGGCTTCGCTCACTCCTCTCAATCGGGACAGTCGCAGTCATTCGAACAGCCGACTTTCTTCCCGCAGAGGTCCAGGCCAGGACGATCGAGTCCTTTCCGTGGATACAACAGAGCAGCGTATTATGGTGAGTATGTTAGTCCACCAACCTTCTTCTCATGCTCCTATAGGGGACAGGGTCCATCTTTTTTCCCAATGTTGGCATCAGATCACATTAGATCCATGGGTGCTAAACACGATTATGGGTTACGAAATAGAGTTCGACTCCCTGCCAGTTCAAAGACACTTGCCTCAATCTCTGCTTATGACCCCAGAGCACCATCAGGTGATATCTCAAGAGATTCTGGATTTATTCCAGAAGAATGCCATAGAAAAAGTGGTTCCTCCACATTTGGGTTATATAAACAATGTTTTCTTAGTTCAAAAGAAAAGTGGCGAATTCCGCCCAGTAATAAGTCTAAAAAGCCTGAACATTCATGTTCGATATCACCATTTCAAAATGGAAGGAATTCCATCACTAAAAGACAACCTATGTCCAGGGGATTGGATAGTCAAGATAGACCTCAAAGACGCATATCTGACTATTCCGGTTGCCCTCCACGACAGGAATTACCTTCAGTTTCTATGGGAGGATCAACTGTGGAGATTCAAGCCTCTTCTGTTCGGCCTCTCGTCAGCTCCCCGTTGTTTCACCAAGATCATGAAACCGGTGGTTGCGTTCTTGAGAACCAAAGGAATTTGTTTGGTCGTATATCTAGACGATATACTTCTAATGGCTCAGGATATTTCCGCGATTATTCTGCATCGAGACTGGACTGTCAATCTCTTAATGAACCTGGGTTTCATGATCAATCGGGAAAAGTCCTACCTGGAACCTGCCACAAATATGGAATTTCTGGGTTTTCTAGTGGACTCAGTTCAGGTGTCCCTCAGTCTCCCAGCCCAGAAGGTCTGTCAGATCAGGAAGGAAGTAAGGAGGTTGTCCATGCGGCCGACATTCACATTGAGAGTTTGTAAGGATCATCGCCGCCGGCGTAATAAAAAGCCTAAACCCAGTGCTGGCTCATGGTAGTGAGACTTTCAATAGCAGTACCACTACTCACCTCTGCCTGTGCATCGCTCAGGTGTTGCCTAGATCACCTACTACTCCTGCATAAAACCAGGCCACACCTGAAACTCAACGCTTCCACATTGTCTTGGAAATATTCAAGCTGCAAGGAGCTGCCTGTTGTGCCTCCAAGAATCCTAGGACCCATACTCTGCTGGATCCTATTCTCTCAAGGCTATCTCTGTTATATCTCTCCTGGACTTATTATTTGCAAACCTCCTGGATCTCCTACTTACTACAGACCTCTGGACTTATTATCCTCCTGGATCTCCCAAATTTTCCTTGTCTGGATTATAAGGACTTGCCCATATCTCCAAGGACTCAGATATATATATACAGGGTGAGCCAGTCAAACCTGCATTTTTGAAAAGGGCGGGAGAGCCGTTAAAGTGGGCGGAGCGAGTTAGCAAGGTTACCATTGTGTCCCCCACAACTAAGCATTTCAATCGTCATGGAGCAGTGGTCTAAACAACAACGTTCATTCGCTGTGAAAGCGTTTTACCAAAGTGGTAGTTATGCAGCCGCTCAGCGTCGTTTCCGGAAGAATTTTCAAATTAATCGAAAACAGACGGCACTGGCTTATAATTCAATCAAATTGTGGGTGACAAACTTTGAAGCAATTGGTGAAACGAGATGCAGAAGGGGTGGCAGTGCAAGATCAGTGCGAACTCCCGCGAATATTGACCTCGTGAGAGTTGCTGTGGAAAGAAGCCCTCGGAGATCGGCGCGTCGACAGAGTGCTGCGCTTGGCATGGCAAACACGAGCGTCCGAAGAATCTTGAGGTTAGATTTACACCATCACCCATACAAAATTCAGGTTGTTCAGGCTATGAATGAAACGATTTTGCAGCTCGACGGCGTTTTTGTCAAACGTTGTTGGACATGTTTGATGAAAACGAGGACCTTGTTCACAACCTGTGGATGAGCGATGAGGCACATTTCCATCTCTACGGTTTTGTGAATAAACAAAATTTCCGATATATTGGAGTGATGAAAACCCTCAATAACTCCCTCAAAAACCACTCCATTCAAGCAAGGTAACAGTTTGGTGCGCAATGTCCTCATTGGGAATCATAGGCCCCTATTTTTTTGAAAATGACAGGGAGCAAGCAGTTACTGTGAATGCACAACGCTATTCGGAAATGTTGCATTCGTTCTTCATTCCTCAGCTTCGTCAACATGGAATGAACAATGAAACCTTATTCCAGCAAGACGGTGCCACAAGTCATACAGCCCGTGTGAGCATGAATGTTCTCAACAATGTTTTTCCAAATCGGGTGATATCCTGAAATGGAGCAATTTCTTGGCCTCACCGATCGCCCGACCTCACAGTGTGCGATTTTTTCTTGTGGGGGTACCTGAAGAGTAAAGTCTTTGAACAACGACCTCCAACGCTTGGGGAACTCAAGAGGAGAATCCGGTTGGAAATCGAGAGAATTCCTCAGCGTATGCTCCGTGATGCGATGGGCTGTTTCAGAAATCGCCTACAAGAATGTCTCAATCGGGAAGGACACCATCTTACTGGAGTTATTTTTAAACAGTGAATGTTGTTTCTTAAATGCTTTTTAATGTACATTAAGATAGTAACAATAAAATTTTGAAATATCCATCCGTTTATTTTTTACAGTCATTTCAAAAATGCAGATTTGACTGGCTCACCCTGTACATATATATATAACCTAAGTACATTTTGTTTGTATTGTATCATTGTTCTGATCCGCAGTTTCCCTTTATTCTTAGTATGTTCTGACTTATTCTGTTTCTCCCTCTTATGCATATATAATAGTATTCTGCTGTAGTTCCCTCTACCCTGTAACCTGTATATACAATCTCTCCTTCTTTCCTCCTTATCCATATATAGTATTCTGCTGTAGTTCCCTCTAGCCCTGTAACCTGTATATACAATCTCTCCTTCTTTCCTCCTTATCCATATATAGTATTCTGCTGTAGTTCCCTCTAGCCCTGTAACCTGTATATACAATCTCTCCTTCTTTCCTCCTTATCTATATATAGTATTCTGCTGTAGTTCCCTCTAGCCCTGTAACCTGCGTATACATATATACGATCTCTTTCCTCATCCATATATAGTATTCTGCTCTAGTTCTCTCTAGCCCTGTAACCTGTGTATACATCTATACACTCCTTCCCTATTCCTTAGCCTTTCTCCTCTATTCAGTATTCTCCATCTCTGACATACACCTTTTCTATCTGTTATTGCCTTTGCTTATTTATTGTGCCTTTACAATAAATCATTATATACATATATATATATCTGCTTTGCAAGACTTCTTCATTGCACATTGGCTCGTACATACCGGCCCGGAACCAGCACCTTACAGAGCTCTTGCTCACCTACTGGGAATGTTGTCGGCGTTGATTCAGGCCATTTTCCCGGCACCTCTATTTTATCAGGCCCTTCAGTGGCTAAAAATGTCCTGTCTTCATCAAGGTCTACAATACTCAGATTTGGTTTTCCTAGACAAAAACTCTCGAGAGGAACTGCATTGGCGGAGAGACCACATCAGAACATGGAAATGCCGTTCCGTTTTTCCCCCTCAACCGGAGGTAGTTATAGAGTCCAACGCCAGCAGCTTTGGTTGGGGCATGCGTTTAGGTCCTATATCCAAAGTAGGCAGGTCCTATATCCAAAGTAGGCAGATGGGCTTCGGAGGAAGCCTCATTACACATAAACGTTCTCGAGCTCCTAGAAGGTTTCTTCGCTATTCAAAGTTTTCTAAAAGACAGGTCCTTCAGTTCAGTACTGCTTCGCATGGACAATTTTTCCACATTGAGGCATATCATTCATCTGGGGGTCCCAGGTCGAAACAGTTGTCGGAGGTCTCCAAACTCTTTTGGGGGTTTTGCCTATCCCGCAATGTTACAATGAAGGCCCAGTTCATTCCGGGGATATGCAACATTGTAGCAGATTGGAATTCCAGATTTTTGATAGATCCCAGCGATTGGAGGTTAGACAGAACAATATTCCTATCTTTATCATCCCTATGGGGTCCTGTCAGTGTAGATTTATTCGCTTCTCATTTGAATGCTCAGATCCCTCAGTATTTCAGCTGGAGGCCAGATCCAGATGTGTCAGGAACAGATGCATTATGCCAATCCTGGCCACCGGGGATCCTACTGTATATGCATTTCCCCCAGTTCTCCTGATTTCCAGAATCATTTGGTTGATCCGTTCCAACCAATCGACTCTGGTGTTGATCTCTCCATGGAGGACTACTCAATCATGGTTTCCGAGCTACTAGAGCTAGCAATAGACGTTCCCCGGATTCTCTGGCCAAACCCTGTTCTTCTGGAGGATCCGGAGAATAGGCTGCAGAATGTCCTGTCAATTCCCTCGTTCCGTCTCATCACTTGGAAAGTGTCAGGCATCCTCTCACTGGCGGTAGACTTTCGGAAGCTACTTCCGAGCTACTCTCCATTGCTTGGGCACCAGGTACTAGAAAGCGATACCTTTATTACTGGAACTGCTGGGTTTCTTGGTGTTTGGACAAACAAATTGATTCCCTTTCAGCTCCTATAGAAGATATCCTTCAGTTTCTCACCTCTCTATACGAGGAAGGCAAGACTTATCGTACGATTAACAATTTTAGATCAGCCTTGTCAGCATATCACCCTAGTATTGAGGGAATCACTGTGGGCCAACACAGATTAGTTTTTCGATTGCTTAAAGGAATTTGTTTGAAACTTCCTCCTCGGTCACGATATTCATTTACATGGGACGTTAATATAGTCTTAGACTTCTTAGATCAGTGGCCTATTAATACAGAGTTATCAATTAAACAATTGTCTGGTAAGCTAGCCATGATATTTTGTTTGATTTCTTGTAAAAGAGTCTCTGACGTCTGTGCGTTGGATCTGTCGGGGAGCTCTTTTACGTCTTTGGGGGTTTTATTTTCCATATCCAGGCGTACAAAAATGGCCATTTCCCAGGTATTCTATCTGGCTTTTCCTCAAAAACCGAATCTATGCCCGGTGTTGTGTTTACAGGAATACGAACAGGTTACTGCCCCTTATCATCTTCATTCCTTTGATCGTTTGTTTCTAACCATGACCAAACCATACCACATGCTGTAGTTTCATCTACTACCTTAGCTAGGTGGGTTAAGTGGATTATGGCTGAAGCAAGTATAGACACCTCTGTATTTGGGGCCCATTCCTCTTGGAGTGCGGCAGCATCTACGGCCGTGTCTCAAGGTTGTCGATTAGAAGATATTATTAAAACCACTAATTGGTCTAACGATTCAACATTTAAGCAATTTTATTTTAAGTCCATAGTCCATTTTGCTCATTCTATTATTAATTAGCTTTCAAAGAACATAATATGAAGCCTCCGTCTCTTGGTGTATAATCCCTAGATTCCCCTATATGTTTGATGGGGAGTCAAGATTATAAATAAAGACACGGAGGTGAATATTATCCCACCCAAGTTATGAGTATAAATCATAAGTGTTACCCTACTCATGACATGTAAATGTTTTCATATCTATTGTCATGTTTGAATTTATGGTGTTTCATGCCTGATGTTTCCATATAATTTTTTTTAATTTATTCATGATTTCTAATCCGAAGATTCTTCTCCTTTTCCGTTCCAGGTTCGTAGTGTCAAGGTTTTTCTCCTCTACGGTTTCCATTTGGTTTCTGTTTCCTGTTCTAAATTTCCAAACGTTCGCATCTAAAGAAAAGAGGACGAATGTGACACAGCTGGTGGATTATATACCCGGTGGTGGATGGTGATTGGCCCAAGTTGGACTGCCCTATTGTGATTGGTTAGACTATTGTTAACTGTATATGTGAAACTTTTTTCTTTCTATCGATTTTAAAAAACTTTATTTGTGCATTTCTTTGCTGCTGATGGTACAGTAAAGAAGAGTATAGCATAATATTCACCTCCGTGTATTTATTTATAATCTTGATTCCCCGTCAAATATATAGTGGAATCTATGGATTTCCAGCTGTTATTTCTTAGACTTTGCTAACGATGACAATCGGTTTACTAACTTGGCATTTTGTATCACTTTTTATAACACCCCAGGCACAGACTGCACAATTATATTATATAATTTCTACAAAATGTGGTAAAAATGATAGCACTCTAACGAGAGACAGGACGGATTACATGAGTTATTGAGAAAGCACCGAAATTTCAGCACAATTTCACTGATTTGTACTTGGTGCTTTGATTCCATTTCGATGACCCTATGGGGAATTCACTATTCACCGCAGGGTCACCGAAGGACGAGGACCAACGAACTGACCACCGAAGAGTGCTGAAGTGACTGCCGAACTGCAGATAAAAAATGAAGGAACTCTGCTGTTCTTCTAATAGGTGTCTAAACTAGGGATGTGCGTTTCGGGTTTCGGAATTTTCACGAAATTTCCCGATTCGTGTTTTCGGATGCGACCGAATTTCCGAAAATTTTTAGATCCGAAAATGGCAGATCCGAAAAGTTTTCCGAGCCGAAACGAAATATTTTCGGAATTTTCGAATGGACTTGAAATGTGTCAAATCGAAATTTATTGCTTTGAAACGAGGAGAACAGACTTTCCGAAAAAACGAAAATTTCCGAACTTACGAAAAGTCGATACAAAAAACGAGCTGACACAAAAATACGAAAAATGGTCGAAATTCCGAAAACATGTACAATTCCGAAAAACGAAAATTTCCGGAATCACGAAAAGTCGATACAAAAAACGAGCTAAGTGACACGAAAATACGAAAAATGGTCGATATTCCGAAAAAAAAAAAGTACACGAAAAACGAATCGAGCCGAACCGAATCGAAACAGAAATCGGTCGAAACGAGCCAAATCGAAAAGTTTAAAAATCCGAAAAATCGAACCGAATCGATCCGAAAAAAAAATCGGTGCACAAGCCTAGTCTAAACAAAACAAAAATGCATTTGAATGTATGTAAATAATAAAAAGGCCCTTAAAAAAATAATAAAAAGGTCTGTTACAAAATAAAAAAAATGTTTGGTGATCAAAAATTTTGTCTAAAAAAATAAAAATAAGATAAGACTCACATTACCAGAGGTGCCCTGACAGGGCAAGTGAGCTTACACTTTAATGGCCTTTCAAGTAAACCAAAACTTCTGATTGTGTTTTGTTTCACAATATAATTTTATAGCTAATACAGGAGGGGTGGGATCACGCCTATTCCCCAATGGGGTGGCTGCAACCAACAAATGTATCCAGCCCAGCAACATGTATAAAACATAACAAGGAGAAAATGTCATCTGTGCTTATTCCCATTATACCGTGTGAAACGAAACGCAATTAGAGGCTTTGGTTTCTGTTAATGGCCATTAAAAGAGTAAGCTCACCCACCAACGTCACGGCACCTCTAGTGAGGGTGAGTCCTATCCAAAATGAAGCCATAGGCTGCTGTGTAGCCAACCATCACTGCCCACACTGCTTTTCAGTCATGAGGCAAACTGGTGGGTCATATTTATGCCCTCCCAGAAAAAAATCCACCTTGGGATCAAAAAACAAAGACACGGAGCGGAACATGCTGCAATGGGAATAAGGGCAGATGACATTTTTCTCCTTGTCAATTTTATAGCTGCCTGATCGTGATAGGTAAATTCCTCCAGATAGTAACGCTAACCCCAATTATAAAACAAGCAGAAACAGTAATCCTAACCCGACATCAAGCATATATAGTAACACTAACCCTAAACATAAAACATGCAGAAAAGTAACCCATAGGGGGTTATTCTAAGGCAGCCGAATTGACCACCAAATTGCACCGAATGGTGAATATCATGGCTGACAATTTCATGTTCATTCAGCTATCCATAAATGCTGTCAAATCGCCAAATATTGGTGACTTGCCTGCGAAAAACAGTGCAATTCAGCAGCAGTGGAATTCCCAATACAGAAATAATGATTAACACCGAACAGCAGCGGAATGTTGACGAAATGCCCAGATTGTTGGTGCTTTTGTTCAACAGGTTTAAACAAGAGAATCTCATAGGTTCCAATGCAAAACAATTCCCGTTATTGTTATTCATAGGACATTCTACAGTATATTATTTCCAGGCAATTTCATGCACTATTTTTTTTTTCTTTAAAAACACCTCTTAAAAGTTGCAATTTTTTTTTGTTTGGTATTTTTTTATTTAACCCTATTCAGCAGCTGATCGACTTTTTAAGGGTGCGTTTGGCGGTCTGTTCGACGGATCGTCGATGCACTTGAAAGTTTTTCAGCAGGTTATCGGATTGGCTCAGCATTTTTTTGGCAATTTCGGGATGCTTTCGGCAGTTTATTGAATCAATTTGGCACTTTTTTAAGATAGATTCAGTGATTCTATGGCGTTTTTTAGATTCGTTCGGTAATTTATCAGTGGATTACGGCTGCATTTGGCAGGTTTACGGCGGCATCCAGTGCATCGATTCGACACAGTTCGGGGACCCAAGGTGACTGTTGACTTATATTTTGGGGCCATTAGGCTATTCAGAGTGCAGGCAGCTTGCCAAATTTTGGCGAATTGCCTGCACGTACGGTGCCTGTTCGACGGCAGTGAAATCCCCATAGAGAAGCAATGGTTAATCTATTCAGAGACAACGAACAACAGAGAAAAGTTGCCGAAATGCCCTGCTGTTCGGTGTTTTCATTCGGCAGGCTTATTCAGGTGAATCCCATAGGTTTCAATGCTAAAAATGTTCCCGTTTTAATTCAATATCTAATAAACCGTTTATTATTTTAATCTACAGCAAAAAGTGTCTTTAGTTATGAATTTTTTAGGATCCTTTAGGCATTTGTCGTGATTTTCTCGGCAAAATTTTTTTTTACGTTTTTTTAACCCTTTCGCTGCTGAGGCATTTCACACCTCTGTGCTGAGGTCATTTTTACCGGTTTTGCTCATCATGTTTAAACGTGTTTTGAAGGCTTATTTTAGTATATGACCCAGACATAATATATATTGTTCTTTCCGGCAGACTCGGCAGATTCATAATATGTCATATATGTCATAATATGTCAAACGCACCGCATACAAAAATCGTTAGTGCAGCATCATTGTTCACATTATAATTGAAATGGGAACAATATTGCTGCATTAACAAATCAAAAAAAAAAAAAATTGTTCATTTTTTTATTATTTTAGGCTGTGCCCTTCCAAACCGTGCCTGCCTTCAGCCGCAGGACCCAGGCGACACCCTCCCTTTCAGGCACCTCCTCCGCACTCGCGGGGGGCGCCTGAAATAGATGTCATCGTGCCGCCGCAGATGTCAGCCCGCACTGGGGGGGGCCCAGCAATCAGCCGGAATCCCGGCTGATTGCTGCCTCCTGTGCTAGGACGCGTTCAGCACGTCCGTAACACAAGAGGAACACTTGGCAGGACCAAGTGGTTAAAGTGTTTTTTTCATTTTTCTGTAACAAACCTTTTTATTATCATTCATAGTATCTTATATGTAAATTCCAGGCATTTTAGTTCAGTAGTTTCCTTCAAACAGCGTTTCAATTTTGACACTTTCAAGTGTACTTTTTTTATTAAAAAACAAATGTTGCCCCGTTCGTCAGCTTGTCGTTTTTTTCTGGCAGCTGCTCTGCGCTGTGATCGGCGGCTCGTCGACTTTTTCTGACGTGTTCGACGTGGTTTTTGAGGCAGTTTCTGTGGGTTTTCGGTGAATGTTCGGTGAGTGTTCGGCGAGTGTTCGGCAAGTTTGTGGTGGGTTTACCCTGCACTCTGGGGACCCTGCAGTTGTACTTAAATACACCACAGAGTTGGTGAACTACAATCACCGGATCGCCCGGAAGTGCGGGGAACAAAAGGGCACTGAAATGTCGGCAACATTTCAGTGCTCTCTGAATAACCCTGATAAT
Source organism: Leptobrachium leishanense (assembly GCA_009667805.1). Taxonomy (NCBI): domain Eukaryota; kingdom Metazoa; phylum Chordata; class Amphibia; order Anura; family Megophryidae; genus Leptobrachium; species Leptobrachium leishanense. The sequence goes on along the minus strand of CM019065.1, from coordinate 31,070,036 downwards.
CTATTTGGTTTTATTTATTAATAATAATTTTTATTTTGAAAGAATCTACATCGATTCATCAAACAGCAATATAATCGTACTGGGTACATCAGGAATTGTAGCAAATGATAAATGATAATAAGAAAGCAAGGTAGTCCCTAGCAGCAGCAAAATCAGATAAATCGTTAGAGAATCAACACGCTAGTATCATCAGGGAAAAATAAAATCAGTAGGTGGAAGATAAGCGGGGTCCAGTGGGAGCGCAAGAACCCCCAAAAAAATCAAGGCAAGAGTTTCTGCCAGGGGAAGAATACAGGTAGAGGGAAGAAGAGGGGTGGGGGGGACCAGAGGACAAATGGGTGGTAGGAAGCCTCCAATTAAAGAAAGGTGGTACTCAGCAGCTCGCCCCTAACCCTCCGCAGAGCAGCAGGGGGCCACAGAGGGAACCACAGGCACGGGTCGCCTCAGAGCCGAGTGACAGTGAGAGCCTAGGTAACCGCCCCACGGCTCGCCTGAGGCTGAACCCTTCCTCTGTACCAATCAAGGAGAGGAAAAAAAAGATATAAACAAAGGGGGAAAGGGGGTTATCAAAGCCATACCAACTAAACAACAAAAGCCAAAGGGGTGGAAAACGACCAAGTCCAGCAAACTAGTCTGGGGCACGGTACTGCATCGCCGGTGATTTAATCTCATTTTTATTGATTTTATGGTGTAATTAATACATGAAATTATCATGTAAATATGACAGTTTCATGATATTTGTGCACTTTGCTTACAAGGTCAGAGGTGGAATGTGTCAGGGTGTCATATAACGACATTGTGAGCTATGATATACAATCCTTTAACCTCATGGGAAAGTTGATTGCCGGTTATAAAATCCAAAAATATTCCACTAAAATGAATTGTGATCGTCAATATAAAAATAAACCCTAACATTTTGGTTATTTCTAAACATTTTACGATGTTTTGACCTCAGAATTGCATATTTGCTTTAATCACTCGGATATGACCTGTTTATGTTCAAAAAGGAGATAACTTATTTGTGTAACAGTATGGTTAGTGAATAAATTATAAACTGCTTGAGTGACTTCCAGGAGGTGGTTCAAAAACACTCCTACTACGACAAACCATGCAAAAACACGGAAGTATAAAAATCGCTAACCCGTGTGAGTGAGTTTAATATTTATCAAATGTCGATCCTGTGTGGGTACTACTGGAAGGATGTGCTGTTTTGCCGTCAGCAATGACGGCATGAGAACCCCATATAGATTCTGGTGTGGCGTAGATCTGGATTGATGGATTAAAAATAAAAACCGATATATTTATATGATGATACTCAGATCTACCTCTCCACTCCCGATCTCTCCCCCTCCGTTCTCTCTCAGGTCAGTGATTGTCGGTCTGGGATCTCTGCCTGGATGGTCGCTCACCCCCGAGTTCGGTTCGCATTCGAACTCGAACTTTCCAGCCGGACACCCCCGAGTTCGGTTCGCATTCGAACTCGAACTTTCCAAATGTTCGAATTCGAACTCGAACTCGAACACGAGCTCAATACAAGTCAATGGGGCTGAAAATTCGATTTTTAGAGTGCCCTCCAAGAGGGCATATATGCTAGATATTTGCCATAAAAGGTGTATGGGGGTCCGGGTAGTGCCCTGGGGGACAGGAAACAAGGACAAAAAGTTTAAAAAAAAAGTTTTTAAAGGGACAGTGAGTTTTCCATGAAATAAGGGTTAAACATAAAAACAAAAAATTCCTTCAAATATCGTGCCTAGGAGGTCCCCATAACCTGTCCGTGAAGTGGTGGATTTGTAGGATGTATAGAAACATTTAAAAACAAAAAAATTATGTTTAAAATGACGGTAAATGCTTTTCCTTTAATCTATTCATAAACAACTGCTTGGGGCGGCAGCCTGTATGAAAAGACATTTTAGGACACGCAGAAAAAGTTTAGTGTTTTTTTGGCTAAATTATTGTGAAACTTATGCAGGCTTTGGATAAAAGTAACAATAGGTGCTTTAAGGCTGGGTCAGACTAGCGCATTTTTAACGTGCGCTTAGGCGCACTTAATCACGGCCGCACTAGCAGCAAATGACGCGCAATGACGGCCAATATACGAAGTACGGTCTCACGAAAGTCCGGCTGCGCAACGCAAATGGAAAATGAACGCATTTTTTCGAGAACACTGAACCGCTAGTACTGACGTACAGAGTGCGCTGTGTCCGCATCGCAGCGTGTGTGCGTGATTAGGAGACGTCAGACGCTGCTCATGTCCGGCCAACATAACGTCCAGACACCCAAAGTTTCCTGGTTTGGATCCGTAAAAAATCACGCACAAAAATGCGCATCGTATGACCGTCTAAGCGCTTTCCGTGAAAAAACACCTCAATGCGTTCGGACGCACTTTTTGACGTTCGCTGCGAAAAATGCGTTCGTTTGACCCTAGCCTAAAATTGGGCCTTTAGCGACGGCAACAGTGCCGTCACACAGTAACCCCTCTGAGGATATGAATCTGATACAGGCGTCAGTGGCAATGCAGCCAAATATTGTGCCTTTGGTGCCAGGCCAGCAAGTGCCATCATACAGTAACCCTTCTGTGGTATTGTGGAAGAGTGCAGGGGTGGACCATGTGGTCCTATATTAAAAAGATATGAATCTGGTAAAGGCGTCAGGGCACCCAAATATTGTGCCTTTGGTGCCAGGCCTGCAAGTGCCATCATACAGTAACCCCTCTGTGGTATTGTGGAAGAGTGCAGGGGTGGACCATGCGGTCAGGGCCGGTCCTAGACTATTTTGCGCCCTAGGCAAGACCAGCTACTTGCACCCCCCAAAAAAAAAATGACACATGAAATTGCTAAATTTCTTTTTATTTAAGAATAAAGTTTGAAAAGCACCAATAGTAAAGGTAAAATAAATATGAATAAACTGTATTAAACCATTTTAAATTAACTCTATTAAACAAATTAAAATTAACTGTATTGAACAAATATAAATTACCGGAAAAAAAAATAAGAGTTGTCACGTAAGTTTCAATTTCAGACACATCAAAATTTCACTTTGCGTGCCTTATCCTTTGCAAATTTTCATCATGCGTATATATATATTGCCCAGGCCAGCTCACATCATGCGTATATATATTGCCCAGGCCCAGGCCAGCTCACATCATGCGTATATATATATATTGCCCAGGCCAGCTCACATCATGCGTATATATATTGCCCAGGCCCACTCACATCATGCGTATATATATTGCCCAGGCCCAGGCCAGCTCACATCATGCGTATATATATTGCCCAGGCCAGCCCACATCATGCATATATATATTGCCCAGGCCAATCCCCTGGTGGAGATAGGGGGGTCATGGAGGGTGTCCATCGAAAGGCCTGAGCATGGCCTTTCGAATGATACCCAACATGACCAGGTATAAAGTAAAATAAAATAAAAAATAAAATAAAAACATGTATTTTTTTTGTGTGTTATTTTTATTAATGCAGCAATATTGTTCACATTTCATTTATAATGTGAATGATGATGCACTAATGATTTTTTTCTATGGGGTGAGTTTGCTATAAATCACGTAATTCCCCCCACAAAATGTAACAAGTCCCCATTTCTAATTTTTGTACAAGCGCACCCCATAGAAAACATAACCGCAAACGCTCATGTGCTAAAATGTGGGAAAAAAAACACTTTACACACTGCAGATGATTAAAAATTCAATTTTTATTGCATTTTTTGTCATAATATACAGGCGTCATCGCTCCAATCCTCCTTTATGGCAGTGAAGTTTGGGGCCCCATCACCTACCCTGACAAACCCAAATGGAACACCAGCCCAACAGAAATATTCCATCTGGAATTCTGCAAGCACCTCCTCCAAGTCCATCGGAGCACCTCTAACAATGCTTGCAGGGCCGAGCTGGGCAGACTCCCCTTACTTCTTGCAGTACAGAAGAGGGCGCTATCATACTGGGACCACCTAAACATCAGCAGCCTCAACTCATACCACCATAAAGCCCTACTGGCCAACAAGGACCACCCCAAACCATGTGGGCTGCAACAACTCATATCCACCCTGATCATCCAAAGCCCCCATCAATGCAACCTGACAAAATATAAAATAAAGGCCCTAATTAACGATTCCAGGGAAAACTATATCAGAGAATGGAGACATGATATAGCAAACTCTCAGAAACTCACCATTTACCAATCCCTACAGAGGGATTACAAACTGGCCCCATACCTGGAGCTACTACAAAACTCCAAGGACAGACAGATCCTGAGCCGGTACAGACTGAGCACCCACAGCCTGGAAATCGAATCAGGGCGGCATAGACAGACCTACAAGCCCAGGGAGAATAGACTGTGCCAGCATTGTGACCAGGGGGCCCTGGAAGATGAGGTCCACTTCCTCCTACAGTGCCCCAAGTACTCAGCACTGAGGGAAACTCAGTTCCAGAAACTCTCCGCTCTCATCCCGGACTTCTCCTCTATAGAAGAGACGAGGAAACTCCACATCATACTGGGAGAAGAGGAGCCGGCGGTGAAAATATCTGTCCAATACGTCACAGAATGTCACAGACTGAGAGGAACATGAGAGATCCCAGACTTCTAAATCCCCAACACGGACTCACCCCCATCCGACCTCACATTATCCCTTACCCCTGATAATGTCCATGGACTTTCCCATTCCCCCCCATATATGTCCCACTACCCCCCCTCCACCCCATATGCTTTGGCAATGCTAAAATGTATTTGGTCCTGCCAATAAAGCTTATTTTGATTTGATTTGATACAGGCAGGACATGACGGATACTTATAAAAATGATATATTATGAATCTACGAAGTCTGCCGGAAAGAACGATATCTAATATGTCTGGGTCATTTTATAAAATGTGGCTTCAAATCGCGTTTAAACATGATGAGCGAAAGCGGTAAAAATGAGCTGAGCACACAGATGTGAAATGCAGCATATTAGAAGAAGATTTAGGAGAGAAATTATCACTTCTCAGAAGCACAGATGTTGTTTGACACATCAGGAGACACACCACACCCTCATTGTACATACAATGTATCAAATTCATTAGACCAGACTAAAAACACCTGTTTTCGGTGTTTGAAAACACAGGTCATTTAGAGGTGAGAATCTTTGCACTTAGATATTATTTTTTAATTCAATATCTAATAAACCGTTGCTTATAATATTCTGCAGTAAAGAGTCTCTTTATTTCTAGATTTTTTAGTATTTTTTAAGCATTTTTTACACTCTTTTCAAAATTTTTATTTTTTTTGCGAACTCGAACCGAACACGCCCAAAAAGTTCGAAGTTCGCGAACTTGCGAACGGCCAAAGTTCGAATCGAACTCCGAACTGACTGAACCGAACAGCTCATCCCTACTCACTACCTGAAGATCAACATGTCCAAGTCCGAGCTCCTTCTAATTCCTCCCTCTAAATCTACTCCAATTTCTGACTTCTTCATAATTGTTGACGGTATCACTATCCTTCCTTCTGCACAAGTCCGTTGACTCGGAGTGACTCTTGACTCCAGTCTTTCCTTCAGCCCCTACATCCAATCGCTCTCATCATCTTGCCGCAATCACCTCCATAACATTGCCAAAATTCGTCCATTTCTGACTAACAACACTACCAAGCAACTTATCCACTCTCTTGTTATCTCCCGCCTGGACTACTGCAACAACCTCTTGATTGGCCTTCCTATCTCCCGCCTCTCCCCCCTGCAGTCCATCCTAAACACATCAGCCAGGCTTATCCATCTCACGCGTCGCTCTGTCTCTGCTGCTCCTCTCTGTGAATCCCTGCACTGGCTCACCATCCACAACAGAATCAAATTCAAACTACTCACCCTGACCTACAAAACCCTCACTAATGCTGCCCCCACTACTTGTTCTCACTAATCACCAAATACACCCCAGCCCGTCCCCTACGATCCAACAATGACTTGCGCCTGGCTTCCTTCATCATTACTTCCTCACATGCCAGATTGCAGGACTTTTCTCGTGCAGCGCCGACCCTATGGAACGCGCTTCCTCGCAATATCAGACTTTCCCCAAATCTGGCTTCATTTAAACGCTCCCTAAAGACCCTTCTATTTAGGGAAGCCTACTACCCGACTCCGTAACAAGACATCCGACCAATCCAAAAACAGTCCTCACCTCTCCCTGCATTAACTCATCACTGCAGTCCCCCCCCTCCTGTTTCTAATCCCCTCACCCATCTAGATTGTAAATTCCCATGGGAATAGTGTCCTCATATCCTCCTGTATCTGCTGGCAGGTATACTGACCTGTCTCCTGTATGTATTGCAGAATTGTCCTGTCTTTACCCATTACATCTTATACAGCGCTACGGAATGTGTTGGCGCTTAATAAATAATAAATAATAATAGTAATATATAAAAATGTATTATGAAATCCATATAAAATAGCCTGATGCGTTTCGACTGCTACAACAGACTTTCTCAAGGGCACAAATATGTCCAAAAATGATTAAGTTTCTATATCTTACATTTCAGAGTGACACTCCAGATTATGTCTTTATTTGTAGACTCTCTGTAATTAAAAAGGATTTTTCTCTGTCGGATGTTTAAATAAAGAATAGAATTCCTTTTTATCCGCTTTAGAGATGGGAGCAGCCGAAACATGTAATGGTTATTCACTAAGCCCCGAACAAGCCACTGAACGGTGAATTTAGTGGCAGTTCTTCTATTCACAAAGCTGTCAATTCTCCAAATACTAGAAATTTGATGGCAAAATACAGTGCAGTTCGGTGGTAGCAAAATTGTCCCATATAGAAGTAAAGGGTAGTCTATTCGGGGGAACGTCGAACTACACTGAAGTGTCAGTGAAATGCCCTGATTTTCGGTGATTCAGTTCGACAGGTTTAAACAGGCGATTCCCATAGGATTCAATTTAAAAAATATTATCGTTTGTAACAAAAAAATAATAAAATATTTGTTTTCATTTTCAAAAAGTATTTTTAATTATTTATTTAATTATTAACACATTTTCGTATTTTTTGTATATTTTAGATGAAATTTTTGTCTCCCGATGTTTTGTTAAAAGGCGGGTTTTTTATCCTGTAACAGACCTTTTTATTATTTTTTGTTAAAGAACTTTTCTTCATATTTAGACACATTTTAATGCATTTTTATTGGTTTAAACACCTATTAGGAGAATTGGAGTGTTACATTTTTATTTTCTTTCTTTCATTTTTTTTTCATATTGGTGGATTTCGCCACGGCCAGTTTGCTACTCTTCGGCAGACTTCAGTGCTATTCGACGGTCGTCAACTTTTTCATGAGGCATTGGCGACTCCATCTTCGGTGCACCCTACAGTGAATAGTGAATTCACAGTAGTTTTGGAGAAATGGAATTGCGGAAGTGCATCGAAGTGAAAAGCAATGAAACTTCTTTGAATTGTGTCGAATCCCTTTGGACAGGAGGCAGGAGGGGCTCAGGGTCTTGGCACTGAATCACTATAGACCATTATAGTGTGTATAAACTGCCTGTCCAAGCCTGTGATGTCCAAGCTGTGATCATCTGGGGTTGCTTCATTTGGTCAGATCTATATTCAGCAATGTTATATCCACCAAAAATTTAGGTTATGTGACTCCCTGAATATACTGAATGAGCAGGTTTTCCCATCAATGGGTTTTTTCTTCCCTGATGGCACAGCGTTCATATTCCAAGATGGCAATGCCAGGATTCATCGGGCTCAAATTGTGCAAGAGTGGTTCAGGGAGCATGAGGCATCATTTTCACACATGGATTGGCGACCGCACAGTCCAGACCAGGGGCGGATGCAGGGGGGGCAATGGGACAATTGCCCCCCCTGAGAAAATTGCCGTCGCCGCCATTCTCATCTCCCACGAGGCGAGCAGCCGCTGACATGCAGCTTGGCCGCTCACCTGGGATGAGAACCACCTGACCAGCGCGCAATCTCGCGAGAACATGGCTGGTCAGGCAGGGGCAGATCCAGGGGGGGCAACAGGGAAATTGCCCCCGAGAAAATCGGCGCTGCTGGCATTCTCATCTCCCCACGAGGCGAGCGGCTGCTGACATGCAGCTTGGCCGCTTGCCTGGGATAAGAGCCACCTAACCAGAATGCGGCTGCGCTGCTGGTCAGGTGGTTCCCGCCGAGCGGCCAAGCTGCATGTCAGTGTCTGCTCGCCTCATGGGGAGATGAAAATGCCGGCAGCCAGCAAAGGAGCAGGTGAGAGCTGGGGGTAAAAATATACCCATGTGAGCTGGGGGCAATATATACCCATGTGTGAGCTGGGGGCAAATATACCCATGTGAGCTGGAGGCAATATATACCAATGTGAGCTGGGGACAAATATACCCATGTGTGAGCTGGGGCAAGTATATCCATGTGTGAGCTGGGGCAAATATACCCATGTGTAAGCTTGGGGGAAATATATCCATGTGAGCTGGGGCAAATATACCCATGTGTGAACTGGGGGTAATATATACCGATGTGAGCTGGGGCAAATATACCCATGTGTGAGCTGGGGCAAATATACCCATGTGTGAGCTGCGGCAAGTATATCCATGTGTGAGCTGGGGCAAATATACCCATGTGTGAGCTTGGGGGCAATATATCCATGTGAGCTGGGGGCAAATATACCCATGTGTGAGCTGGGGCAAATATACCAATGTGTGAGCTGGGGCAATATATACCCATGTGAGCTGGGGCAAATATACCCATGTGTGAGCTGTGGGCAAATATACCCATGTGTGAGCTGGGGGCAAATATACTCATGTGAGCTGGGGCAAATATACCCTTGTGAGCTGGGGCAAATATACCCATATGTGAGCTGGGACAAATATACCCATGTGTGAGCTGGGGGAAAATATATCCATGTGAGCTGGGGGTAATATATCCATGTGAGCTGTGGGCAAATATATCCATGTGAGCTGGGGAAATATTCCCATGTGAGCTGGGGGAAAATATATCCATGTGAGCTGGGGCAAATACAGTATATCCGCCTGTCACTGCGAAACCAACATCAGCTCTTGGCCAAAACTGGTAGAATGCCCCCCCCCCGAAACATGTGTCTGGATCCGCCCCTGGTCCAGACCTTAACCCCATTGAGAATCTTTGGGATATTGTGCTGGAGAAGACTTTACGCAGCGACCTGCGACTCCCCCATCATTAACACAAGATCTTGGCCACAAATTAATATGACTCTGGACGGAAATAAATGCGGTCACATTGTGACATGTGACGGCAAATGCGTGCCGCTATCACGGCAAAAGGCGCCACACCAAATATTACACCACATGACTTTTTCGGGCAGGCTGTGTATATTGTGGGAATTCCTGTATTTGTAAATCCGCCGTTTTAAGAACAAACAGGAAAATCATGTTTTATAGAGCGGTGTGATGGCCGCCACATAACAATAAAACGGTGGCAGAGTTCTGGGTTTTATTTTTAGATTGTCAAAGTGGATTTTACAGCTGAGGTTATGATGATGAACGTTCAGGAGAGCCTTTTACTTTGTTTACGATATGCAGACAGACATAAATCCACTTTATGTACACATATGTGGCTGTGTGGCATATTATTAAGTTGTAAATGTTTTGTGTGGGTTGTGACCATAAAGTAATGTATGAAGACACAGTTTAAGTAATGTTTAACGTCTGTACGGCTCCTGGGCCTGTGGGAGCTCTAAAAGACCTTTCAACTTTCTTAAAAAAAAAATAAAGAATTTTTTTTAGTACTAAAACAGCAGAAAACTCTTGGAGAATCTGCTGTTTCACCATTATCTTCAGGACGGAAGAAATGTCGGTGTTTTCTTGGGACCCTATTTCCGAGGTTGTTGTTAGGTGACAGATGCTAATGGAAAACTTGCGCGTCTGCCGTTTTCCATTAGAGCCCGCCACTTAACACCCTTAAGCCGGAGATACACTCAATGCGATGCGACGTACACGAGTGTAGGGGCCGAGACGCGGTCAGTGTATAGGGCCCCATCTTCTCTGCTCACTCAGCTGGCATCGAGCCGTGTGGCTGAGTGCCCAGAGTTGAAGATTTTCGGACACGATGCGATGCAGTGTGAAGCAAACACTTTGCACTGCGGCGCATCATGGCCAGTCTGTATCCAACTTAAGGCTTTATTGTAATGGAGCCACTTTCTCAGCAGCTCGAGTTGTAATACTTTGGGGGTGTTAAATAATAAAACTAGTAACATTAAGCACCGCGGTGCATAGCGCGCCACGGAGATAGACAAAATCAGATACAGCCGGGGTGGCAGTAACATACGCAAAGTAACGCTGGAAACTATTGTTTTTTTACCTTGCACTAGGGATGTGCATGGCAGAAAGATTTGTTTCGTTTAGGTTTGTTTCGTTACATTTTTAAATCATTTCATTTTCGGAATTTCGTAACTAATTTCGTTTCGTATTTCGTTTCGTTTAATTTTTGATCGATTTGAAATTTCAAATCAATTCAAATTTCATATATCAATTTGATAGTTGATATCAATTTGAATTTTGGATCACTAAATAAAACCCCAATTAATCAAATTTTGCTGTTAAAAGAAAAGCTAGGGCTAAATTTTAAGCTGTGTCACAGATTTAGTATTTGAGTCAAATTAAACCGTGAAACAAAATTAATTTGTTTCATAAAGTCCTTTGCTGACTATTACTTGTAAGTTAAGATCAATTCGATAGTTCATTTCAAATTCGATAGTTTATTTCAAATTCGTTAGTTGATATCAATTTGATGGTTCATTTCAAATTCAATAGTTGATATCAGTTATTCAAATTTTTCTTTTATGATGATGACAAAGTGTAAAACGAAATAAATTCGTTATACCGTTTCGTTTCAAATTCGTATCGTATCGATTCATTATTCGGAAGTGCATCCGAAATACGAATTATCAAATTTCGTTCCAAATTTTTCCAAAACGAATGCACATCTCTACCTTGCACTACTACTCATAACCAGTGGCCTACCCCCCTTTTTAAAGTACATATACAGTTGTGTTCAAAATTATTCAAACCCCAATGCTGTAAAGGGTTTTAGGGAATTTAGTGTACATTTGTAATTGTATTCAGAATGAAATCCTACAAGGACTTTTTAAAGAACCATATGTAACTAAAATGACATCAATTGGTTTTGTAATACAGTAGTAAATGTTTCTTTTGTGAATTCTTCATTGACACAATTATTCAACCCCTTAAAGACTACCGCTCTGAAGAACAGAGGTTCATTCAAGTGTTTTCAATCAGGTATTGAAAACACCTGTGGTTGTCACGGAGCAGCAATAAAGCATAATAAGCACCAATTAGGCAGCTTTAAAATGACTGTGATACTCAGCTCCTTCTAGACATTTACTGGTGTGGTTACAAACATGGTGAAGTCAAGAGAATGGTCCAGGAAGACAAGAGAAGAGGTGATTACTCTTCACAGGAAGGGCAATGGCTATAAGAAGATTGCAAAAAAGTTAAACATACCAAGAGAGACCATAGGAAGCATCATTCGCAAATTCAAGGCAAAGGGCACTGTTGAAACGCTACCTGGTCGTGGCAGAAAGAAGATGCTGACTTCGACTGCTGTGCGCTACCTGAAGCGTAGAGTGGAGAAAAGTCCCCGTGTGACTGCTGAGGAACTGAGAAAAGATTTGTCAGATGTGGGTACTGAAGTTTCAGCTCAGACAATACGGCGCACACTGCGTAATGAAGGCCTCCATTCCAGAACTCCCAGGCGCACCCCCTTATAAGAAGAGTCGACTGCAGTATGCCAAAAGTCATGTGGACAAACCACAGAAGTGTTCTGTGTACTGATGAAACAAAATTAGAACAGTTTGGGCCCATGGATCAACGCTATGTTTGGAGGAGGAAGAACAAGGCCTATGAAGAAAAGAACACCTTGCCTACTGTGAAGCATGGCAGGGGTCAATCATGCTTTGGGGCTGTTTTGCTTCTGCAGGTACAGGGAAGCTTCAGCGTGTGCAAGGTACCATGAATTCTCTTCAGTACCAGGAGATATTGGATGACAATGATGCAGTCCGTCACAAACCTGAGGCTTGGGAGACGTTGGACCTTTCAACAGGACAATGATCCCAAGCATACCTCCAAGTCCACTAGAGCATGGTTGCAGATTAAAGGCTGGAACATTTAGGAGTGGCCATCGCAGTCACCTGACTTAAATCCGATTGAGAACCTCTGATGGGACTTAAAGAAAGCAGTTGCAGTGCGCAAGCCTAAGAATGTGACTGAACTGGAGGCTTTTGCCCATGACGAATGGGCGAAGATACCCGTAGATCGCTGCAAGACACTTGTGTCAAGCTATGCTTCACGTTTAAAAGCTGTTATAACTGTAAAAGGATGTTGTACTAAGTACTAAGATTGAATGTCACTTGGGGGTTGAATAAAACTGATAATGATGTGAGCACAGAAAAGACATTTGTGGTTATTTCATTATAAATGTTATGTTATATTTGTCTGACCTACACGTGCCTCTTTGATTTAATTGTAAGCAAGATGACTGAATGATCAAAATCAATGTCAAACTGGCCAAAACACTCAATTTCAGTGGGGGTTGAATAATTTTGAACACAACTGTATAACTATCCCTCCCCCCATAGATGTAACAAGGAGTGATAAGATAAGATGTGATAAGTAAAGGTAATATATGGCTGTCAAAGTTCAATGATTTGCTTTGGCTAATAGCGCCAAAATTAGGCGAATTCCACCGAACTAAAAAAAACACCAATAAACAGGAGGATAAATCAATAAAAATGTAGCTAAAAAATGTATCTAAATAATAAAAAAGGTCCTTAAAAACATAATAAAAAGTTCGGTTAAAAATAATAGAAAAGTAAATAAAAAAATAAAAAATATGAAAAGGTCTTTTAGAATAAAGTTTTTTGTAAAAAAATAAAAATAATACATGATCTTTAAAATTACGGTAAACTAAAATTGTAATTATATATATTTATTAAATTCGCCTGTATGAAGCTGTCGAAATGAAACACAAATCTATAGTCCTCTATGGGACAATTTCGGTGCCGCTGAATCAAACCGAACTGCGCGGCATTGATGGGTTTCTTTTTTTGCTTTTTTATGATTAGGGTTAGGGTTACCTTTAGAGTTAAGGTAACTATTTATGTTTGATTTATAATTAGGGTTACTATTCATGCTTGTTTTCTGATTAGTGTTAGGGTTATTTCTAAGGTTAGGCTACTTTTAGGGTTCGGTTACTTTTAGGGTTACTATTAGGACTAAAGTTACTTTTTTGGTTAGGGTTAATATTAGGGTTACCTTAATTTTATTTATTTATTTTATTTATAAAGGATTTTACCAGGGTAATTTAGGATTATTGTTAGGCCTAGGGTTACTTTTAGGGTTAGTGTTACTTAATGGTTACTATTAGGGTTATTACTACACAGTATTAGGGTTAATTTTAGGGTTACTTTTAGGGTTAATGTTACTTTAGGGTTACTATTAGGGTGGGCATTACTATTAGGGTTAGGATTAATTTTCAGATTTCTGCTAGGGCTCGGGTTATTTTTAGCGTTAGTCAGCGCAATTTTTTTGTGCGCAGCGTTAAACGTTAGCGCTTGTAAATTAACACTAGTATTCAAATCCGAGTGCATTTTTTCATCCATCCGAAAATATCACGAGTAAAAAAGACGCGCATAAATGCGCGCGCATTAACGTTGCGCGCAGAAATCGGTGAGCAGACTGTTTTTTCACGCGATTCAGCCAATCAGAATTAAGAACCACAATTGTCTCCCGTTAAGTTTTTGTGCCTGTCAAAATCAATCTGAGTATACATGCTGCAGCAATAATAAAAACACGCACAACCTCTCAATTTTATTGTTTGGGTATGTGTAGAATGTGTAACTATACTGTGCTGTAGTTTTTTTTCTGGGCTGGTGTATTTGGGTTCGGCCAGGACGTTCAGATTTGCCGTTACCACCAGCTTTTAAAAGACGTTAAAATTATGCGCGTGTAACGCTCTTTTGCCACTTCACTCTAAGTTGTAGAGACAGAAGAAGAAGCGTGACAGAGCCGCCCTCCTTGCGGTGACTTGTATATTGCATGTGCCAAGAGATCAGACATAAATGCTTAAGTCGCCTACTGATGACCGGGTCGGACGCAGGGAGACAAAAAACACACAAAAAATATGCAAACACATAACTGTGGAATAATATATATATTTATTATATATAGTCCACAGCTAAAAACGCCACACAATAACCTCACCATAATAACATAACCATTCCCATAACAAAATTAAAACAATAACCCAGTGCTGAAAGAGGACCTCCCCACAACCACCACACACCTCCAAACCAACCAACCACCAAAAAACTTCCCAACTCCCAACCATCTGCAAAAATAATCCTAACTAAAAAGGAACTCCTAGCCAGCACTGCCTACAAGCCCCCGCCACGAGCTCCTCACATAACCCCTTTATGGGAGAGCTCCCCCACCAAGAAAAAACAGGGCTTGTTCAATCACTTCCTAGAGTCCCAGGATGAACAGATCCTTGCCCACATCCGTCAGGTGAACTCCATCCGCCATAAAATAACACTCCGCCTCCTCCTCTTCAAAAGGTAGATGTCGCACCACCACACCCTCCATCCTCCTCACAAACCTCCCCATGCAGCGATTCAGCTTGATACGGCCCAGCCGCACTGCCTCCTCATTCTCCCCCTGCTCCCACAGCATCCTTGGCATCACCTCGGACCACACCACCACTGTCCATGGTGACCACACCCTCAACTGCCGCAGATCTTCCTGCATCTGATCCAGCAGCATACAAAGAGGGACCACACCCAAATCGTTCCCTCCCATGTGAACCACCAGCACATGGGGAACTTCACTGTGCCTCAGGGCACCCAAAACCATCGGCTTAAACTCCTCCCATAGGAGTCCACGGATTCCGATCCACCGTACCCGTGTTGCCGACCCAAGCAGACCCATCTGAACTCCAGAGGATCGCACCAACGCTTCTCACCCAAAAAATCAGCGAGTCTCCAATGATCCACACCACTCTTGGAGGATCTGCAAAAATAAAAAACAAATACCAACATCTCCACCACACAAAATACTTTAAAAGAAAAAACTCCCCACCAAACCACTACACATCCCACCAAATAAACCATGACCGTACCTGTAAAGAAAAAACATATCATAACAAATACTCCAAATACTCCAAACCCCCACACTCCTCCCCAAAACGACAAATTTACAAAGATAAAATAGAATAAATATATATATATTCTGTATAAAGGAATAATTGATATTTCATGTATAAGTTTGATATTTTTCATATTTCAATATTTTTTTATTTTTTTTTTAAATTGAAAAAACATAACATAACATAATATACAGCAACTGTCCTCCACATAACCTCCCAGCTTTAACAAGTGTTTAAAAATTCATGACAGCAAGCCAGGACGAACGTAAGACTTAAAAGCCCTTGAGTTCCATCTTCCCAATTCTTGCATTTCCATTGCCGACAAACCCAACCTTGAAGCTTCCGTTGCAGCCCCATTACGAAAAGAGTGAGAACCAAATTCCTTCGGATTTCTCCCTAAGCTCAACAAACCCTTCTTAAAAATAGAAATAAACTGATATCTTGATAAAGCCGACCCGTCCTCGTGACATAAAAAGGCCACAATAGACTCCACCCATACCCCCAAATTTTTTTTTAACGTTCTCCACTGGACAAACCACACAATTATCCACACCGAATAAACCAACTCTACGCCCCTTACCCAACTGGTCCGTCTTGGAGTTAGCCACCCAAATAACCAGATCATTAACTCTCAACCAAACCGCATCAGCTCCCAAACCACCACCTCCTTTCCTAGAATTACACACCAACTCACCCACTCGAAATGCTCCAAAAAACCCTAAACAAAAGGCCGCCCATGAGCAAAACCTTGTAAGGTGAAAAACAAAAACTCCCAACAAAATCCCATAGCCCCTCCAATAATTGTCTTGAAACTGGAAGCCTAGCGTCCACCCTGCATCTCCCTTTCACATAACCCCGAACAGCACATCTGATCACAAAATCCTTGGTGACATCTTTTATCCCTGATACCTGAAAAAGGAAAGCCAAGGCGGCTAAAGACTGCCGAACCACTCCAGGAGATGCCCTAGACTCAAATAACCAAATGAGGTATGCCCTGAGCAGACTTTCCTCATCCAATCCAAACGTACCTGAACCGTTCAGCCAATGCATCCCAATCCCTCCATACTCACGAATAGGGCTTCCAAGAGGACTCAGACAAAGAACCTCTCACCCATCTTCCAAAAATTCTGAGCCTAGCTGCCAAAGGCCCTCCGGACAAGGGGTGCCCACCTCCTCTGCCAACGGAGCCAGGGAACGAAACCTTTCCCACTGAAAACGAGACAAAGCATCCGCCACTGAGTAAAGGCGACCCGGAACATGCCTTGCCCTGCATAAAACATTAAACTTAAGACACATCAACGCAAATCTCTTCAGCAATCTGATGACTGGCAATGATGAAGCCGACAAAGAATTAACCACCGACACCACCGCCATGTTGACAGAACGGAACAGAATCCTTCCCTCCAGAGCACCTCCCCCCAGCTCCAAGGCCACTACTAATGGAAACAACTCCAAAAAGGCCAAATTCCGCACCAAGGTAGATACCAACCATCAGGCCAACGAGAAGCACACCAACGTCCCCCAAAATATACCCCAAAACCAACACCTCCCAAGGCGTCCGTGAAAAATTCCAGCTCCTTTGCCAAAACCTCTTTCGAAGGGAATAAGGCCACCCCATTAAACACCACCAAAAAGGATTTCCACACTTCCAAATCTTCCTTCATGATACTGGATATCCTAACAAAGTGATGACCTTCCCGAATACCCCATGTCGCCAAAGCCAATCCACGTAAAAAGACACTTCCCACCGGAATGACCCTGCACGCAAAATTCAAACGACCAATCAGCGATTGCAGCTCTCTCAACTGTAATTTCTTAACCGACAGGGCCCCTTCAACCTGTCTCAAAGCTTCCACCACTTTTTTAACAGGTAAACGACACTCACCCTTTACTGAATCAATCTCAATTCCCAAGAATTGATAACCGATGCTGGACCTTCCGTTTTATCAGAGGCCAAAGGAACCCCAAATCGGTGTGCCACCCACTGAAAGGACCGAAGAATGTGCAGACACTCTCCTGTCCCTTCCCTTCCAACACACAAAAAATCATCCAGATAATGAGTCAGATTGTTCGACCCTGCCACTTCACGGCCCACCCATTCCAAAAATGTACTGAAACATTCAAAAAAGGAACAGGAAACCAAACCTCTAATTGTGTTTAGTTTCACACGGTATAATTGGAGTAAGCGCAGATGACATTTTTTTTCTAGAAAATGGAACAACCCATAGGCAAACATAAATCCACATAAAATTCGCCTTCAAGCCAAAATCCCAGAAGATGATGACACGCAGAATGAATAGGTAATAGCCGAAAAGCCAACTCATTATCCACCTTAGCCATTAAAGCCCCCGGTCCTGCGTCACAAACCAAACTGACCGCAGAATCAAATGACACGTATGACACCGAGGCCAACTCCTCACCAATATCATCATTCACCTATCCCCCCGTGAAAAGGATAAATGATGAATCAAACAAAACTCTGTTGCCTTCTGCTTCGGCACCACCCCCAAAGGGGATATCCTCAAATCCAGCACCGGAGGAGACGAGAATGGACCTGCCATCCTACCAGCCCCAATCTCCTTAAACACCTTCTCCCAAACTACTTCCGGATATGCTCTAGCCGACTTCAAATTACTTAACTTGCCACCCCCTGGCCTTACCACAAAAGGAATCCGAAAACCAACACCAAAACCATCACGTATAAACTCTGCATCTCTATGTCTTCTGTAAAGCCTTAGCCACGGTAACATTGCATTTGATCCAATTGATCCCACCCCATGCCTGGGTGAGCCGCCAAACGTTGCCTAAACTGCTCATCGTATTTCCAACACGCCCAACCACCATACGTTCGATAAGCCTCCCAAATCCCATCCACATAACAAAAAAGGCCCGAACAATGCTGTGGGCTCTTCTCCCCAACCACACTTGCCAAAATACAGAAAGCCCGGAGCCAATTCCCGAATGACTTAGGAATCCTCCGAAACCTCTTCTTCCTTTCCTCCTCTTCCTTTAAACCGTCCTTAGACAAAACATCTTTTACCCCAGCCACCTCATCCAACGGAAGCAGGGAAAAAAGCTCCACATACTCCCCCCACCATATGCCTTCTTTAACCTCCTGCTTCAAATGAAACCCCAAAGGCCCAGAAAATGACACATAAGCATTCCTCCTTGCCACATCCGCCACCCCTGCAAACTCACCAAGCGAACCCACATCGCCACTCGGCCCATTTGAAGCCATAACTTCACCACCAAGAGCTCCACCAGCTCTCACCACTGGCCCAACTGCACCCTTCCCTGCCTGAGCCAAATCCACAAACTGGTTCACACCCCTTGGTGAAAGCGACCAAGCCTCAAAGACCCCCTGTAAAAAAGACATGAAAGAACCCACATCACTACCATTTCAATGACCTGTCACCACACCAGGTTCACCCGAACTTCCTCCAGCTCCACCGGCTCCAAACCTCCTGCACCACCTCCACCAACTCCAGCAGCCTGGAAACCACCCACCGGCTGTTGACTCCTCTCCCGAACCATTGGAAGTGTGGACGAAAAATTAATAGTGCGATGAGCCCCAGAACCCGAAGTACCAAAATCATCAACTCGCTCCCTCACACCAACATCCGGAGCCCAATCAACTCCACCAACTGAACACCAATTTACTTTGAGCTCTTGAGTGCCCTCATCCCGCACACCAACACCCTGTGCCACACCACCGTCCACATCCCTATCCACCAACGGTCTTACCGCCGAAATATCAGTCCCTCAGATAGCCCTTGCTCCTCCTCTGGGACCCCTGGCGGACCATCGACCTCTCCTTCTCCCCGAGGAACTCCTCGAACTCCGCACTCCTTCTCTCCTGGTAGAGCTCACCACACCACCCCTCCGACCGGAAGGATCTTTAGCCCCTGATGCCGGCCTCAAGCTCCTACCTTCCACATGCCTGGAAGCGCTCACGCCAGCTTCATTTTCAACTGCGTCACCACCAGCCAACATCCGTTGGACCAACCGACCACGACCTCTCACAGCCTCCAATCTCAATCTCTCGGCCGACGATACATCACTGAATTCACCTCCCGGATTAAACCGCACCGGAGGCCTCGAAATCCTGGCAGGCCGAGAACCCCCTTTCCGCCGCCAACACCTCCGACAGGCTTCTTCTGGTCCACTCCACACCACGATGCCGAGCCGCCTCCCACACTTCCTCCAGTAGCGACTCCAGCTCACCACCTTCCGCCATTCCCAAAACAACACTTTAAAGGGACACTCCAACAAAAAAATCACCCCCCGTTTTTTTTTCCTAACCTATCCCTATTCCCTTAATAAAACTTTCTTTTTTTTTTTTTTTCTTGTAACTGCAATACTTACCTTAAAATCCTCTTGTTTCCAGCGGCGTTTTTTATTTTTTATACTCACCTCCCTCCTCTTCCGCTCCTGTCCTTCTTCTTGCTGCGTCTTGGCTTCTGGTTTACGTGAGAAGCGCGCATGCGCGCCTCTCACATAAGCCAGCCAATCGGCAGGCTTCCTCCCGGCTCCCTCTGAGGATTAGTGTTGCGCGCAAGAGGATGCGCGCAACACTAACCCTCAGAGGGAGCCGCCAGCTTCTGCGGGGAGTAGGAGACGTCATCGCGCTGAAAGCGCGATGACGTCTCCTACTCGGCAAAAGTCGGCAGAAGCGGGAAATATGATTCCCGCTCTGCTGACTGACAGCTGGGAGGGCGGAGTAAAGTCCTCCGCCTCTCTCAGCTGTTTTCAGCCTTTTCTACAGATTGGCTGAGCGGAGGGAGGGGGGACAAAGGGCGGCATACTCTGGGCATCATGACCACCTAAAATAGCTTAGGTGGTCATGTTGCCTAGAGTGTCCCTTTAAGGCAAAAAGCTGAAAAAAACACTGCTCCTCTGACGCAGCACAGATTTTCACCGCTCTACCTCAGGAGAAAAAGGCGCGCAGAGCCTCTCCACACATGCCTTAAGTACCCTCCTGTCGACTCCTCCCACACCACTCCCGCTCAATCTCCTCAAGCGCTGCCCAACCTTCTAGAAAAATCCTCCCTGCGTCCTGGCATCAGAGCCAACTTAAGGGCCCTACGCCTTAGGTGCTTCAGGCCTCATTTATCTGTAGCACTTTCAGGAATAGTATTAGCACATTGATTATTACCAAATCTCACCTCAGGTCCCACTGACGGCCAGGTATTAAGGATTACCTTGGAGAAACGCAGCCTGAATCCTGCAATCACTGAGTGAGCGGCAAATCAACTTCTATAATAAATATAGTAAGTACAGGAGACGTTAATTTACAGTAAGGATTGCAGGGCATTGAAACAATTTAGCCGCAAGCCCATTTGCAGCAAGCTTAGAATAGCTATTCCCGGCAATAACTGCAAAAGGGGCCTTTTTTTGTAATGTTACGTGTGACGTCTCCTGTAATCTTAGTGGAAACCATAGAATAATTTATTTAAGAAGTATTTTACCAGGAAGGATACATTGAGATTTCTCTCGTTTTCAAGTATGTCCTGGGTTCAAGAGCATTGAATTGTTACAGAAATACAAAGAAATAAAATGCAACATATTAAAAACACAAATATACAGTTTAACACATAAAATAAATGTAGGAAATATAGTCACTATGTTACATGTTTACAGGTGCATTCTGTATATAGTCACTATGTTACATGTTTACAGGTGCATTCTGTATATAGTCACTATGTTACATGTTTACAGGTGCATTCTGTATATAGTTACTATGTTACATGTTTATAGGTGCATTCTGTATATAGTCACTATGTTACATGTTTACAGGTGCATTCTGTATATAGTCACTATGTTACATGTTTACAGGTGCATTCTGTATATAGTCACTATGTTACATGTTTACAGGTGCATTCTGTATATAGTCACTATGTTACATGTTTACAGGTGCATTCTGTATATAGTCACTATCAGGGTTATCCAAAGAGATTCGAAAAGTCACCGCACGTTCGGTGACGTTTCGTTCTCTTCAATTCGGTTCCTTTTGCCGATTGCATTTCGGTGACCCTGCGGTGTATTCAGCAAACACCACATTGTCCCCGAATTGCAGGGAAAAGCTGCCGAACACCTGACGAAAACTAACCGAATGCACGCTGAAAACAAGCAAAAACATCTGGATTAACCTTCGAAAAAGCCGAACAGGAGCCGAACAGGAGCCGAATCACACAGAGCCGAAGCAGCTCTGACGTAGAGGAGGCAGTGAATAAATTAGAAAAACCATTTGTATGAATCTGGGAAAAAGAAACGCTGTTTGCAAAGAAACTACTGAGCGAAAATGTCTGAAATTTTCACAGGAGGTCCAGGGAATGATAATAAAGAGGGCTGTTACAAAAAAAATAAGCAAACTTAAAAAAAAAAAAAAAAAAATCGGACTTTTAAAAAAAATTAAAAAAAATCAGAAAAATGCTTAAAGTATCCTAAAAAATCTATACATAAAGAGACTTTTTGTTGCAGAATTTTATAATGAACGGTTTATTAGATATTGAATTAAAACGGGAATATTTTTAACATTGAAGCCTATGGGATTCTCCTGAATAAATTTGCCGAATTAAACCACCGAATGGCAGGGCATTAGGGGAACCTTTCACTGCTGGTTTGTGTTCTCTGAATAGCCGAAGCAGTGATTTTTCATGGGGTTTTCACTGCCCTCGAACAGGGACCGAACAGGCACCGTATGTTCAGGCAATTCGCCAGGATTTGGTGAATTGCCTGCTCTCTGGATAGCCGAATGGCCAGGAAAGGTAACCGAACGCTGATTTTCAGCGTTCGGTTACCTTTCTCAAGCAATTCGAATCTCTTTGGATAACCCTGTATGTTACATGTTTACAGGTGCATTCTGTATATAGTCACTATGTTAAATGTTTACAGGTGCATTATGTAAATAGTCACTATGTTACATGTTTACAGGTGCATTCTGTATATAGTCACTATGTTACATGTTTACAGGTGCATTCTGTATATAGTCACTATGTTAAATGTTTACAGGTGCATTATGTAAATAGTCACTATGTTACATGTTTACAGGTGCATTCTGTATATACTCCCTATGTTACATGTTTACAGGTGCATTCTGTATATAGTCACTGTGTTAAATGTTTACAGGTGCATACTGTATATTGTCGGGTATATTAGACAGACAAAGAATTTAAAATGGATGCTTGTAGCCATTTTGTTTTAAAGACAGTTTTTCTTTCAAAATTTCTCTACGTTTAGAAATGAACAAGGTTTTTTTTTAACAAAGTTCATTCCTGGGTGAAGTCTATCCAGACATGAAGGAACCTAGAATGAATGTGAGATAATGCTAAGACGTGTCATAAGTAAATTTATTGGTCTATTCTAAGTTTTAAAACAAAAGAGATTTTGTTTCTTTTGGGTATAGGAATAAGAGTTAAATATTCTGTAACATAGAATTATATTCACAAAATATATGTTTATAATCAAGGTATATTTTATTATAATTACAGTATGAAATATATACTCCAAAATATTGTAGAAAGTATATAATTGGTAAATAATAAATATTACTAAAGAATAGATTCTGTGAGTTAACCAGGAAAGAATTTAGCTGATCTAAGCAACCAAAAGGGAGTGAGAATATAAATCAGATGACAGACACTGTGTCTAGAGACTGAAGACAAGGCTCTTTGTTAAGTTAGTCTGACCTTTGACCTGAGATAGGACTATTAAAAAGAAATGGTGGAATTAATATAAGAAGTGCAATACTGCCCTCTAGAGGATAGTAAAAATAATTAACCATGACGTCAAATTGGGTATAATAGGCGGCAAAGGTTCTTTTGTAAGTCAGTCAGAGATTCCAACAGACAGAGACTCACATCAGACTCACACCACGATGCACTCAGATCCCAAGACATGAGGCAATCAATATTCTCACCAAATCTCTAACTCACATGCATTGATTATCTAATATCGATAATTTTCACATATTCCAAAACAAAGCATCACATAGAAAATTCCAAGGCAGACTCATCAACATCCAAATTGGACAGGTAATGTATGAAATAAGGAATTAATGTAAAAATATATTTGTAGAGATTTTTGCAACGTAGACTGAGACTTCTCGGGGACGGTTAAAATCCAAATTCTAAGTAATTCTATTCTGCAGATAGAAATATGAAGAAGTGGATATAAGGATTTATTCCTAAAGAAATGTTGCAAGATTGATACCAATATATATATTGAATTTGGAAATTACTGTGATTAAAATTAATAAGCAAGGAATTATATAACTACAAAATAAAAAGCAAAAGATTAGAAGTTTAATTCTCGAGATTAGGGGAGGATTCACTAAATAAGTTTTTATTACTTATTATTAAATTAGCTCATCTTTTGTTGATCCATGTAGCATAGAGATATATATATATCTATAAGAGCTGGCTGGTTAAACATTGTTTGCTGGGAAATGCATGTTGTATTAAGCAGAAATGTTTATTAACCATTTGTGTATTAGTTACTAACTGATAAGGTAAATGATATTAATCATATATGCAGTTACTAACCGGAGATACATATATTGTGAAGCTAGTTTTTATATGCTGATGGAGTGTGGTTTGTAAATTTTTGTTTATGAAATGAGATTTGAAATTCTTTTGTATACTGTGGTAAATGTTTACAGGTGCATTCTGTATATAGTCACTATGTTACATGTTTACAGGTGCATTCTGTATATAGTCACTATGTTACATGTTTACAGGTGCATTCTGTATATAGCCACTATGTTACATGTTTACAGGCGCATTCTGTATATAGTCACTGTGTTACATGTTTACAGGTGCATTCTGTATATAGTCACTATGTTACATGTGAAAGGTGCATTCTGTATATAGTCACTATGTTACATGTTTACAGGTGCATTCTGTATATATACACTATGTTAAATGTTTACAGGTGCATTCTGTATCTAGTCACTATGTTACATGTTTACGGGTGCATGCTGTATATAGTCACTGTGTTACATTTTTACAGGTGCATTCTGTATATAGTCACTATGTTACATGTTTACAGGCGCATTCTGTATTTAGTCACTGTGTTACATGTTTACAGGCGCATTCTGTATATAGTCACTATTGTACATGTTTACAGGTGCATTCTGTATTGAAATATGTTAATAGAGATCTCTTAAGTGACTTTAGACTGGGTGAAGATTTGATGGCGTCTGGGAGGTTATACCATTATTGCGGTGCTCTGTAGGAAAATGAGGATCGAGCTACTTTCGTTTTGTATTGTGATATTGCAAGTAAGGTGCAGGTCCTGGATCAGAGGTTATAGGATGAGGGAACTGCCAGTCTATACAGGTAGTGTGGTAGCTTCCCAGAAAAGCTCTTAAACACCAGAGGCCCTATTACAATCTTCCGCAAACGTTTGCGCGCGTGCAAAAATGCATTAACGTGAGGGGCAAAACCCTTTCCGCTGAACGTCGTATTACAATGTCAGCACAACAAACGCACATAATCGTCTACCGCGGGTGAACCTGCGCGAACGCTGTGCGAGCTTACTGTACTTTGCGCCTCCTATACTTAACATTGTGAGCACAAATGCATTTGTGCGCTGGTACGCGGATTGTATTACAATCTATGTGCAAAATTTAACGCACAGTGTTTGTGCGCATAATTTTAACGACTTCCAAAAACTGGTGGTAACGGCAAATCTGAACGTCCTGGCCGAACCCAAATACACCAGCCTGAAAAAAAAACTACAGCAAAGTATAGTTACACATTCTACACATACCCAAACAATAAAATGGAGAAGTTGTGTGTGTTTTTTATTTTCATACACATATATGCGCAGATTGACTTTGACAGGCGCAAAAACTTAACGTGAGACAATTAAGGTTCTTAATTCTGATTGGCTGAATCGAGTGAAAAAAACAGTCCGCACACTGATTTCTGCGCACAAGTTTTTGCGCGTCCGTTTTCATGCATTATTTTTTGACGGCTAAAAAAATGTGCGAGGATTGTAATACCAGCGTTGATTTACGCACGTTAACGTTTGACGCTTTGTGTAAAAATTCACGCGTTTACCGTGCATTTTTGCATGAAGAATGTAATAGGGCCCCAGGTTGGAAAGGTCAAGGTTGCGTCTAGATTCCAGCGACGGCCAGTTTAACTCTATTAACATGTCACAGTGGTGGGTCATGTAGTTTCATTGTAGCACAAAGAGGCAGAATGAGTTATACAATGTAGTAAGTTTCTGGAGGTGTGTTTGCGGGGCGGCTGCATACACTACATCTCCGTATTCAATAGGCGGCATAAGCATTTGTTGTACAATCTGCTTTCTTACCGCGGGGCTCAGGCAGGATTTGTTTCTGTACAGGGAATCTAGTTTGGGGTAAAGCTTAGGCTAGGGACAGATGAGCGCATTTTCTGCGGCCACCGTCAAAATGTACGTCGATGCGTGCGCACGCATTTTTTCACGGAATACGCTTAAGTGGTCAGACGATGCGCAATTCTGGACGTATTTCATGACGATGGGGTGAAAAGAAGTCTAGGGAAATCCGGCTGTTTGAACGTTATGTTGGCCGCACACTAGCAGCGTCTGACATCTCCTAATCACGCACACACGCTGCTATGCGGCCGCAGCGCACTTTGTACGTCAGTAGCAGCGGTTTCACGTTCTGATAAAAATGCGTTCATTTGCTGGTTGCGTGGTGTCGGCGCACTTTCGTACGCACGTACTGCGTATATTGGCCGTCATTGGCCGTTATGTGCTGCTACTGCCGCCGTGATTTAGTGCGCCTGCACGCGCGTTCCGACTGCCCCACTCTGACCCTAGCCTTAGATGAGACCTTTTCGATGTGGGTGCCAACACCCCCGGAATGTAGAAAAAACAGAACTCTCCTATTCTCCTAATTGGTGTTTAAAACAATACAAACTTATTAAAAATTAGCCAAAAAAAAATATGAATCAAAAATTTACAGTCTATTCAAAGAAAGGTGAAACTCAGGAGAATGACTGGTCAAATGAAAATTCTAGAAGGGTTATTCAAAGAGATTCAAAAATTCACCGCACGTTCGGTGACTTTTTTATTTCCCGCACTTCGGGCGATTCGGTGATCCTAGTTCGCTGACCAACGGGTGTATTCAGCAAGCACCGCAGGGGCCCGTAGTGCAGGGAAAATTCACCGCAAACACACGGAACACTCACCACATACCTGCTGAACACTTAACGAACACTCATCAAAACCCGCAGAAACAGCTGGATTAACCACACCGAACACGCCATAGAAATCCGACTAGCCGACGATCACAGCGGAGAGCAGTCGCCGAAGAAAGCCGACATGCAGACGAACGAGGTGAAAAAAAAGAACAGCACGCTTGAAAGTTTAAAAATTGAAACGCTGTTTCCAAAAACACTACTGCACTAAAATGTCTGGGATTTACCTATAAGAGCCAATGAATGATAATAAAAAGGGCTGTTACAGAAAAAAAACAAAATGATGTAAAAAAATGAAAAAAAAAAGGTTGCCAAAAAAATCCCGAAAAATGCATAAAAGATCCTAAAAAATCTATAAATAAAGAGACTCTTTACTGCAGAATAAGATAATAAACGGTTTATTAGATATTGAAGTAAAACGGGAAAATTTTTAACATTGAAGCCTATGGGATTCTCCTGAATAAACCTGCCGAATGAGACCACTGAACAGCAGGGCATTTTGGCAACTTTTCCCTGCTGTTTTGTTTTCTCTGAATAGACAAAAGCATCGCTTCTCTATGGGGGGATTTCATTGCCCTCGAACAGGCACAGTACATGCAGGCAATTCGCCAACATTTGGCGAATTGCCTGCTCTCTGAATAGCCAAATGGCCCCGAAATGTAGCCGTGTGCTGAATTTCAGTGTCCGGTTACATTTCGGGCCAGATCAGCTCCCTTTAAATAAGCCTGTAGGTCAAAATAGCCAAACCAGAAAAATCCTCCCATTTATCTCACTTTCCAAATTGGCTATTTGGTCAAGATTGTTCTCTTCTCCTGCCAATTCTCCTGATTTTCACCTTTCTTTGAATATACCTGTTAGTCTAAAAAATATGAAAAGTTATTCCAAAAAAAAAGGTCTTTTTGCTCAAAATGAAAAAATAAACGTTTGTTTTAAAATTATATATTTTACTTTGAATCCTATGGGATTCTCCGGTTTAAACCTGTTGAGCTGTATCGCTGTCAATCAGGGCAGTTCACTGACACTTTGGTGCAGGTTATCGTTCTGTGAATAGATTAACCATTACTTCTTTAAGGGGTGATTTCGCTGCCATCGAAGATCGTCGCTCTACGGTGAACTGCACCTTATTTCGTTGTCAATTTGCCTGTAGTTGGCGTATTGACAGTTTAGTGAATAGATCAACTGTCCGCAAATTGCATCGTACGGTGAAATTCGGTTGCAAGTTCACCGCTTAGTGACTAATCCCTAAAGTGTGTGACGCACATAACATCACAATCACAAGATTTTCCAGCATGTTGCGACATTTGACCTACTTGACCGTTTTTACACACCCTACGCAAGTGCTATTTTTACACTTTTGCACCTTGAGCTTGAAATAACACTGACGTACAACTGATACCTCGCTGCTATTGGTTTCCGCTAAATGAAATGATTTTAGCTGACTGCAGGCGGCACTGGCGAGCTGATCATACGGTTCTTTACATCAGTGGTTCCCAACCCCTGTCCTCAGGTCCCCCTAGCAGGTCAGGTTTTTGAGGATTCCCTTGGGAAAATGCAGACTGAATCCTCCAATCAATGAGCAGCAAATCATATCACCTGTGCTGTGCTACAGATATCCTGCAAACCTGGCCTGTTTGGGGGACTTGTGGACCACGGCTGGGAACCACTGCGCTGTTGCATCCAGGACACAGTAGAAACCACAATCTTTAGACGCCTCAGTGAAGGCACTTGACAGTTTTCTATCTACTTGGTTCATTTTGCCAAGTCTGGACAACAAATAAGGAATTAATTGTGTTGCTTGAGGAAAGAATGTGATCATGAGTCATGACATTACCGCAGACATCTTTATACGAGCACGTGTTACATAGTTACACAGGATGAAAAAAGACAGGCGTCCATCGGGTTCAGCCTCTCATACATCACCTACTGCTGTTGATCCAAAAGACGGCAAAAAAACCCAGTATGAAATGCTCGCCAATATGCAACACACTAGGAAAAAAATCCTTCTTGACCCCAGAATCCAGATTTCACCGTGGATCAAGAAGCTTTTACCACATATTAAATATTATAACCCTTAATATTCTGTGTCTGCAGGAAGTCCAGCAGTCGTTTGAGAACTATTTACATTTTTGTAAATAAAATTTGCTGCTGCCCTTTTCCGTGTTTTCTTTTTCAATCCCAAAGTGGAAATTTTGTGGTGAGGGTATAACTATAAAGCCACCAGCATGTCTTTTAGCTGAGAAGCAGCATGAGGACATGTATACACGGCGGGTAGGGATGAGCTGTTCGGTTCGATCGGTTCGGAGTTCGATTCAAACATTAGCCGTTCGAAAGTTCGCGAACTACGAACATTTCCGCGTGTTCGAGTTCGAGAAAAAATAAAAATTGAAACAAGTATAAAAAATGCTTACAAAATCATAAAAAAAATCTAAAAATAAAGAGACTCTTTACTGCAGAATATTATAAGCAACGGTTTATTAGATATTGGATTAAAACGGGAATATTTTTAACATTGAAGCCTATGGGATAAAACATTTTTAAAAAAAATTAAATCCGAGAACATTTTTAAATGTCCCCAGCAACATAAAATAAAACTTTTATTTTTCTTTCTAATACTCACCTGATTCCTGAATCCACAAACTGTAGAGGTGCTGCCCGGCAGTGTGAGGAATCATATGCTGCATTAATTATACCGCAGAGAGGCGCTTCCCAGCAGTGTGTGGATTCATATGCTGCATTAATTATACTGCAGAGAGGCGCTTCCCAGCAGTGTGTGGATTCATATGCTGCATTAATTATACTGCAGAGAGGCGCCTTCCCAGCAGTGTGCGGATTCATATGCTGCATTAATTATACTGCAGAGAGGCGCTTCCCAGCAGTGTGCGGATTCATATGCTGCATTAATTATACTGCGGAGAGGCACTTCCCAGCAGTGTGCGGATTCATATGCTGCATTAATTATACTGCGGAGAGGCGCTTCCCCCAGCAGTGTGTGGATTCATATGCTGCATTAATTATACTGCAGAGAGGCGCTTCCCAGCAGTGTGTGGATTCATATGCTGCATTAATTATACTGCAGAGAGGCGCTTCCCAGCAGTGTGTGGATTCATATGCTGCATTAATTATACTGCAGAGAGGCGCTTCCCAGCAGTGTGTGGATTCATATGCTGCATTAATTATACTGCGGAGAGGCACTTCCCAGCAGTGTGTGGATTCATATGCTGCATTCATTATACTGCAGAGAGGCGCTTCCCAGCAGTGTGTGGATTAATATGCTGCATTAATTATACTGCAGAGAGGCGCTGCCCAGCAGTTGTTGGATTCATATGCTGGCATTAATTATACTGCAGAGAGGCGCTCCCAGCAGTGTGTGGATTCATATGCTGCATTAATTATACTGCAGAGAGGCGCTTCCCAGCAGTGTGTGGATTCATATGCTGCATTAATTATACTGCGGAGAGGCACTTCCCAGCAGTGTGTGGATTCATATGCTGCATTCATTATACTGCAGAGAGGCGCTTCCCAGCAGTGTGTGGATTAATATGCTGCATTAATTATACTGCAGAGAGGCGCTGCCTGCGCAGTGTGTGGATTCATATGCTGCATTAATTATACCCAGAGAGGCGCTTCCCAGCAGTGTGTGGATTCATATGCTGCATTAATTATACTGCTGCAGAGAGGCGCTTCCCAGCAGTGTGTGGATTCATATGCTGCATTAATTATACTGCAGAGAGGAGCTTCCCCGCAGTGTGTGGATTCATATGCTGCATTAATTATACTGCAGAGAGGCGCTTCCCAGCAGTGTGTGGATTCATATGCTGCATTAATTATACTGCAGAGAGGCGCTTCCCAGCAGTGTGTGGATTCATATGCTGCATTAATTATACTGCGGAGAGGCACTTCCCAGCAGTGTGTGGATTCATATGCTGCATTAATTATACTGCAGAGAGGCGCTTCCCAGCAGTGTGTGGAATGATATGCTGCATTAATTATACCGCAGAGAGGCGCTTCCCAGCAGTGTGTGGATTCATATGCTGCATTAATTACCGCAGAGAGGCGCTTCCCAGCAGTGTGTGGATTCATATGCTGCATTAATTATACTGCAGAGAGGTGCTTCCCAGCAGTGTGTGGATTCATATGCTGCATTAATTATACCGCAGAGAGGTGCTTCCCAGCAGTGTGTGGATTCATATGCTGCATTAATTATACCGCAGAGAGGCGCTTCCCAGCAGTGTGTGGATTCATATGCTGCATTAATTATACTGCAGAGAGGCGCTTCCCAGCAGTGTGTGGATTCATATGCTGCATTAATTATACTGCGGAGAGGCACTTCCCAGCAGTGTGTGGATTCATATGCTGCATTAATTATACTGCAGAGAGGCGCTTCCCAGCAGTGTGTGGAATGATATGCTGCATTAATTATACCGCAGAGAGGCGCTTCCCAGCAGTGTGTGGATTCATATGCTGCATTAATTATACCGCAGAGAGGCGCTTCCCAGCAGTGTGTGGATTCATATGCTGCATTAATTATACTGCAGAGAGGTGCTTCCCAGCAGTGTGTGGATTCATATGCTGCATTAATTATACCGCAGAGAGGTGCTTCCCAGCAGTGTGTGGATTCATATGCTGCATTAATTATACCGCAGAGAGGCGCTTCCCAGCAGTGTGTGGATTCATATGCTGCATTAATTATACTGCAGAGAGGTGCTTCCCAGCAGTGTGTGGATTCATATGCTGCATTAAATATACCACAGAGAGGCGCTTCCCAGCAGTGTGCGGATTCATATGCTGCCTAAATTATACCGCAGAGAGGTGCTTCCCCGCAGTGTGCGGATTTATATGCTGCATTAATTTTTTTGTTTGTTTGTTTGAAATCGTTTTATTTGTTCTGGTATATTTTTCGTTTCAGATAATTTTGATCAACTTTTTTTCCGTTTTAAAACCTTTTGTTCTGGCTTTTATTTTTGAAGTCAGACCATTTGGGTTGTGTCAGTTTTGCATTTTTTAAATCGTTTTGTTCATTTTTTTCTGTTCCTTTCATACCATTTTAATATGATTAAATAAAGTTGTGTAATGCATATTCATAAGAAAAAAAGGATCTTTATTTAATAAAAAAAACACAACAGAATCGGCAGAATTATCGTATCGGCAGAATTATCGTATCGGCAGAATTATCGTATTGACAGAAAATATCGGTTCCAAAAAACAAACCAATAAACCATTAGTTTACATCAAAACGAATAGACACTTTGAAACGAGGAGAACAGACGTTCCGAAAAACACTAGCAGGGTTATTCAGAGAGCGTGAAAAGCAGGAGAATGACTGGAGAATGACTGGAGAATGAAAAATTCTAGGTCAAAATAGCCGATTTGGAAAGGGAGATGAAAGGGAGAATTTTTCTGGTTTGGCTATTTTGACCTAGAAGTTTTCATTCTCCAGTCATTCTCCTGCTTTTCACGCTCTCTGAATAACCCTGTAAAATTTCTGAAATCACGAAAAAAAAGTCAATACGAAAAACGAGCAGACCCGAAAACACGAAAATGGCCGATATTTCGAAAAAAAAGTCGATACGAAAAACGAGCCGAAACATACCGAACTGAAATGGAAATCGACCAAAACTAGTAAAAATCGGTGCACAAGTCTAGTTTTATTCATGGTCCGTACAAAATCACGGACGAAAATGCGCATCAAATGACCGCTATCGCATATTCCGTGAAAAAATACGTCCATTCGTGAAAAATGCGTTCGTCTGACCCTAGCCTAAGTTTCACCATAATTTAGCCAAAAAAATTACTAAACTTGTTCTGCGTGACCTAAAATGTCTCCTCTTTTCATACAGACTGCCGCCCCAAGCAGTTGTTTATGAATAGATTAAAGGAAAACCGTTTACCGTTATTTGAAATGTCATTTTTTTGATTTTAAATGTTTCTATACATCCTACAAATCCGCCACTTCATGGGCAGGTTATGGGGACCTCCTAGGCATGATATTTGAAGGAATTTTTAGTTTTTATTCTTAACCTTTATTTCATGGAAAACTCACTGTTCCTTTAAAAACTTTTTTTTTTACTTTTTGTCCTTGTTTCCTGTCCCCCAGGGCACTACCCGGACCCCCATACACCTTTTATGGCAAATATCTTGCATATATGCCCTCTTGGAGGGCACTTTAAAATTTGAACGTTCGAGTCCCATTGACTTGCATTGAGTTCGGTTCGTGTTCATGTTCGAACTCGAACTTTTGACCTAACGGCGGGTTGCAAGGCTAGGAAGGCTGTGCATGCTGGGGCAAACGCAGGTCTCAGGACTAGCCTATGAGAGCAATGGGCAACAATTCTGAGGCGCTGATTGATGAAGGTAATGCCTTTTATTGGCATCAGTCAATTGCTCAGATCAATGAGTACAAGTATATTGGGAAAACCAGGGCTGGAAGTGTGGAAGTAATGAGGTACAAGAATGGATGTACCAAGCTACACAAAAACCTGGTCTGGAATATGCTGACCTGACAGAAAGGAGGCTGCCAGGGGTCAGGGCACATGTGTATCAGTCCTGCCATGATTCTGGGTTTTATGCTGTGGCGTTGGGCATGGACCATGACAAAAGCTCAGATCAGCTAGCTGTGACCTCAGCTTCTGCTGAGTTTTCAAAAGTGGTACTCTTTTTGGGACTCGACACACACACATACACACACTGAGAGCCATTGGATTGGTTGGCTGCTTGCTTGAGCATCCAGCCTTCCCACGGTCATGTGACAGTTGCAGCTTGCAGAACGCCAGCAGCATGCCACGTCTGGAAGAGCTCTGACAGAACCCGATGTTGCAATGACGGTGTGTTTAAAAACAATCTAAATGGCTAAAATAGAAGACAGTCAGGAGGGGTTAATGTTTAACTCCTCTGTTTCTCCCCTCCTCTCTAATTTTAACCCTAGAACATCCCTTGAAGCCTGACCTTGTTCAAGGGAGTGATGGCCTGTCAAATGGGGAAACCTTGTTTTGCATTTGACAGATGACCTTTAACAGTTCACATAGAGTTAGGCAACTTCTAAAATTGAATAGTATCAGGAATCTTTGCATCTTTACAGCTATAGAGGTAGTATTGTATATATTCGTACTATAAACAAATAAAGTAAAATATGTGGATAGCTATAGATCAAGTCATAAATCAAGATACTGTATATACGATCGCAAAGACATTTAGGATAGTTCAAAGTCCAGTAATCCACAAGATTGTTTAAAGATGCAGCAAGAAAGCAAGACAGTTTTCTGCAGAAATACAATAACCTTCAGGGGCTGTTTATCAATAAAGCGAACAGAAAATACACATGTAGCCACTTACAGTGGGAGCAGTGCAACATAATCCGTCCAATGTCACTGTCGACCACTTCACTACCAAGTGATTTCCCAAAAATTCACTGCCAGAAACCAGTGGATTTTTGGAAAATCATTTTTAATTTATTACAGTTAGTTGTTTATACAGCGCCAGCAAATTCCGTAGCTCTTTACAATAGGGGAGCACAAATATGAGACGTAAAAATTATGAATGAGGAAGAGATTACCCTGCCCATAGTATAACTGTCCTGCTAATACAGCACTTTATACAAGTGCTCAGCCTGACATCCTGTGAGTTTACAATCTAAGGGACAGAGGTATGTGACACAAATGGTAACATAAGGATGGTGGAGCTGGTGGGCAGGAAGAATATAGCAGGGATTGCATTGGGAAGGACCAGAAGCTTGGGCTTAGTAAGGATGATCAGGGAGAAAAGTGGAAACAGCTGGAAAGGAGAGCGAAATTTAAAACTGGGCCTGGGTGGGAGGGTGGGTGGGACAACAGAGTGGGAAAAATGTCATTCAGCCTGAGAGTGTGTGGATGTTCTAATTGCTGAATGGAGAAAGTAAAAGATTGAGGTTTAGCAAGAGTTGTATTTGGAGGTATTTACAATATAGGAAGAGGGGGAGGGAGGGAGGGAGGGAGGGAGAGAGAGATGGGAATATTCTAACAAAACGAGAGGCAAAATAGAAGACAACTAATCAGACAGAAAATAATAATTTCAGACATGAAACAGATTTGCAAGATCAGTCTGGAGTGTAGCGGTAGACAACTTGTTGAATCCTGTAAGACATATGTGTGACTTTCCCCTAGTTTCCCTTCCTTCAAACGCTCCCTTAAGACATTCCTATTTAGGGAAGCCTACCACCCGATTCACTGACGCAACCAGTCCATCACGCCCACCAGTCCATCACTCTCACCTTGCAGTCCTCTCCTCCTGTTTCCACCCCCAACCCTTTTAGATTGTAAGTTCCCACAGGAACAGGGCCCTTGTTTCCTCCTGTACTGGTTTATCAAACTGTTGTTCAATGTACTGTAACCCTTTCTGTGTTGTGCCCATTGTACAGCGGTGCGGAATATGCTGGTGCTTCATAAATAAAGAATAATAATAATAATTTGAGAATAATTCCACTTTAACCCTTACTGTAATGTACCATCTACTGGACAAATGGAGTTACTGCAGGTACAGCTGCATCCCATGTTTCTGTGTCGGCTGTGAAAAGTATGATGTCAGGACATTCTTCAGCCGATTTTAACCAGTTTTAGCACCTAGGGCATTATGCCCACAGAGCTAAAACTATGAGGACACCTTATGCAGCCCAAAAGCATATGAAATTTGTTTGCTGCAAATGATTTAATTTAATTTGCAGTCATACAGCACAGCCCCAGATCGTGTTAACTCTATCTCGGACAGCTGTGGCTGCTACAACTGATAGTGTATACACCATCACAGTAGTGAAAACACTGAAAAAAGTTGGCTCCTTGTGATCTGGTTCTAAAGCACTGGCTCCTCGCAGTTGTTTTATGGAAAATAACTTGGTAGTGAAAGAGTTGATACCAGGGGTGGACAACTAAGGGGACCCCAGGCTATAGGAGATTATGGACCCCTTGTGCCATACCCACAGAAGACCACACCCTTTCAAAACCCCACCCATACAACACACAACCTACATGTACATTCTTGTGTTAAAGAATTTATTTCTTCACCCAGTTTTCAAATTTACCATAATGACATGTAAAACCGGAGTTAGTAGATGAGGTTGATGGTGGTTAATGGGATCTAATGATTGGTATTGGAACAGTGTTATGGAATGGCAGTATACTTGGAGCTTAGCTATCAGTCTATGTATGGCTTGAGGCCCATTATCTGTATGAAGGTACTCTTACTATAAGTCCTTTTGGATGGATGGTGGTTTTATTTGCATTATATCTTTAATATTCATATTGACCCAACCTTAAAGGGTGATAGTAGAACACCAGCAAAGAGCTCCTGTGCTACATTCCCCATATGCAGCAAGGGACTCTGTGTAAGACAGGTGTAATTTGCATGTTTTACACATAGTTCCTTGCTGCATATGGGGAATCCATAGGACTCCATTGAGTTTCTCCCTGCCGGTCACGAGACCAGTCGGATCTCGCCTTGCGAGATCCAGCCGGTCGGCGTAGTGATACACAGGGAGAGGCTGGGGGGGATTTTTCCCCCAGTCTTTCCCTGCTCCCGCCGGCCTGAGGAGGCGATCGGAGCCGTGGTCCTCGGGGCGGGACACAGGGTGAGTATAGGACTCGTTTTATTATTTTTAAAGCTGGTGTTAACGGATTCTGCAGAAGTGTGTTTTGTGTGTTATTTTTATTAATGCAGTAATATTGTTCACATTTCAATTATAATGTGAACAATGATGCTGCAATAATGATTTTTTTTCTATGGGGTGTGTTTGCTATAAATCACATAATTCCCCCCACAAAATGTAACAAGTCCCCATTTCTAATTTTTGTACAAGCGCACCCCATAGAAAACATAACCGCAAACGCTCATGTGCTAAAATGTGAAAAAAAAACACTTTACACACTGCAGATGATTAAAAATTCAATTTTTATAGCATTTTTTTCATAATATACAGCCAGGACATGACGTATACATATACAAATGATATATTATGAATCTGCAGAGTCTGCCGGAAAGAACGATATCTAATATGTCTGGGTTATTTAATAAAATGTGGCTTCAAATCACGTTTAAACATGATGACCGAAAGCGGAAAAATGAGCTGAGCACACAGCAGTGAAATGCAGCATATTAGAGGAAGATTTAGTAGAGAAATTAACACTTCTCAGAAGCAGACACCACACCCTCAGTATAGTCTACATACTTACAATGTATTAAATTCATTAGACCAGGCTAAAAACACCTGTTGTTTACAACATTTGACAACACAGGCCATTTAGAGGTGAGAATCTTTGCACGTACACATTAGATTTTAATTCAATATCTAATAAACCGTTGCTTATAATATTCTGCAGTAAAGAGTCTCTTTATTTCTAGATTTTTTTAGTATTTCTTAAGCATTTTTATACTTTTTTTTTAAAAAAAAAATTGCGAACTCGAACCGAACGCGCCAAAACGTTCGAAGTTCGCGAACTTGCGAACGGCCAAAGTTCGAATCGAACTCAGAACTGATCGAACCGAACAGCTCATCCCTACTGCCCAGCCCTATATATATGGACAGCAGTACCTTAGCTCTTTGGTCCAGGATAGGTCTTCCTTTCTGAGTGCCTGCTATTGTGATATTGGTTCTGTTATTCTGTGTTTGACTTCTGGCTTATGTGTTTGGATTATTCTCTTGTCTGTTCCCTGTACAGTGTATTCTGAGAAATTTGTGTATGACTTTGGCTTATGTTTATGGATTATTCTCTGGTTTGCTCCCTGTACCCTGTGCCGTGTAGTATACAACCTGTTTATGACTTTGGCTTGCTTCTTGACCATTCTTGCCTGCTACCTGGAACCTGTATTTCTGAACTCCTGTCATTGACCCGGCCTGTCTGAATACCACTCTTGTTGCTGTCCCAGTCTGTCTATTTACCAGTCCTGCTTCTGACTCAGTGTGTATTTGCCCAGCATCAAAGTTTACTTTGTATAAGGGGCCAGCTAAAGGACCTCCTTGTTGTTTCAGGGTTCTGTGTTTGTTGCTGGGCATTTCATGTTGCCGTCTCTTGTTTACTCCTGTCTTATTCTGGTGTTCACCCCCTACCCTGTAATTTGTATAGATTCAGAAGACCACTCAAGGATCTTTCTCCCCAAGTGCAGGGTCTCCTATCTTGTCTGTATTCCTGTTGTATCGTCTCTTGTTCTGTTTCAGTGGATAGTGTGTTCTGGGTTTTGCATAATGCAGCAAAACGCAAACCTGCCTGAAGGGCTCATAGACGCTTGCTGTACAGGGCCCTCCTTAGTTCCTGCTTGGAGGCCCTGTGATAGGAAGGCAGAAAAGCAGGAGAACTGGTAAGAAAAAGTGTGCAACAGGGAAGCTCAGGGTGACTGAGCGACGAACTGAAGGAGTACAAATTCAAATAGAGTTCTTGTAGTGTGCTCTTCCTATCCTAGGAGCTGGGGAAGTTTGGTCACCTTGGTTTCAACACGGTGAAGCATGTGGGTCTGTGGCTTCTCTCCAGCATGTCTGCAGCATTGGAGCTACCCTTAAGCAGTCTCTTCTCCTGGAGGACACTGACAGGCCATTGGAGGTCCAAGTATTGCCGTGACTCAGGTGACACGGAAGTGGAGCGTACTCCTACCTTTCTCAGCCAGCTGTGAGGTAGGATTACCGGACACAATGACACTGATATTGTTTTTATTTTCTTACTTTGACTTTTTTATTTCAGTTACATAGTTATGTCTATATCATTGAAGAGGTCAAACATTGACTGTGCGACCAACAGAAGTGGAGATACAGTGGTCTAAAGGGATCTTCCGTAACTTCTAAATTGTCTCCTGCTCTCCTGGATTTATTGGGGATTTTCTGATGTCATGATGACATCAGCACACTCCAGGAATTCCCCCTGCATCCCAGGATGGTCTCTCTTTGAAACCATTCTACAATAAAGCAGCAGTTCTTCATCCATTGCCAGAAAATAAGAAATATAGCCACTTATATGAAGACAAACATCCCTCACAGCAAAGATCAGAATTTATTTTGTATTTACATGTTTTACCCACGAGTCACAAACTTTATTATTTTATTATAATGATAATGGATGAGATAGGGATGAATTAATCACTCTTTGATATGGCTTTGAGTTTGATCTTTGTTCTACGTACGTAGAGAAATGTAATTAGAGGCTCATTACATCATAGAATTGTTAGCATATTTGCAAAACTAATTGAGTGAAAAGATAATGATCCCTCATGGGGAAAAGGGACAGTTGGATACCTTAGGCGTAGGTATAGGGTGTAACCCTTGGAAATATAAATGACAGAGATATGCTTTGATAGAAATGGAAAAGATATAAAACGTAACCTTTATAGAAATCAATAGATAAAAAGTCGCACTACACAGGGCAGAAGGGGATACATAGTTGATGGCAATACGCCAATAAACCTGTTCAATGAAAACAACACAGTGGTACAAGACCAAAACAATTAAAAATGTATAGAAGTGCAAAACGATTTAGCACAAAACCAGTGTGTGAAAAAAGACAATACAAAGAGTTAAAGAGGCCAATTCCCTAGAATAAATTTACTGGATATTATATGGTATTCTGTGTTGGTAACTTAAAGAGTACCAGAGAGCCCTATAGGTAAGCTCATTGACAAAGTAAGAAGCAGTCCTTCATTGGACTGAGAAATATAGGAAAGGAGAAATAACCTTAAGGGTAGGCTACACAGTGTTTTGGAAATTAATCTACTATCAATTCCCTAATGTAGTTTGATCCGCTGCACTTACAAGCAGCTCTCTGCCATCCCTGCCATACGTACCTGCACGCGCGCAGAAAAGAGACACAGACACCATCACGTTGTTTCTACCTGGAGTTCATCTGACCACCTGAGCCAAGAGCCAAGTCCAAAGTGTGCTCATCCCAAATGAGCTCCTGGCTTCTGGTCAGATTCATTTATTACACAAAATCGGACAACGCCCAGTGGCCGCTGACTATACAACAGAAAAACAAGTTTGTCCAGTAAATACATTTACATATCAAAAGGACAGAGGTGTGGACTAGAATGACGGACCGGCCCTCTGTACACACCTTATCCCTACAGTATAATGTACGCCGCTGGCTTGGATTTAAAACCACATGCAAATCCAACACAGGGAGACAGATGACAACTTATAAAAACACACATCCTAGACTATAATGTCCACATAATAAAATTTCCACAACAACAGAAACTTAAGATACCACAATTAAATCCAAGAAAAGGGGAAATAGAGTGAGGGTTGCACAAGACACCTCACTCAAAACAACCGGGAAAGGCTAGTTAGATTGTCACCAGGATAATGAATGCTTCAACGAGCATAAGAATCATGATGTATTAATGTGGCATAACATCAACGCGTTTTGCCAGTTATAATACTGGCTTCATCAGGAGGGACCCACTGGTGGGGTAAGAAAAGGTATGGCGACTAACCTGAGCAGCCGTTGGTTTCGATTTAAATAGATCCTCTGCATCGCTAATGAAAGTGAAGCTGCTGTGTCCTATCATCGTGAGTATGCTTGCGCATTAAAGCTTTCAAGAGCATTAGCGAGCCGGGTAAGCGCTTTGATCCAGGGCACACAGGCGTGTGTGAATCAGATTCTCTGACCTTGCGGTGAATTCAGCATTCACCGCAGGGTTTCGGAAATGCAGGGAAAATCCGCTGAATGCATCCGAAAACCGCTGCAAAACCGCCCAACCAAACGGATAAGCCGCTGAAAATCCGCTGAAAAACATCAGATCCGAACCGAGAAACCACCGGAAAACCGCTGGAAAAAAAAACCTCAACGATCTGATGCAAAACCCTCAAACGTGTCTGAAAAAAGCTGACGAATGGAGCATCGACCAGCCGCCAAAAAAGTCAACAAGTTGACGAACAGTGGGAAAAAAAACACGTGGGTGGGTCAGGTGATCCGCATACGTTAATCTCGCAAAGGGGACAGTGCCGATCAGGCAGCACCAGATTTGGGCTCCAAAAGTCCGATACCGGAGCTGAGAATTAAGAAGACGGTGACCCACTGAACCAGATCCCTACCAACCTACAGGCCTGATGGGTCAATCCGCCCCACTCGCCCTCAGCTAAGTTCCACTTGCCAAATGCGAGAAGGCGAGTGGAAATTTTGAGTTTTGTTATATGGCATGTATATGGGAAAACCAGATTTAAACCTTCTTCTGGTTTATTGAAGTTGTGTCATTGACTTTGTTCTCTTAGGCACCATCATCGGATGCACATCATGATGCTTATTTGTGTTGTTTAATGCGTCTATGATCTGTCCTGTTCGTATACTCATCTTGACCATACTATCCCTCTATTAGTATTTACGACACCCATCCTAACCCCCTACCTAACCCCACATGTTGGACCAATTGAGCATCATTTAAACTCCACAGCCTACCTGAGCAGTGGAGTCGCTAGGGGGTGCCGGGGTGCGGCCCGCACCAGGTGACACCACCCCCATGTAAAATATTTTACCAGGAAGGATACATTGAGAATTCTCTCATTTTCAAGTATGTCCTGGGTTGGCAAGGCCTAGGCTGGCACTTTCCAGGGGGTGGCAAAAAAAACACCACAAAAAGGGATATTCACAGAGCACCGAAATGACGCAGACATTTCAGTGTTCTGTTGTTCCCGCACTTTGGGGAATCAAATTTCCCCAGTGAATTGACCACAGGGTCCCTGAAGTGCAGGGAATCAGCCACTGAATGCTGCCGCAAACCTGTCGCCTGCTGTTTTAAAAAGAACTACTGAATGAAAATATCTGGAATTAACAGGTGAAACTTTAAAAATTTGAATATCATGCAAAAGTTCATTTATTTCAGTAATGCAACTTAAAAGGTGAAACGAATATATGTGGTAGACTAATTACATGCAAAGCAAGATAGTTCAAGCCGTGATTTGTCATAATTATGATGATTATGGCTTACAGCTAATGAAAATCCCAAATCCATAATCTTAGAAAATTAGTATATTGTGAAAAGGTGCAATATTCTAGCCTCAAAGTGTCCCGCTCTAATCAGCTAATTAAGCCATAACACCTGCAAAGGGTTCCTGAACCTTTAAATGGTCTCTCAGTCTGGTTCAGTAGGAATCACAATCATGGGAAAGACTGATGACCTGACTGTTGTGTAGAAAATCATCATTGACCCCCTCTATAAGGAGAGAAAGCCTCAAAAGCTAATTGCAAAAGAAGTTGGATGTTCCCAAAGTGCTGTATCAAAGCACATTAATAGAAAGTTATGTTGAAGAAAAAGGTGCACAAGCAGCAGGGATGACTGCAGCCTGGAGAGGATTGTCAGGAAAAAGCCATTCAAAAGTGTTGGGGACTTTCACAAGGAGAGGACTGAGGCTGGAGTCAGTGCATCAAGAGCCACCACAAACAGACGGATCCTGGACATGGGCTTCAAATGTCGTATTCCTCTTGTCAAGCCGCTCCTGAACAACAAACAACATCAGAAGCGTCTTACCTAGGCTAAAGAAAAACACACCTGGTCTGTTGCTCAGTGGCTCCAAAGTCCTCTTTTCTGATGAGAGCAACATTTGCATTTCATTTGGAAACCAAGGAGCCAGAGTATGGAGGAAGAATGGAGAGGCACACACTGCAAGATGCTTGAAGTCCAGTGTGAAGTTTCAA
Organism: Leptobrachium leishanense; assembly: GCA_009667805.1. Lineage (NCBI taxonomy): Eukaryota > Metazoa > Chordata > Amphibia > Anura > Megophryidae > Leptobrachium > Leptobrachium leishanense. Next base: position 31,028,051 of record CM019065.1, on the reverse strand, counting down.
CAGTCTGTGTTGATTTGGGGAGCCATGTCATCTGCTGGTTTTGGTCCACTGTGCTTCATTAGGCTGGGGTCAGACGAACGCAGTGCGAACACAGTGTGAACGCACGTGCAGCCGCACTTTATCACAGCCGTAGTAGCAGCAAATGACAGGCAATGACGGCCAATATACAAAGTACAGCCGCACGAAAGTGTGGCCACGCAACGCAAGCGGCAAACAAACGCATTTTTTTGAGAACGTCTAACCGCCAGTACTGACGTATAGAGTGCGCTGCGTCCGCTAGCGGCGTGTGTGCGTGATTAGGAGACGTCAGACGCTGCTAATGTCCGGCCAACATAACGTCCAGACGCAAAAAGTGTTTTATTGATGATCCGTAAAAAATCACGGACGAAAATGCGCATCGTATGACCACTATCGCGTATTCCGTGAAAAAATACGTCCATTCGTTCGAACGCACTTTTTCACGGACGACGCGAAAAATGCGTTCGTCTGACCCTAGCCTTAAGTCCAGGGTCAACGCAGCCGTCTACCAGGAGATTTTGGAGCACTTCATGCTTCCTTCTGCAGACGAGCTTTATGGGGATGCTGACTTCATTTTCCAGCAGGACTTGGCACCTGCCCACACTGCCAAAAGCACCAAAACCTGGTTCAATGACCGTGGGATTACTGTGCTTGATTGGCCAGCAAACTCGCCTGACCTGAACCCCATAGAGAATCTATGGAGCATTGCCAAGAGAAAGATGAGAGACATGAGACCAAACAATGCAGAAGAGCTGAAGGCCGCTATTGAAGCATCCTGGTCTTCCATAACACCTCAGCAGTGCCACAGGCTGATAGCTTCCATGCCATATCGCCGCATTGAGGCAGTAATTGCTGCAAAAGGGGCCCAAACCAAGTACTGAGTACATATGCAGCTTATACTTTTCAGAGATCCCATATTGTTCTATGTACAATCCTTGTTTTATTGTTTGCATGGAATATTCTCATTTTCTGAGATTGTGGATTTGGGGTTTTCATGAGCTGTAACAAGAATCATCACAATTATGACAAATCACTTCTTGAACTATCTTGCTTTGCTTGTAATGAGCCTCATATATTACTTTCACCTTTTAACTTGCATTACTGAAATAAATCTACTTTTGCATCATATTCTAATTTTTCGAGTTTCACCTGTAAGTTCTGATGAATGATAATAATAAAAAGGTCTGTTACAGAAAAAAAAGTAAAAATTGCTATTAGAAAAAAAAAAAGTGTTTTTATTTTGAAAAATGCCTAAAAGATACAAAAAAAATAAAATCAATAAATAAAGAGATTTTTTTACTATGGATTAAAGGAATAAACGATTTATTAGATATTGGATAAAAACGGGAATATTTTTAACATTGAAACCTATGGTGTTCGTTCGCCCTGAATAAACCTGCCAAATGAAAACACCGGATATCAGGACATTTTGTTGCTGTTCAGTGTCTCTGAACAGATTAACCATTACTTCTCTATGGGGACTTTCACTGCCTTCGAACAGGCACCGTACTTGCTGTCAGTTTGCCAAAATTTGTGTGTGAGCGTATCACAGAGCTCCACAGCAATAAACCTCACAGTAATGTGCACCGTGTATTATGAGCATTCAGTGTTATATGGGAGTACTGATTTATGAGTAAAAGTAGTTAAAAAAACCCCGTAAAACTCGGGGGGGGGGGTGACACCATAAGTTACCGCACCGGGTGACACCAACCCTAGTGACGCCACTGTACCTGAGTATTGTTGCTGACCACATCCATCCCTTTATGACCACAGTGTACCTTGTATCTTCTGATGGCTACTTCCAGCAGGATATTGCACCATGTCACAAAGCTCAAATCATCTCAAACAAATCTGCAGCACCTGCTTGATGCTATCATGTCAATATGGACCAAAATCTTTGAGGAATGTTTCCAACACCTTGTTGAATCTGTGCCACGAAGAAATAAAGCAGTTCTGGAGGCAAAAAGGTGTCCAAGCAAGGTGTACCTAATAAAGTGGCCAGTGAGCAAGATGTAAAAACATATATTTATTGTTATCAATTAAATAACATACTGACTTTTCGGCCCGTAAAGGCCTTTATCGAGGTGATACATGTTGTCAAAGTGAACATTTATATAAGAAAGATAAAACTCACTCACCATTCCCCTCCCGCTGTGCTCAACGTCTTTCTGGGAATAAACCGGAGGTGGCGCCCGCACTACTGCAAGATGTGTCACTTGAAATACCGGCCGCGTCATCAGACTGCATCCATGAGCCGCATTGCCCCCCATTCAGCAATCAGCCGGGAGAGCCGAAAGTATACAAATAATTAAAACCAAATGGGTGTCCCATAGAGGGGACATTCCCAGTAACACATCAAATATGGAGGAAAGCCCAGGGATGGATGTAATCCTATATATACACAGATGTTCCCTCTATATTTCCTAGAATTTTGTACCGCCTAAACACATGAACATATATATTTGGCAAAATTACATATTGTTTTAAGGTTATTGAACTGAACTGGAAACAAAGTTCGCGCAAACATCAACCATAACCACCATAACCACGCTAACCATACTAATTCCTGCTCTCATGCATGTATATTCATATTGCGTACATGTCATTGATATTAACAATCATATATGTGTTTATTAATCACAAAAAATAAGTTGTATCATGTGTTCAATGGTGTTTTCCTGTTTACTTAAGGGGTTATTCAGAGTGAATCGATCTGGCCCCGAAATGTAACCGGCCACTGAAATTCAGGGTACGCTGACATTTCGGGGCCATTCGGCTATTCAGAGAGCAGGCAGTTCGACCAAAATTTGGCAAACTGCCTGCAAGTACGGTGCCTGTTTGAGGGCAGTGAAAACCCCCATAGAGAAGCAATGGTTAATCTATTCACAGACACCGAACAGCAGTGAAAAGATGCCAAAGTGCCCTGCTGTTTTGGTGTTTTCGTTCGGCAAGTTTATTCAGGCGAACACCATAGGTTTCAATGTTAAAAATATTCCCATTTTAATCCAATATCTAATTAACCGTTTATTATTTTACTCTGCAGCAAAAAAAGTCTCTTTATTTATAGATTTTTCAGGATCTTTTAGGTATTTTTCAGGATTTTTTCTTTTTTTTTAAAATTTTTATTCAAATCGTTTTTTTCTTTTTTCTGTACCAGCACTTTTTATTATCATTCACAGGATCTTATGTGTAAATTCCAGGCATTTTCATTAGGTGGTTTTTTTTCCAAACAGCGTTTCAATTTTGAAACTTTCAAGCGTACTGTTTTTTTTTTTTTTTAAAACCCCGTTTGTCAGCTTGTCGGCTTTTACCAGTGGTGATCTGCGCTGCGATCGGCGGCTCATCAGCTTTTTCATGGCGTGGATTTTCCGGCGGGTTTTCGGCGTGATTGCAGGGGGTTTGCAGCGGGTTTTCCCTGCACTACAGGGACCCTACGTTGAATGCTGAATTCATCGCAGTGTGGGGAACATTGATTCCCCGAAGTGCAGGAAACGAGAAAGCACTGAAATGTCGGTGACATTAAGGTGCTTTCTGAATAACCCCTATAGTGTGTTGTCACCTTTTGGCCCCTGTTTATGTTTTTATTATGACTTTGGGCTTATAAAAACGTAAGTTGTTATACGTCAACAAGCAAAGCTATAGATTGCTTTATACCTGTGCACCATAATGGTTATGACAGACGTATAAAGAGCCGTATAACCATATCACTCATGAAAGTTCAGATCTTCAACTGTTAATCTATAGTTCGAGGAAAGCGGCAATCAGGTTTAAAGGGGTTATTCAGAGAGCACCGAAATGTCACTGATATTTCTGTGCTCTTTCGTTCAAATTTCCAGACCCTGCGGTGATTTCGGCATTCACCACATGGTCCCCAAAGGGAGGGGAAAAGCTGCCACAAAACCGGCGAAATTATAGCATCCGATAATTTCGGTGAGACTGCGCCGTTTTTAAAAAAAAGAAGAATTCACAGAAATTATCGGATTCGATCCGATCCTATAAACCGCCGCAAACATGCCTCCCGCCACCGCCAACCCGCCAGTCAACTGCCTCAAACCTGCCTGGCAGCTGCCAAATGCAGCGACGAGCCGCCAGACACAGCGCCGGAAAAAAGCAGACAAGCCGCTGGACAGGTGAAAAAAAAAATAAAACAATACGATTGAAAGTGTCACATTTGAACCGCTGTTTGGAAAAAGAACTACTGAACATAGGGTCCAAGCATCCACTGCAACTGGTCATGCCTAGCTCCTGCTGATGAGGGTCCAATAAACCCGAAACAGTGCTGTTTTAGGAGTGGTTTTGACCAGTTGCATAAACCTGATCTCTGCTAAAAAAAAAGCCATAGTATGGCATGGCATTGATTTAAGGGTTCTGTGTAAAAACAGAGGTCATTTGCATATCCTACCCAGAGTTCCTTGCTGCATATGGGGAATGCAGCACAGGGGCTCTGGGACGTAGTTCTTTGAATTGCTGTGATGTGCAAATGGCTTCTGCAATAATAAATACATATATACTGTATATATATACTCTGTATATTCACATGCACACTTATATATATTTCACATATATTAGCTTCATGTTTGTATTTTTCAAATTTGTAAAGGGGTTATTCAGAGAGCACCGAAATTTAAGCGAAATTTCGGTGCTCTCTCCTTCAGCGCACTTTGGCACCCTTCATTCGCTGACCGTGCTGTGAGTTCAGTATTCACTGCAGGGTCCCAAAAAGTGCATTGACTTGATCGGCAGAACACCGCCGATAAATCTGCCAACGCACCAGCAAGCCGCCGAAAAACTGCCAAGCGATTTGACAAACCACTGAAAACCCCCCAAACTGATCAGAAAAAATGCAGAAACAAACACTGAATCGATCCAGTAACCTGCCGAAAAACTGCCGAATCGATCCGCCGAACAGACCACTGAACGCATCAGAAAAAAGCCAACAAGCCGCCGAAGAGGGATAAAAAAAATGAAAACCCTGCAACTTTTGAAAGGCGTTTTAAAATAAACTAGTGAATGAAAATACTTGGAAATAAAATATAAGTTCCTATGAATAATAATAAAAAGGTGCGTTACAGAAAAAAAAGAAAACGCCATTTAAATAAAAATCGGAATCAAAAATTTCGCCGTAAAAACCCGAAAAATGCCTAAAAATCCTAAAAAAATAAATAGAGAGACTTTTTGCTGCAAATGAAAAAGAATAAATGGTTGAATAAATATTTAATAAAAACAGAGATTTTTATTTACATTGAATCCTATGGGATTCGCCTGAATAAACCTGCCGAGTGAAACCACCGAACAGCAGAGCATTTCACTGACACTTCTCTGCTGTTCGGTGTCTCTGAATAGATTAACCATTGCTTCTCTATGGGGGATTCCACTGCTGCCGCACGGCGTCGTATTTCGTTGGCAATTCGCCAAGATATAGCAAATTTCCAGATTTTGAATAGCCGAATGGCCACGAAATTGTACCGTAATGGTAAATTCACCATTCGGTGCAATTCTGTGGCCAGATTGGTGCTCTCTGAATAACCCGTTCAATGGGATAGTGTAGGACCCATCAAGGAGATTTGCCTTGTCGCTGGCTGGTGTTCTTACACTTCTAATGGCCATTAAAAGTAACCAAATGATCAATGTTATTCACATCACCTGGCAGTGAGTTTTAATGTTGTGGCTGTTCAGTGTATATACAGGTGCATCTCAATAAATTAGAATGTGGTGGAAAAGTTCATTTATTTAATTAATTAACTCAAATCGTGAAACTTGTGTATTAAGTAAATTCAATGCGCACAGGAAGAAGTACCGTATATACTCGGGTATAAGCCGACCCGTGTATAAGCCGACCCCCCTACTTTTTCCCAAAAAACCTGTGAAAACTTATTGACTCGCGTATAAGCCTAAGTGGGATATTGCCCCAGCTCACACATGGATATTGCCCCAGCTCACACATGGATTTGCCCCAGCTCACTGCCCCAGCTCATGGATATGCCCCAGCTCATGGATTTGCCCCAGCTCATGGATTTGCCCCAGCTCATGGATATGCCCCAGCTCATGGATTTGCCCCAGCTCATGGATTTGCCCCAGCTCATGGATATGCTCCAACTCTCACCTGGATATTGCCCCAGCGGCAGCCAGCTCTCACAAGGTCCTGTACAGCGTGAGTCCGTCGGGGATGCGGCTGCTTGTGTGCGCAGGTCACGCGGTCCGGCCAGTCAGGTGGTACAGAGACTCAGTACCACCTCATTAGCCGGACCACGTGACCGGCTGCGCCTGCACGCAGCCGCATCCCCTTCAACAGGACGGACTCACGCTGTACAGGACCTTGACTCGGGTATAAGCCGAATCGCGTTTTTTTGACTCAAAATCTGAGTCAAAAAACTCGGCTTATACCCGAGTATATACGGTAGTTTAAGTCTTTGGTTCTTTTAATTGTGATGATTTTTCTCATATTTAACAAAAACCCACCAATTCACTATCTCAAAAAATTAGAATACTTAATAAGACCATAATGAAAAAGTCTTTGAAACGGCTTTGAGTTTGATCTTTGTTCTACGTATGAAGCAAAATGTAATTAGAAGCTCATTACATAATAGAATTGTTGGCATATTTGCAAAGCTGTCCTTGAGTGTCATACCGTGACTATAACAGGTACCTACCAATTACTGGGGGGGGGGAAATCGTGAAGGCATCAAGGTAAAGAGCACTGCGAACACAAATCAGCTATGGGTTTGCATAGGAGTTTAGTCCTAAAAAATACAAGTGTGCGCCCTCTCTAAGATTTCTATCAGGGTTATTCAAAGAGATCCGAGTGGCTGGAGAAAGGCGTTCGGTTACCTTTCTTGGCCATTCGGCTATCCAGAGAGCAGGCAATTCGCCAAATCCTGGCGAATTGCCTGCACATTCGGTGCCTGTTTGAGGGCAGTGAATCCCCATAAAAAAGAACTGCTTCGGCTATTCAGAGAACACAAACCAGCAGTGAAAGTTGCCGAAATGCCCTGCCATTCGGCGGTTTCATTCAACAGGTTTATTCAGGCGAATCCCAGAGGCTTCAATGTTAAAAATATTCCCGTTTTAATTCAATATCTAATAAACCGTTCATTATAAAATTCTGCAGTAAAGAGTCTCTTTATATATAGATTTTTTTGGATATTTTAAGCATTTTTCTGGATTTGTTTTTTTTTTAAAAAGTCCTATTTTTTTTTTTTAAAGTTTACTTATTTTTTCTGTAACAGCCCTCTTTATTATCATTCCCTGGACCTCATATGTAAATTTCAGACATTTTTGCTCAGTAGTTTCTTTGCAAACAGCGTTTCACCTTTCAAGCATTCAAGCAAACTGTTTTGCTAATTTATTCACTGCCTTTCGTCTGCGGTGTCGGCTTTTTCCGGAGGCTGCGCTGCGTGTGATCGGCTCCTGCTCGGGTTTTTCCCGCGTCTTCGGCAGGTTAATCCAGATGTTTTTGCGGGTTTCGGCGTGCATTCACCGGGTTTTTGCAGTGACTTTTCGTCGGGTTTGTGGCAGCTTTTCCCTGCGCTTCGACGGCCCTGTGGTGCTCGCTGAATACACTGCAGGGTCGCCGAAATGGGATTGCCGAATCGGCCCGAATTGAAGAGAACGAAAAGTCACCGAACGTGCGGTGACTTTGATTCTCTTTGAATAACCCTGTAAATCTGTGAATCCCAACACCAGTAGAGATAGTCGCGCACCGGCAATGCATCTGTCCATGGAGTCCTACTGACTCCAGAAGATGAATGGACTCCAGAAGATGATACTTGCGGCGGTGCGGTAGCTCTACCACGAGTATCGCTGAGGGTAGCGTTGCGTTCTGGGTATGTATAGAGGAGGCACAGAGCGTCTTTTGTAAAAACATACATTTATTGTTATCAATTAAATAACATACTAACTTTTCGGCCCGTAAAGGCCTTTATCGAGGTGATACATGTTGTCAAAGTGAACATTTATATAAGAAAGATAAAACTCACTCACCATTCCCCTCCCGCTGTGCTCAACTTCTTTCTGGGAATAAACCGGAGGTGGCGCCCGCACTACTGCAAGATGTGTCACTGGAAACACCGGCCGCGTCATCAGGCTGCATCCATGAGCCGCATTGCCCCCCATTCAGCAATCAGCCGAATGAGCAGAAATTACACAAATAATTAAAACCAGATGGGTGTCCCAGTGAGGGGACATTCCCAGTAGCTTAACAAATATGGAGGAAAGCCCACAGGAGGATGTATGCAAACATATACTGTATATAATTAACTATTTCCTACACATTTATTTTCTGTTAATCTGTATATTTGTGTTGTTTTTTAATATCTTGCATTGTATTACTTTGTATTTCTGTAACAACTGTAACCAATTCAATGTTCTTGAACCCAGGACATACTTGAAAACGAGAGAAATCTCAATGTATCCTTCCTGGTAAAATACTTTATAAATTAATATATACACAGATATTCCCTCTATATTTCCTAGAATTTTGTAACGCCTAAAACCACAAACATATATATTTGGCAAAATGACAAATTGTTTTAAAGTTATTGAACTGAACTGGAAACAGAAAGTGTGTGCAAACATCAACCATAACCACCATAACCACGCTAATTCCCTGCTCTCATGTATGTATATTCATATTGCGTACATATCAATGCTATGGTATTAACAATGATATATGTATTTATTAATCGCATGTCGTATGATGTGTTCGATGGTGTTTTCCTGTTTACATAGTGTGTTGACGCTCCTTGGCCCCTGTTTATGTTTTTATTATGACTTTGGGCTTATAAAAACGTAAGTTGTTATACGTCAACAAGCAAAGCTATAGATTGCTTTATACCTGTGCACCATAATGGTTATGACAGACGTATAAAGAGCCGTATAACCATATCACTCATGAAAGTTCAGATCTGTTACCTTCAACTGTTAATCTATAGTTCGAGGAAAGAAGCAATCAGGTTTAAACTTAATTACAGGTTGGCCATCCCTCATCTGGAAGGCTCGAGACCCCAGTTTGTACCGGTTTTCAGAAACCAGGAGAATCTGGTGTCTGGAAGGAAGGGGATCTCGACAGGAGAGCCGCAATCCCCTTCCTGCTTCAGCACCAGCAACAGGGCTGGTGCATCCATTAGGCCAAGTAAGCAATCGCCTTGGGGTGCTGTTATGAGCCAATATGACAGCTGACACAATGGCAGAGGTTGTGTCTGTTTTGCACGGAGCTTGCAGCAGCCCTCTCTTGCCATTAGCCCAGGACAGCTGATAGCTGCGAGAGCTCTCTAACTGCAAGCTCACCCTGCTGTCTCGCAGTGAGAAAGGCTGCTGTCCCCTGGTCTAGACCCCACAAAAGTATAAGGCACACTAAGGGAGCAGAGACATTATTTGGAGGGAAACACTGAGGAGTGGAGGAGCAACTAAATGTTTTTTGTCTAGGGCGGCAGAAATCCTTGTACCAGTCCTGACCAGCATGTCATTGTGTCTTTGTGCAGCATGTCCCACGTTGGGGCTGCTCAGACACTCCCAGCAAGTGCCAAGGTCAACGGTAGAGATGGGAGTTGAAATCTCGGGCAGCAGGACCCGTCCGGACCGTCTCAGAGGTGAGTATAACTAAAATCCGAAAGGCTTTGAAAATTCTGGATTTTAGAATACAGATTAGGGTGCCCAACCTGTACCTGCTTGAAATTACTTCAAAACCAAGTGGGTGCTGCTCCCGTTGAATATTATGTACCGTACCTTTAAATGTATCTTAAATAAAGAGGATAGGAGTTATTCAGAAAGAGACGATCTGACCCCGAAATGGCACCGAACAGTGAATTCCCCTGTATGGTTACCTTTCCTGGCCATTCGGCTATTCAGAAAGCAGGCAGTTCGCCATATTTGCGAGAGTGGTACCTATCCATAAAAGTGGTGACAGTACTTTGGTATCCAACTACCGTCCGATATCATTGCTCCCTGTAATGTCAAAAATCTTGGAAAAATGCGTCTACACACAATTACGTGATTATTATCAACATTGGAACTACTTAACCCCGGATCAATCAGGCTTTCATCCAAATCACTCAACTACAACTGCCCTTTTAAAAGTCTGCAATGATATCCAGGCTGGGATGGAACAAGGAAACCTAACTGGAGCCATCTTCCTTGATTTTGCCAAGGCCTTTGACACAGTAGACCATGGCATCTTATTACAAAAACTTAAAAACTCTGGCATTGGTGATCGCACGTTAACCTGGTTTCAATCATATGTATCCGACCGATCACAATATGTGTCAATTTCTGGCAGCTCCTCCCTGCCGCTCCCAGTCACTTGCGGTGTACCCCAAGGCTCAATACTAGGCCCCCTGCTATTCACATTATTCATAAATGATCTGCCCAACGTCTGCAAAGCCTCAACTGTACACATGTACGCAGACGACACTGTAATCTATACCAGCAAGCCAAATCTCCCGCAGCTGGAGGCCGTGCTGCAAGAACAATTCACAGAGGTAGAAAAGTGGATCAAACACAACAAACTTTTTTTAAATACTGACAAAACTATAACGATGCTCTTTGGAACAAAACCTAAACTACATAAATTGCAAAATCCCCATCTATGTGTTGGGACAAAATCAAATGGCACGCTGACCACAGTCACTTCTCTCAAATATCTAGGTATGTGGTTGGGTTGGACCCTAATCTATCCTTTGGCCCCAACATTGAAAAACTCTCATCTAAACTTTACCCCAAACTAGGTGCCCTGTACAGAAACAAATCCTGCCTGAGCCCTGCGGTAAGAAAGCAGATTGTACAACAAATGCTTATGCAGGCTACTGAATACGGAGATGTAGTGTCTGTAGCTGCCCCGCAAACACACCTTCATAAACTTACTACATTGTATAACTCCTTCTGCCGCTTTGTATTACAATGTAACTACAAGACCCACCATTGTGACATGTTAAAAGAGCTAAACTGGCCATCGCTGGAGTCTAAACGCACCCTTCACCTTTCCAGCCTGGTGTCTAAGAGCATTTCTGGGAAGCTGCCACCCTACCTGAATAGACTGCTTCCCCCAGCAGCTCCCTCATCCTATAACCTCCGATCCAGGACCAGCACCTTACTTGCAATACCACAATACAAAAAGACAGTGGCTCGGTCCTCATTTTCCTACAGAGCACCACAATTATGGAATAACCTCCCAGACACCATGAAATCTTCCCCCAGTCTAAAGTCACTCAAGAGCTCCTTACTAACATACCTCAATACAGAATGAACCTGTAAACATGTAACCTAGTGACTATATTTCCAACATATTTATTTTCTGTTAATCTGTATATTTGTGTTGTTTTTTTAATATCTTGCATTGTATTACTTTGTATTTCTGTAACTGTAACACTTCAATGTTCTTGAACCCATGACATACTTGAAAACGAGAGAAATCTCAATGTATCCTTCCTGGTAAAATACTTTTATAAATAAATAAATAAATAAATATTTTGGTGAACTGCCTGCAAGTACGGTGCAAGTACGGTGCCTGTTCAAAGGCAGTGAAATCTCCATAGAGAAGCAATGGTTAATCTATTCAGAGAACACTGGACAACAGTGAAAAGTTGCCGAAATGCCCTGCTGTTCGGTGGTTTCATTCAGCAGGTTTATTCAGTCGAATCCCATAGGCTTCAATGATAAAAATATTCCCGTTTTAATTCAATATCTAATAAACCGTTCATTATTTTAATCTGCTGTAAAAAGTCAGTTTTAGGCATTTTTCAGGATTTTTTCGGCAATATTTTTTCCCTTTTTTTTAATAGCGTTTTTCTTTTTTCTGTAACAGCCTTTCTACTATTATTCATAGGATCTTATATGTAAATACCAGACACTTTCACTTGACACTTTCAATCTCTTTTTTTTCTCTTTTTACTCAGTCCGTCTGTTTGTCGGCTTTTTCTGGCAGCTGGCCTGTGTGTGTTCGGTGGCTTGTCGGCTTTCTCCACACGTGTTCGGCATGTTTTTTCGGCGTTTCGAGTGATCCGATAATCGGATTATGTCGGATGTGTTTTTTCCGTTCCCTGTACTCCGGGAAACCTTCGGTGAATGCTGAATATATATATACTAGCTTTTGCCCGCGGGTATTCACATCCCTTTCCCCCACCCCCCTTAACTGGATTTTCGGAAAATGGTAAAACATGGTGTTTTTTTTGCACGAAGATTGTAAAAATCGAATTTCACAACTGTTTTTTGAAATATAGATATAGTGGTATTCATCCCCCTTTTTGCCCCCCCCCCACCGGATTTTTTGAAAATGGTAAAATACGTGTTGTTTTATTTTCAAGACGAATCTAAATACCAATTTTCACGCCTGTAACATCTTCTGTTTTTGAGATATATGTATTGTAATCCTTGTACCCGCCTTGGGTGTTATATCCTTAAGAAAGCACGGTCCTCTTGGGATTTCATAAACAAGTCCTTTATTGAATTAACTGCTGTTTAGCAGACAGCAGTGTCAGCATTCAAAAACAAAACAAACACATCCCTAAAAAAACAACTCTAGCTCCTTTGAGCACTGACTCACTTAAAGGTCCCTTACTATCAGGGCTTCTTTTCTAAACTAAACAAAACATAGGTTTCACCAACCTTAGAACTGTTATGGTAGCAATCAAACTTCAGCCAAGAACCAAAACACTTTGCTCCTCTCCACCACGGGCACCTCCCTCAGAGTGAAAAAGCAGGCAGTGATTTCTTTTCACTGCTACTAAATTACTTCCAGCTGAACCGTGTGTGGAGAGTAAAAGAACCTCTTGGGCTTCCATATATATTACAAACGCTCCCCCTGGAGCTAAATATTATATCCCTCCCTATACAGTTTAGAGGGAATATACACCCCGTCACAGACCATACCGTGTACTTTATCACAGTATCCTGTTGAAAAGTATTCACCCCCCCTTTTTCACCCACCACGTGGGATTCTTGGAAAATGGTAAAACATGTGTTTTTTTTATTTTTAAAGAAGATTGTAAGTGCCAGATTTCACACCTGTAACATCTTCTGTTTTCGAGATGTAGGTATCCAGTTTAAAAGTATTCACCCCCTTTTTTTTAACCCCCACTAATACCAAATTTCACATCTGTAACATCTTTGGTTTTTGAAATATAGGTATAATGATAAAAATATTCAGACCCCTTTCCCCCGACCCCCCCCCCCATTGGATTTGTGGAAAATGGCAAAAAACATGTTTGGTTTTTTCACGAAGATTGTAAATACCAAATTGCACACCCGTAACATCTTCGGTTTTTGGAAATATAGGTATACTGATAAAAGTATTCAACCCCCTTTTTTCCCCCTCCCACTGGATTTTTGGAAAATGGTAAAATAGGTGTTGTTTTTGTTTCTCAAGACGAATCTAAATACCAATTTTCACGTCTGTAACAAAGTATTCACCCCCTATTTTTTAACCCCCACTTGGATTTTTGGAAAATGGTAAAACACGTGTTTCTTTATTTTCAAAAGATTGTAATTACCAAACTTCACACCTGTAACATCTTGGTTTCTGAACTATAGATATTCTGATAAAAGTATTCAGGCCCCTTTCCCTCGACCCCCCCTATTTGGATTTTTGGAAAATGGCAAAACACATGTTTGATTTTTTTCACGTAGATTGTAAGTACCAAATTTCACACCTGTAACATCTTTGGTTTTGAAATATAGGTATACTGATAAAAGTATTCAACCCCCTTTTTGCCCCTCCCACTGAATTTTTGGAAAATGGTAAAATAGGTGTTTATTTGTTTCTCAAGACGAATCTAAATACCAATTTTCACGTATGTAACATCTTCTGTTTTTCAGATATAGGTATCCTGTTTAAAAGTATTCAGCCCCCTTTTTTTCACCCCCCCCCCCACTTGGGATTTTTGGAAAATGGTAAAACACCTGTTTTTATTTTTCAAGAAGATTGTAAATACCAAATTTCACGTCTGTAACATCTTTGGTTTTTGAAATATAGGTATAATGATAAAAATATTCAGACCCCTTTCCCCCGACCCCGCCCCCCCATTGGATTTGTGGAAAATGGCAAAAAACATGTTTGGTTTTTTCACGAAGATTGTAAATACCAAATTGCACACCCGTAACATCTTCGGTTTTTGAAATATAGGTATACTGATAAAAGTATTCAACCCCTGTTTTTGCCCCCACCCAAGGAATTTTCAGAAAATGGTAAAATAAGTGTTTTTTTATTTGTCAAGATGAATCTAAATACCGGTTTTCTGTTTTTAAGATATAGGTATCCTGTTTAAAATATTTAAAATATTCAACCCCCTTTTTTCGCCCCCACTTGGATTTTTGAAAAATGGTAAATTATGTGTTTTTTTTTATTTTTAACCCTTTCGCTGCTGAGGCTTTTCCCGCCCCTGTGCTGAGGTCATTTTTACCGGTTTTGCTCATCATGTTTAAACGTGTTTTTAAGGCTTATTTTAGTATATGACCCAGACATATTATACATCGTTCTTTCCGTCAGACTCGGCAGATTCATAATATGTCATTATTATATGCATACGTCATGACCTGTCTGTATATTATAACAAAAAATGCAATAAAATATGAATTTTCAATAATTTACAGCGTGTAAAGTGTTTTTTTTCCACATTTTAACATGCGAGCAATTGCGGTTATATTTTGTATGGGGTGCACTTGCTAAAAAAATTAGAGATGGGGTCTCGCTACATTTTTTTTTGGGGAAAATTACACGATTTTTAACAAACGCACCGCATACAAAAATCGTTAGTGCAGCATCATTGTTCACATTATAATTGAAATGGGAACAATATTGCTGCATTAACAAACCAAAAAAAGAAAAAAAACTTGTTTATTTATTTTTTTATAAAAAAAATTTAAATATTTTTTTATTTTTATTTAGAATTTTTATTTTTTTTACAAACTTTTTTATAGGGTTCAGTGGAACCCCCTATCTCCACCATTGGTGGCAGTTAGGGGTTAACTCCAATTTTTCAAGACTAGCACACTTTTAACGTGCGTTTAGGCGCACTTAATCACGGCCGCACTAGCAGCAAATGTTGCTTTGAACATCAGAATCTGCTTACATCGTAAATGCCTAAAGTGACAAATACTGTGCTAAAAATTAAGACATGTAAGTGATTAGGAGATGTCAGACGCTGCTAATGTCCGGCCAACATAATGTCCAGACACAAAAAGGGTTTTATTGATGATCCGTACAAAATCACAGACGAAAATGCGCATCGTATGACCGCTATCGCGTATTCCGTGAAAAAATGCGTCCATTCGTTCGAACGCACTTTTTCACGGACAACGCGACAAATGCGTTAGTCTGACCCTAGCCTAACATGTACCAAAAGGCCGCTCTACTGAGCAGCTCCAAGCCCCTCCTGCTGCTTTTCAGCCAAGGAGAGGCAGAGATGGTGTGTTTTATTTATACACGCACCAAACACTTCCCATTTGGGATTAAAAACAAAAACATGGAAAGAGGAACAGCTGCAGAACGACGGACTGGTGTTACAAGCATGATATACATAAATACAGAAAAAATGGCGTCGCGCCCATACTCACCGGAGCGGCAGCAACTGCCAGGAGTAACAGCCCAGTTAATGTATAAAACATTAACCCCCATACACCTTTTATGGCAAATATCTAGCATATATGCCCTCTTGGAGGGCACTCTAAAAACCGAATTTTCAGCCCCATTGACTCGTATTGAGTTCGGGTTCGGATTCGGATTCGAACATTTGGAATGTTCGGGTTCGGCTCATCCCTAGTGACTACCTAGATGTATGAAAAATAAGTGGGGGCAAAAGGGGCCACTTAGGATGTAAAAAGGTTTGATACAGAATAAAAAGAAAATAACATGTAAAAAAAATCTGAATCAAAAATGTCTTATTTCTTACCTCTCTATGGGGAATTTCACTGCTGCCGAATTGCATCATATTTCGCTGACAATTCGCCAAGATATGTCAAAGCCTTTGAATAGCTGAATGGCCACAAAATTGCACTGTACGGGGAAATTCACCGTTTGGTGCAATTCGGTGGCCAATTCGGTGCTCTCTAAATAACCCATTCAGTGTGATAGTGTAGGACCCTTCAAGGAGATTTGCCTTGTCGCTGGTTGGTGGGCTTACACATCTAATGGCCATTAAAAGTAACCAAAAATATAATTTTGTAGGCTATGCAAAGGATTTTGAGCATGTATGATGATATGTATTTTTCTCTTTTGTAAGAATTGGGGCTGATAGCTACTTTTACGATGCTCTTTCCACAGTGATGGGAGTAGAGCACGCAACATCTTGTGTTTGCTTTGTCACTTTACTAGGAGACTTGCTTGTGATATATCCCACTCAGTGACAGGCAGTGTTGTATCCATATGATCAATGTTATTCACGTCACCTGGCAGTGGGTTTTAATGTTGTGGTTGATCAGTGTATATATATATATATAAGGGTTGTGGTGGAGAACAAAAAGTGAGATAAAATGCCTCCACACTATAATAAGTGTGTTTATTATTGCAGAAGCCACCTGCACATCACAGCAATTTGGTGAATTGCATCCCAGAGCTCCTGTGCCACATTCCCCATATGCAGCAAGGAATTCTGGGTAGGATATGCAAATGACATCTGTCTCACTTTTATGCATCCTGGGTCCGTTATTACACACAACCCTAAAATCAATGCTATGCCACACTGTGGCTTTCTAGCAGAGATAAGGTTTATGCAACTGGTCAAAGCCACTCCTAGGACAGCGCTGTTTTGGGTTTATTGGACCCTCATCAGCTTGGACCCTCATCAACATGACCAGTTGCAGTGGATGCTTGGGACCCGTAAGGCAAGTCAGTATCTGCAAGGGTTGTAGTGGAGGACAAAAAGTGTGATTAAAAGCCTCCACACTATAATAAGTGTGTTTATTATTGCAGAAGCCACTTACACATCACAGCAATTCGATGAATTGCATCCCAGATGCAAATGAAAGGCACTCCAATACACACAGACATTAAATTTAGTATATATTATGTATCACAAATTAGATTTTTTAATATATATTTCTATTTTATGATTCATACATACACATACAGGGTTATTCAGAGAGTGGTGAAAAGCAGGAGAATGACTGGAGAATGAAAAATTCTAGGTCAAAATAGCCGATTTGGAAAGTGAGATGAGAGGGAAAATTTTTCTGGTTTGGCTATTTTGACCTCAAATTTTTCATTGTCCAGTCATTCTCCTGCTTTTCACCGCTCTCTGAATAACCCTGTAAGTTACACAGTCTGGGAAAAAAAACATACGTCCATCGAGTTCAGCCTTTCGCCTACTGCTCTTGATCCAAAAAGAAGCAAAAAACCCAGTCTGAAGCGCTCGCCAATATGCAACATACTGGGGAAAAGTTCCTGCTTGACCCCAGAATGGCAGTCAGATTTCTCCTTGGATCAAAAAGCTTTTACCCAAATATCAAATATTATGACCCTTAATATTCTGTGTCTGCAGGAAGTCATCCTGTCGTTTTTTAAAAGTCTGTACGGTCTCTGACCCAACCACCTCAACAGGCAGAGAATTCCACAGCTTTATTGTTCTCACCGTAAAATAACCCTTCCTATGCTTTAAGCTAAATTAAGTTTAATATTAATGAGTGTCTATTGGTGGGTCTGCTATTTTGAAATATATTTATGTTTGAGAAGTATGATTACACCAACACAGCTATGCACTACTTGAAGTACATGAACATTTCCTCGATTTTAAAGTAAGCCCTTAATAAAGTCACTGTGGTGGGATATGCATTTTAGCAGTTGAAACTATTTACTTACTTTTTTGCTTACAAGGGGTTAATCCTGTTTGGTCAGCAGGACTTTATGAGCCCAAAGATAAGTTGCAGTACTTTTCTGGCTCACATCAAGGAAAATTACGTCAGTGTTTTCCGTGCTGTGGTGGAGTGGGGATAAGATCATCAAACGTAGGAAAGCTCAGCAGAAAACAAGCAGACATTGTGGGGTATTCAAGTAAATAAAGGTAAATAAAATATAAGGTGTTATTCAGAGACCGTACGGTGACATTTCAGGGCCATTCGGCTATTGCGAGAGCAGGCAGTTTGCCAAATTTTGCAGGCAGTGAAATCCCCCATAGAGAAGCAATGGTTAATCTATATTGCCAAAGTGCCCTGTTGTTCGGTGTTTTCATTTGACAGGTTTATTCAGGTGAATCCCATAGGCTTCAATGTTAAAAATATTCCCGTTTTAATCCAATATCTAATAAACTGTTTATTATTTTAATCTGCAGCAAAAAGTCTCTCTATTTATTGATGTTTTAGGATCTTTTAGGCATTTTTTTCGGGCAAATTGTTTTTCCTGTTTTCTCTTTAAAAGCGATTCTTCTTTTTTCTGTAACAGCCCTTTTTATTATCATTCATTGGATCTCAAGTGGCATCTTAAGTGGACGCGCAGAGTTGATTCCTGGAGTTGCGGGACTGGAGGAAGGAACTGCAAGGCCCACTTTTACTCTGGGTAAACGCACGTCTATATCATGCTTTCTCTCACGCTTCTGCTCTTTACTTCTACCTTTCTCCTTAAATGGAACTCCTGCCCCTCTACCACCGACCCCTACACTATCTGCATCTCTCCCTCCCTCCTCTCGTCCCACATGATGGCCTCACATGAGCTCCTTTGTTTCCTCAGAACATGGTCTCCCTCTAACTCTCGTGCTGCCAATCACTCCCACTCCCACAAATCCCATCCCACCTTCTGTTTCTCACCTTCCTGCTGTTACTCTATTCAGGTGACATATCCCCTAACCCTGGCCCCACAACACATCCAATACTTCCATCTCATCCTATCTCCATCGCACATAAATCACCTCCCTGCAAGCCAGCAACCTCATTCCCATAATCCCTCAGCGCCTGTCCTCTTTCTCCTGCGCCCTCTGGAACGCTCCGTCTGTGTGCAACAAACTCACAGCAATCCATGACCTCTTCCTTTCAAACTCCTTCAACTCCTAGCTTTAACTGAAACCTGGCTAACTCCTCTGACACGGCCTCCGTTGCTGCTCTCTCACATGGCGGTCTACACTTGAGCCATACCCCAGACCGGGTGAGAGAAATGGTGGCGGGGTCGGAATCCTGCTCTCTCCCACCTGCACCTACCAGCATCTCCCTCCACCTCCATCCCTCTCCTTCTCCTCCTTCGAGACACACTGCATCCGCCTGTTCTCTCCTCTGGCTCTCAGGGTGGCAGTCATCTACCGCCCACCGGGACCAACTCCCAGTTCTTTGACCACTTTGCTACCTGGCTTTCTCACTTCCTGTCTTCTAATCTTCCATGCCTAATTCTCGGCGACTTCAACATTCCCATTGACGATCCTTCCGCCCCTGCTGCCTCCAAACTTCTTTCACTCACATCCTCCCTTGGACTCACACAATCCTCCCTCCTCCCTACCCACCGCGATGGTCACGCTATTGACCTTGTCTTCTCCAACCTCTGCTCCATTTCTGAGTTCAACTGTCGCCCTTCCCCATCTCTGACCACCACCTTCTCTCTTTCAACCTATCTGGACTTCCTAAACACCCTGCTCCCCCACCCCGCACACACACTCGCAGAAATCTACATGCTGTGGACCCCCATCAATTCTCCAACCTACTTCACCACCTCCCTCATACCTCATCCTTCACCTGCCCTGATGCTGCCACTAATCACTACAACACTACTCTTATCTCTGCTCTAGACACTCTTGCTCCTCTTCGACTCTGTAAGGCCCCACGCCGCCAGCTTCAGCCCTGGCACACCCTCCAGACACGCTACCTGAAAAGATGCTCCCGCACTGCAGAGCGTGCCTGGAGGAAATCCCGCTCTGAAGCTGATTTTGTTCACTTCAAGTTTATTCTCCGGTCATACACCTCTGCCCTCCACTTGGCCAAACAATCCTTCTTCTCATCTCTTATATCTACCCTGTCCTCCAACCCTAAACGGCTCTGGTCCACCTTCAACACCCTCCTCTACCCACCACCTCCCCCCACAGCTGCCTTCAGCGCTCAAGACCTGGCAGACTACTTCCTCAGTAAAACTCTAAATATCAGACGCAACATCCCAACACAAGATAGTTATCTGCCACCTCCACTCCACAGTCCCCTCTGCCACCCTCTGCCGCTTCCTCCCAGCCACTGAGGAGGAAGTCAATTCCTTATTGTCCTCCTCACATCTCACCACATGCCCGCTCGACCCCATTCCCTCACATCTAATTCCTCCCCTCTCCTCCTCCCTCACCCCTGCTCTCACACACATCTTCACCTATCTCTCTCCACTGCTTCCTCTCCTTCCATCCGCCTTCAAACACGCGCTAGTTACCCCTTTACTAAAGAAACCATCCCTAGATCCCAACTCTCCATCCAACTACCGCCCTGTATCCCTGCTTCCCTTCACATCAAAGCTCTTAGAAAAACTAGTCTTCAACCGCCTCTCCCTCTTCCTGTCCTCCAATTCCCTACTTGACCCCCTGCAATCTGGCTTCCGTCCCCTACACTCAACTGAAACTGCCCTCACCAAAGTCACCAACGACCTCCTAACTGCTAAAAAACACGGCCACTATTCTATTCTCATCCTGCTTGACCTCTCGGCTGCTTTTGACACTGTTGACCACCCCCTCCTTCTACAGACCCTCAACTCTCTGGGTCTCGGTGACACTGCACTCGCTTGGGTCGAATCCTATTTATCCAACAGGTCCTTCTGTGTGTCCTTTGCTGGTAACTCCTCCTCCTCATTGCCTCTATCTGTTGGTGTACCTCAAGGCTCTGTCCTTGGTCCTCTGCTCTTTTCCATCTACACCTCCTCCCTGGGCAAAATCATCAACAGCTTTGGCTTCAATTACCACCTCTACGCTGATGACACTCAGATCTACCTCTCTACCCCTGATCTCTCTCCCCCTGTCCTTTCAAAAGTCAGTGACTGTTTATCTGGCATCTCCTCCTGGATGGCCTCCCACCACCTAAAGATCAACATGTCGAAGACTGAACTCCTACTTATTCCTCCCTCCAATGCCTCCCCACCTCCTGACTTCTCTATCACGGTGGAGGGTATCACCATTTCCCCATCAAACCAAGTTCGCTGTCTTGGAGTTACACTTGACTCTGCTCTTTCCTTCATCCCCCACATCAAGTCTCTTTCCTCCTCCTGACGATACCAACTGCGTAATATTTCCAGAATTCGGCCATTTCTTACCGCTGTCGCCCTGGTAATCTCCCGATTCGACTATTGCAATAATCTCTTATCTGGCCTCCCTCTGTCCCGCCTCTCCCCCCTACAATCCATCCTGAACGCCTCCGCCAGACTAATTCACCTCACCCGCCGCTCTGTCTCTGCCGCTCCCCTCTGCGAGTCCCTTCACTGGCTCCCCATCCACTGCAGAATTAAGTTCAAAATCCTTATCCTTACCTACAAAACCCTCACTAACTCAGCTCCCCACTACCTGTCCTCACTAATCACCAAATACACCCCAGCCCGCTCCCTAAGTCAAACAGTGACCTGCGCCTAGCTTCTCACCGCATCACCTCTTCCCATGATAGACTGCAGGATTTCTCACGCGCAGCCCCCACTCTCTGAACGCTCTCCCTCATACTGTCAGACTTTCCCCTAACTTCTCTTCCTTCAAACGCTCCCTTAAAACGTTCCTATTTAGGAAGCCTACCACCCAACTCACTGACACAATCATCAATCACTCTAACCTTACAGTCCTCTCCTCCTGTTTCCAACCCCAACCCTCCCAGATTGTGAGTTCCTACGGGAATAGGGCCCTCATCTCCTCCTGTACTGTTTGTCAAATGTTGTTCAATGTATTGTAACCCTGTCTATACTGTGCTTATTGTACAGCCCTGAGGAATATGCTGGCGCTTTATAAATAAAGAATAATAATAATTATATGTAAATTCCAGACATTTCCGTTGAGTAGTTTTTTTGCAAACAGCGCTTACATTTTTTGGGTTTTTTTTTACCCCGTTTGTAAGTTTGTATGCTTTTCCCGGTGGCTGGTCTGCATCGTGATTGCAGTTGCGGTGGGTTTTCGGCGGGTGTTTGGTGGGTTTGCGTCGGTTTTCCCTGCCACCCCGGGGACCCTGTGGTGACGGCTCAAATGGGGAACTTGGATTCCCTTAAGTGCGGGGAACGAGAGAGGGTGACAGTTCGGTGCTCTCTGAATAACCCCCATAATAATCTGGAAAGCTTTTCAATTTTAAAACTTTTTCTTAGATCTTAGAAAAAGGCGTTAGAAACATTTCCTCAATCGAGTCTTATTAGGTACATAATTTATATACATTTGAAACAAAAAATTAAGTCTACTTTGCTTTACTTCCCTGTCAAAGTGCATATCCTCACTGGTGATAACAAAATAATTAAAGTGATGATAATAAATGGCGGCTCATGGCCAACGCCATCAGGACACAGGCGCTGACCCGGCTGATTCTTTATACTTTATGCCAAATGGTCGTAAAGCATAGTTGAACTTGTTAGGACGGGATTCACTAAGCTTTGATACGACACAAAGCTTTTTACGATCACCACACGATCCAAGTGCATCACTGTGGCGTGTTCCTAGCTTTAAACCTGACGGTCCACAGGAGACATCCTACACTGAAGCCGCAGGATCCCCGGTCTCCGCCAGCTTCCTGCGAGACAACCTCCTCCTCGAACGCCCCGAGACGGTATAGCACGCCCCGTGGTTCTCTATCACCTCCTACGGCCTGACCCCCTTCCCTGCGGCCGATCGCTGTCATTGGCTGCAGCGGTACTTCCTGAACTCTGGCGTTGATCGGCTACAGGGAAGTGAGGCAGGTCGTAGGAGTTGCCAGAGAACTCTTAAGAGGTTAAAGCCATGCTCTGCGCAGCCTCAAGGCCAGTCTTGCATAACTTTATGGAAAATTACACGGTTACTCCGTATGGCTATATCGACACTTAATCAGCGGGTGGCTTAAGGGGAGGGACCTCGGTCCCCTTTATGCAACCCTAACCCAGAGAGCAAGGGTCTATAATGGAGATTGGGCTTGTCCCAGTGCAGCCCACTGGTTTATCATCCAACAACACATGGATCCTAAAGTGATAAATTACAGAGGGGGACTCCTGCTCCCTCCTATGTCCAATAAATCAAAAAAAAAATGAACCCCTTCAAATAAACGGAAAAAAAACAAAACTTACCTGCATCCTAATATAAGGACTTGTATTGCGTGAGTGGAACCACTTCTTTTACATATTGACCACTTGGATTTCAGCATTGCGACATGTATTTCTGATATTTTTATTTTTAGTTCATGGACCACGGAAATGAGATCTATTAGGTATTAATTATAATATAGGGGTTATTCAAAGAGCACCAAATTAGCCACAAAATTGCAGGAAACAGTGAAATTCCCCATACGGTGCAATTTTGCGGCCGTTCGGCTATTCAGAAAGCAGGCAATTCACCAATATAGGCAAATTGACAGCAAAATACAGTGATCTTTGGCACCAGTGAAATTCACCATAAAGAAGTAATGGTTTATCTATTCAGAGTCAACGAAAAGCACCGAAATGTCAGTGAAATGCCCTGATTTCAACAGGTTTAAACAGGCGAATCCCATAGGTTTCAATATTAAAAACATTCCCCAGTTTTTCTTATATATTTATTCAACCGTTTATTCTTTTCTTTTGCAGCAAAAAGTCTATTTATTTATTTATTTATTAGAACTTTTTAGTCAATTTTCGGCAAAAAAAATTCTATGCCTTTTTTAAAATGGTGTGTGGTTTTTTTTCCACTGTAACAGACATTTTCATTATTATTCATAAGACCTTATACAATATTTCCATGCATTTTCATTGAGCATTGTTTTTAAACACCTTTTAAAAATTTTGCTGTGTTTTTTGTATAATTTTACCCCTGTTCGGCGGCTTGTCGGCTTTTCCCGGTGCTAACCTCCAGCCGGCGGTCTGTTCTGTGGGTCATCTGCTTTTTTCGGATTGATTTGGCAGTCTGTACAGGGGATCGTCAGATGCATTCAGCGTTTTTTTCTGAGATTTTTCAGATCGATTCAGTGGTTTGTGCTCCGAAACGGGTGAGCACCGAAATGTCAGGGTGCTCTCTGAATAAGGCTAGGGTCAGACGAGCGTGATTTCTACGGACTGTACGTCCGTGCACACGGACGTACGTTAGTACGGAAGACGCAGTAGTGGCCACATAGTCCGTTTTTTTCACTGACATATATATTTTGATGGATGTAGGAGGGAAAATAAATTAAAAAGCAAAACCATTTTGTCCGTGAAAAATGCTGGACGTATAAATGCAGTCCGTCTGACCACGTTCCATCACTCACACACAAAGCTATGCAGACGTTGCGGACGCAGCGCACTTTGTGCGGCCGTTCTAGGGGTTGTACGTTCTTGCCTGCCTTGCGTCCGTTTGCCGCGGCCGTGGTGCGTCCGTAGTTCAGTGCGGACGTACTTCATGTGTCAGGCTCCAATGGACTTTCTTTCATGCTATCACGGACGTACTTTTAGGCGCAATCACGGACGTGAACACTACGCTCGTCTGACAGCAGCCTAACCCTGTATATAGTATTACTACGTGTGTGAGGCACTTGGGTTTGCTTTGTTGTGGATTCTTTCAGGACACTTGGTCCTCAGAATGGCAAGAAGAACGCAATATATGTATTTATATACCAAACCTTCTGCGATAGAGCTGGCCGCTTCTTATTATCTTTTCGTTTTTTCTGGTTTGTCAGTGGAGCAGATTCCCATATATCTTCTTTAAACTTTGTCGTGGAACCAATTAATAATTTCAGAGCACTCCGGCACTCATAATTCATAAGCAATTTCTGATTAATTTTGCACATTTTATGTTAATGGATAAATTAATTACCTCATTTGTGAATTGATATATGTAAATCACCAACATCTCCCAAAAATAGAATGAGAAAATATAACAGTAAACAATACACAATTTTTTTTTTTTTAAATTTAAAGGGATAATCTGGTGGGTGCTGCACTTACCTTAATTGCTTGCATGGAGTCAAGCATTTTCCTAATTTGAATCCATTTTCTATTTCCTACATTCATTGAGTTGCTGCTGTTTTAAAGATTATTTTTTCCATCTGGACCCGGATGTGCAGGCTTTACTTGCCAGCTATAACTGCACAAATTACAAAACAGGCACTCCAAATATAAGGGAGGATTTACTAAACAGCGCACTGCCCTGAGGTGGCTCACTAAATAGTACACAATGATCTAATGTAGCTCTTTTAATAACGTACACTGCTCTGAGGGGGCTCACTAAACACCACACACTGCTCTGAGGCGACTCACTAAACACCACACACTGCTCTGAGGTGACTCACTAAACACCACACACTGCTCTGAGGCGACTCACTAAACACCACACACTGCTCTGAGGTGACTCACTAAACACCACACACTGCTCTGAGGCGACTCACTAAACACCACACACTGCTCTGAGGTGACTCACTAAACACCACACACTGCTCTGAGGCGACTCACTAAACACCACACACTGCTCTGAGGTGACTCACTAAACACCACACACTGCTCTGAGGTGGCTGAAATATTAATGCTGCTGTTAGCATTGACTCCTAAAATTAAAAGATGCATTCTTGAGTCAAACAAATCCAGTCTCATTCCTTTTTTTTTTACAAAACACAAAGGTCACTTCTAGCAGCGTAATTAATAGTGTGCACATATAATATACAGTGAAAGACAGTACCGTAATGAAATCTAATGTAATGACGTTAATTTTAATGCAACGGTGCTCAACAAAGATAAAACCAATAGTACTTTGTTGAGCACTGTTGCATTAAAATGCCTGCTCAAACACAAGCTGCAAATATTCCCCTACTCACCCAACACACAAGTTGCCAGTGTGGTCACACACACACGCACACCACAAAAATACTCCTCCTCTCCGAAAAAGTCGAGACAAGAACGGTAACAGCGCAGGGGCAGGGCAGCCATTTTGGTAAACCCCCCCAATACTTTTTTAATCAGGACCTGACCCTGATCATACCTCATATAAAAAGTAAGGTATTTTGGGCTCCGCCAGTGGTCTGTGTAACACCTTTCACCGCTTGCCGACTGGGAAAATTCTCATATTAATCGGAATTACTGTACAGTGTTAACGTGAATCATTCGTCCCCCAAATATGTCGCCGTTTAGCAAATACGATCGTCAATGTCTGTTTCTCCTACGTGTTCATGACATCTGTAATTAGCGTTAGATTTTTTTTTATAACCTGTCAATGATTTGCTTATTTTAATTTCCCCCAATAATTATACAATCGGCCTTTGCGCCTATTTTGTTACACAATGTGACGAAGAACCTTAGATTTTACATGTGATCAACAAATCACTGAGCTTGATGAGCCTCTAATTACGTACGTCGTAACACAGAAGACTTCCTTCTTAGGTTTCAAAGCTCAGGGTGATAAAGCCGTACGCAGGCTGAAATTTATCATTCAAAGCCAAAACACCATTACAGAAGCTGTCTGAAGTTGGAGACTATCAGGACAAAATGAATATCTACACAAAGGCAGCGATTATCATTTCCCTTCTCATTTTATCACTTCTGGCAGGAGGTAAGAGAACTCACGGATGCTTTTGAATATTCATTTTGCTTGTTAATATAATGCTTTTGCATAATGGTTTACCGTAGATACTCGAGTATAACGCGACCCGAATATAATGCGATGGGGAGAGATTTATTATGGAAATGAGAGAATGTTCAAGACTCGAATATAACGCGAGGAACAAAATTATACTGTACCGGTATACAATTAAAATTCTTCCAGGTTCTCTTAACACAGTCAAAGCTCCCCCTCAGGTCAGGGTGCTCTGCTCTAGAATGATTGCAGTTGTTACTAAGTATGAAGCCCCTAACGGTGCATACTCGCCACCCAGGACATACTTGAAATGAGAGAAATCTCAATGTATCCTTCCTGGTAAAATCCTTTCTAAAAATAAAAATAAAGAAGCCGCCGCCACCCGTCTTCTTTATTAGCGTTTAGATGGCCGGCGGATGCGAGCGGGGTGAATGATTGGCTTAAACAGAGCTTGCCCTCTGGCCTTGATGGATCTGACCTCTCCTTTATCTGGGAGTTCCTGAAGTGTTTGCAAGCATCAGGGAGCCCGCATTCACTTCAGCGAGACTACTGGAACTTCTGGGAGACTTGGGATCCAGAGGAGGGCAATTTGTTTTATTTATTTTTTAGTCGCGATGCAGATGTCTCGTATATAACGCGTCCCCCTTCCAATTTTATCTTTAATGTTTTTCACCAAAATCTAGCGGTATACTCGAGTATCTACATTACTTATTTTTTAATGTTTTTTTATAGCTAAAATAATAATAATATTTAGCTCTATTAGTTAATTCAATCTAATTAATTTAGGTGAAAAATAGATTTAAATTTCTAGTAAATTTTAAATTATCTAATAAAAGTTATACTTTATTGCATTTTACCAACAAAATTCAATAAAAATCTGTAATATTAAAAACATTTTAAAGTTGTTTTTTTTTTTAAATATTAAGTTGCACGATTTGAGTCGAGGGATTCGGGTGGTCACATTTCCGTGGTTCACGTTACGTTAGTAGGCTTTAGTGTTAAGGCTTAAGGGGCTTGGGATTGAGAGAAGCAAATTGTAATTTCAATTTTTTTTTAATTGTTTTAATATTTTTTTAGAATTACATTTTGGAAAAATATTTGCTTGTTCCATTTTCTTATTTTTAGTCAATTTATTAAATTGAATGTCTTAAATTTCCATTAAAATTGTATACTTTCATTCAATTTTGAGTGTCAAGTACAAACATAGAAACATAGAAACATAGAAAAGTGTCGGCAGATAAGAACCTTTCGCCCCATCTAGTCTGCCCAATTACATGGATACTTTACCTGGATTTATCTTTTGTTTAGGATAGCCTTATGCCTATCCCATGCTTGCTTAAATTCAATCACTGTTTTGGCCTCTACCACTTCTACTGGAAGACTGTTCCATGTATCCACCACCCTCTCAGTAAAATAAGGCTTCCAAATCGAAATTCAAAACAGTGCCATTAAACACGAAGCTAAAGTTCATATTAATTTGTAGGAGTACGTTTGAGTGAGTAGGGAGGCCATGGTCGTAGGATGGAAGCTTATGAGACTTGAATGTTTAAAAGAATACTTTAGTATTTTGTTTTTACCAAATGAATCCCTGAATTAATTTCCTGCAAAAACATTAAATTACGGGTGATAATATTTAATAAAATGGTTAAAGCTGCTTGATCCAAGGAGAAATGTGACGCCATCTGGGGTAGAGAAGAATTTTTTTTCCAGGTTTGTTCCATATTTGGAGAACCCTCAGACTGAGTTTTTTTGCTTCTTTTGGATCTACAGCCATGGCTGATTGTGTGAAAGGCTGAACTTGATGGACACGCGTCTTTTTTTCCAGCCTATGTATTCAGCATACTAAAAGAGACATTTTCCTAATTTACATCCAATATTTATTTCCAAACTTTAGCAAGTGATTCCTAGCTGCAAAAAAAGCCAATGAGTTTCTGCTTCTGCCAAAGGCTTCTAGGTGGCTCATATCATGCCAGGCACAACTCATGCAGTTGAGGACCAAGATACCTATTCCTATGCCATTGCTTTGCAGTATCCAAATAGCGGGCACTCCAAGGACTTCTAAGAAGGTTGTGTCCTGAGGACCGTTTAACAAAACTGAAATGTTGACACTGTGGATGCGTCACAGCCTTGGATTTTTGAAATGTTCTAGGAATGCTCACTATTTGAAGTTATTTCGGAGGTGATCTTTAAACCGCCATTCCTTCTTATTCAAGAGCTACATACAGCAATTCAATTATGTTTATTGACCTTGGATTTCCGATTTGTCTTTTTTTTGTGAAATTCAATCCATTGTCATGCCTAAATTTTAAGCGACTCTTACCCACAGACATCAAGAAGATTGTAACTAGGGGGGGTTATTTCACGAACAATTTCACGGACATTTCGGTGCTCTCTCGTTCCCCGCACTTCCCCGCACTTCGGGTACAGGGAACAGACCCGAAAACCCACTGCAATTCCGCCGAAAACCTGCCGGAACTGCTGCAAAAAACACGCCGAACACGTCGGAAAAAGCCGCCAAACACAGCGCCGACCAGCCTCAGGAAAAAGCCAACAAGCCGACAAACGGGTTAAAAGAAAAAGAAAAAAAAAGTTTGAAAGAGTCCAAATTGAAATGCTGTTTGCAAAAATAACTACTCAACGAAAATGCCTGGAATTTACATATAAGGTCCTATAAATAATAATGAAAATGTCTGTTACAGAAAAAAAACACTGTTGAAAAAAAGAAAACAAATTGGCTCAAAAAATCCAGAAAAATGCCTAAAAAATCTATTACTAAAGAGACTTTTTGCTGCAGATTAAAAGATTAAATGTTTATTAGATATTGAATAAAAACGGGAATATTTTTAACATTGAAGCTGATAGGATTTGTCTGAATAAATCCGTTGAATTAAAGCACCGAACTTCAGGACAGTTCGGCAACTTTTCTCTGCTGTTTGGTGTTCTCTGAATAGGTTAACCGTTATTTCTCTATGTGGATTTCACTGCCTTCGAACAGGCACCGTACCTGCTGGCAGCTCGCCAAAATTTGGCGAACTGCCTGCTCTTTGAATAGCCGTCTGGCCACGAAATGGCACCGTATGGGGAAATTCTCTGTTCGGTGACATTTCGGGGCCAAATCGGTTCTCTCTGAATAACCCCTTAGATCTCGTCTATTGTTTTCCCTTGGTTACAACTTTCTCTATTGGTCTGAACAAGTTGATTGTTATCATGGAGTCCTCTGTTAATCCTGGTGATGCAACAATGTGGGAACAATAGGTTACCCCCTCCTGGTGGGATATAGAGATTTAGGATTGGGATGTTTTTAGGGTTAATGGGACATAAAGTGAACTTCAAGATTTAAGAGAGAGTAACTCTAATTCAGACTTTGCCAATTTGGGAACCATGACAGGTACCATCTACAGCCTCATGAAAGAATATATTTCATAATCTACTGATGTGTCGTTTCGAAGACCACACAGCTCAAATAATGTGAGATTCAATAGGAATAAGTCCAAAATGTTTCCCTTGTTGCAAGATGCAAGCTATTAGATACTTGCTATTATAAGTAGATGTGCTAGAATATACTCTGTTGAGTTTGAGGGTTTAGAAGCTGCTAGGAATTCAAGTTGGCATGAGTTTTTGACAGTGACAGATTGTGAAGATACACGAATACAAAAATTCTGCATTCATTAAGTTGGGAATATTAGGTTGATAGTTAACGGATAATAGATATACGTGTATTTTTGCTTCATGTACCATGGTGTATATTTTGTGCAGTGTATGAGCTTTGTAATTTATAAATAACTCATCTATTTTCTCAGTTGTAGATTGGAAACCAAGACAGCAAAAACAACAACTGGACAACCACAAAAAATCTCAAAAGGTCGTTCAGTGGACAGATGAAGATGAGCCAAATATACTGCAAGAAGCTTGGCAAAGGGACAGTGCAAACAAGGGGAGGAGAAGGTATCAACGAAACATTGTTGTGGAGTTTGAGCCAAATACAATAGAAGTATCTGATACGACAAGTAGAAAGAACGATGCAAAAGTGAACCCAACTTCCAACAAACAACAATATTCAATTATAAACTCTGGGAAAAATAAAACTACATTTACAGAAAGTCAAAATAGAAACAGGGAAATGGTGGAGATGATTGAAGGGAGCGGGTCTGGATTTGGCACTACAGAATCACCCACTGATACGACGACTGTGATATTTACTGAGATTTCAACACCAGAAGGATCTGAAGAGCTAGACACCTTGTCGACGGCCATGTATACTACTGAAGAAAGTTCTGAAGAAACAGAAACTGTTACAATAACCTCACCAGATATATCCTTTCCTACCTCCTCACCAGATATATCTTCGTCCCCCATTTCACCAGATATATCCTCTTCTTCGAGCTCACCGGATATATCATATTCTTCCATTTCACCAGATATATCCTCTCCTGTCACCTCAACAAATATATTCTCTCCTACCTCCTTGCCAGATATATCCTCCTCTCCTGTCTCATCAGATATATCCACTCCTACCACCTCAACTGATATATCCTTTTCTTCTATCTCTTCAGATATACCTTCTCCTGCAACCTCGAAAGATATATCCTCTCATGTCACCTCAACAAATATACCCTCTCCTACCAATTTGCCAGATATATCCTCTTCTTCCATCAAACCAGATATATCCTCTTCTGCCATCTCATCAGATGTACCATCTCCTGCCACCTCAACAGATATAGTCTCTTCTTCCATCTCATCAAACACAGCCTCTACTGCCACCTCCACAACTATCTCATCTCCTGCCATCTCCACAGACATTTCCTCTCCTACCACCAACACAATTGTGTCATACCCTTCCACCTCACCAGACACATCCTCTTCTGCTAGCCCAACAAATGTTGTTTCTTCTACCACCACAACAACCACAACATCTCCTACTACCTCAGTAACCACACCATCTACTGCCACCGGATTCACTGAAACAACACCAAGTGAGTACCAAAACAACGTATCTTCTATTTTTGTTGAATAACCATTATACGATAGAAAGGATCATGTTCGTTGGTAACTTAGAATCAAGGGAGCAGATAGACAAGGGCTGTCAAATTCATTGCCCCCCAGATGTTCATGCCTACATTTCCCAGAATTCTTTCAATGCAATAGATGGCCAGGAAATTATAGGGGCTGTTGTCCAGGAACATCTGGAAAGCTGGAACATGACAGCCCTGAGCTGGACCCTCCTTTGTAAATATGTTTATAGACATCACCTCTAACGCTGTTAACTATCACTTGCATTTTCTAACTTGGTTTTTAATTCATGGCATGTGGCATCCATCATTCTTTCTTCAGATTGTCAGAACGGAGGTACCTATGATGGAGTTAAATGTGTTTGCCAGACTAACTTTTATGGACCCTTTTGTGAAACTGCAATAGAAATTATTGACCTTGGTGCAAGTAAGTGTTTCAAATAAAAACATATATATATATATGTGTATACTATTTAACGGCAAAAACCTGCATTAATTCAAGTAATGTAATAAAATAATGTACACATAATAGGTTGAGTGCACTCACTACTTGTCCCACGCCCAGTTAAAATTGAGAGTTTTTACCCTTAGTTCGCATTTGATGGTTGTAGTTAAATTCTGCAAATTTCTCCCACTAATGTACACTACTATATGCACGACAAAAAATGTTCGTTATTAGGATACACAATGGAACTATATATGCCGTGATTAATGTGGCATCTCTCTGATACAAAGAATGCAACAGTTGCGTTGCACTCCGGTTAATATAATTTACATCTAGGGTGACATCATCAAAAAGGGCTTTTCCTTAAATACCCAAATTACACCAAATGGTAGAAAAAGAGGAGATGCACGCCTATATACTAAAAGGCAATCTTTATTATTATCCTTAAAAAGTACAAGGGTTAGCAAAATGTATATGTATAAGCCAGCAAAAAAAATGTCACAATTCAAGATACACAAAAGTACTAGGAACCTCAAGGCAATCTGACAGTCGGCAGAGACCAGGTACACCAACGTTTCGGCTTATAGCCTCTATCAAGGGTCTTTCCAATCTTCCAGTTACAGTTAGAGGTTTTATAAAGCCCTAAGAAGTTCTGTAGTGCTGTACAATGAGAGGCAGAATAATAATAATAATAATAATACACGTTACACACACAGAACAGTAGGGGAGAGAACCCTGCTCAACAGCTTACAATCTAAGAGGAGAGGGGTGACACACTAGGGGAGGGTCAATAGAGAGCTGGAAGTAGCGAGGCGGCTTCATCGGTATACCTCTTCCCATTTTTTTTTCGTCTCCCCCCGCCACCCATTTGTCTTTAGTTGGTGACCTTCCATCGCTCCACCAACCACAACTGTCGAAAAAGACCTGAAAGGCTAGCAATCAACATTTGACTGCTTCCCATGTAATCTTTCATACTCCCAAAATAAAGTATAGACAAAAAAAATAGAGTTCCTAACCGCACTGATTTAGAAGGCATATACAGTATTTATCTAAACCATGGAATTAAATGCTGACGTATAAACAGAGGTCATGTTGAGATGGAAACATGTGGGAACCAATGTTACTATTAACAGCAAATTTGAATCTAGTTTTAGTCATTCAGGGTTATTCAGAGATAGGTGAAAACCAGGAGAATTGGCAGGAGAAGAGAACAATCTAGACCAAATTTTGGAAAGTGAGATAAATGGGAGAATTTTTCTGGTTTGGCTATTTTGATCTAGAATCTTCACTTCTCCAGTCATTCTCCTGCTTTTCACCTCTCTCTGAATAACCCTGAATGTCTTCTGGCTATAATGCCATTTAGTTTAAGTCATAGTTTAGTCGCCTGAATTGTTTTGACTTTAGTCTAGTTTAAGTTGACTTTTGTTGCAAGATTTTAGTTGACTAAATCTGTAGTAGACTTAATCAACTAAAATCGATGCATTAATAATTTTGCATTATTTAAGCATATGCTGCATGGGCTCGCAACCCAGAAGCGCAACCCTCCATGAAGTCCTATGGACTCCAGGAGGGGATACTCCGTGAGTACTGTACCACTGCAGTTAGCGCCTGCCCCAAAATATCTTGCAGAAATGGGGACGCTACTACAGGGAAACCTGCAGGCACAGGTTTTCCCCGTTAACGTCCCAATTTTAGCGTGAAGCACAGAATAGGGCCCTTAGTGTTTTGATGATATCCACGATGTAGCATTATTTTTTGAAATGGAATTAAAGAATTAAAAAGAATTACGTAAGGATATAAAAAAGTCACCCTGTTTCTAGGCTCTCCACACATTTTATAAGTGCGGGACTCTTAAATCAACATAAAAATACCCTGGAAGCTAATCAGGAAACAGGAATAGCTTACAGGGAAATTCTGAAACCATATACAAATAAAAAGCAATTACTCTTACAAAAGGAATAAAATAATTTGTCTTGCATCACTTTCCAGGAGGAAACGTCATTGCCCTTCAACGTCAATAACCTCTGGGTATGGCAGGAGGAACATAATGTCAAACTAGGAAGCAAATCAAACATATTGACGAAGACATTAGTGATACATTGATTAATTGGATTGCACACACATACGTACTAGTTTCTTTAGATAGAATATTGAATTTAAAACCTTATTATTGGCACAGAATTACTTTAGTTGTTGTTTTTTTATTATTATTTTTATTTCTCTCATTATTTAAACCACTTTTACTTCATTATATGAAAAAGCAGGAGATAATAAATATGATACATTCTTCAGCAATAGTTATATTTTATTCTATGTCATCACCTGAGTCTGTATTTTATATCCAGATTACAGGACCTTTTATGTTCATTTATTTATTTATTCAAGATTTATTCTTGACATGTTCTGAGAAATATGCAATGAGGCATTTTGACATATTTATGACTATGTGCGTCATTATTTGTTTGTCCCGGGATATTAAAAGTAAGGCTTTATTTATACACTAAGGGCACTTTTACATTCTTCGCGCAAAAATCTGCACGTGCGCAAAAACGCATTAACGTGAGGGGCAAATGCCTTCGCGCTGAACGTCGTATTACGACATTCGCGCATACGATGCGCGTTAACGTCTATCGCGAGTGACCCTGCGCGAACCCTGTGCAAGCGCAAGTTCCTGCACGCATCCCATACTTAACATTGTAAGCGCAAATGCGTTTGTGCGCTGGTACGCGGATGGTATTACAATTGATGCACAAATTTGTACGAACGACTTGTGCGGGCATAATTTTAACGTCTTTTAAAAGCTGGTGGTAACGGCAAATGTGAACGTTTTGGCCGAAACCAAACACACCAGCACGAAAAAAAAAAATACAGCACAGTATAGTTACACATTCTACACATACCCAAACAATAAAATTGAGAGGTTGTGCGTGTTTTCATTACTGCTGCAGCATATATACTCAGACTGATTTTGACAGGCGCAAAAACTTAACGTGAGACAATTGTGGTTCTTAATTCTGATTGGCTGAATCGCGTGAAGAAACAGTCTGCCCATCGATTTCTGCACGCAACGTTAATGCACGCACGTTTTTGCGCGTCTTTTTTTATGCACGTTATTTTTTGACGGATGAAAAAATGCGCTCGGATCGTAATACCAGCGTTAATTTACGCGCGTTAACGTTTAATGCTGTGCGCAAAACAAATTGCGCTGCACATCCAATTTTGAACGGAGAATGTAATAGAGCCATAAAAGGGGTGATTCAAAGAACACTGAATTGGCCACGAAATTGCACCGAACGGTGAATTTCTCATACGGTGCAATTTCGTGGCCAGTCGGCTATTCAAACAGCTGGTGATTCGCCAAATATTAGCAAATTTCTAGCAAAATACGGTGCCTGTTCGAGGGCAGTGAAATCCCCATAGAGAAGCAATGGTTATTCTATTCACAGACACCGAACAGCAGAGGAATGTCAGTGAATTGCCATGCTGTTCAGTGGTTTAATTCGACAGGTTTATTCAGGCGAATCCCATAGGTTTCAATGTAAAAAAATCCCTTTTTTTCTTAAATATTTATTCAACCATTTAGGCTAGGGTCAGACCAGCGCACTTTTAACGTGCGTTTAGGCGCACTTAATCACGGCCGCACTAGCAGCAAATGACGGGCAATGACGGCCAATATACGAAGTACGGTCGCACGAAAGTCCGGCCGCGCAACGCAAGTGGAAAATGAACGCATTTTTTCGAGAACGCAGAACCGCTAGTACTGACGTACAGAGTGCGCTGCGTCCACTAGCGGCGTGTGTGCGTGATTTGGAGACGTCAGACCCTGCTCGTGTCCGGCCAACATAACGTCCAGACGCAAAAAGTTTCC
This sequence comes from Leptobrachium leishanense, assembly GCA_009667805.1. Classification (NCBI taxonomy): domain Eukaryota; kingdom Metazoa; phylum Chordata; class Amphibia; order Anura; family Megophryidae; genus Leptobrachium; species Leptobrachium leishanense. The sequence goes on along the minus strand of CM019065.1, from coordinate 30,992,123 downwards.
TGGTTTGGATCCGTAAAAAATCACGCACGGAAATGCGCATCGTATGACCGTTTTCGCGAATTCCATGAAAAAATACGTCAATGCGTTTGGACGCACTTTTTTACGTTCGCGTGTAAAAATGCTTTCGTTTGACCCTAGCCTTATTCTTTTCTTATGCAGCAAAAAGTCTCTTTATTTATTGACTTTTTTTAAGGCATTTTTCTGGATTTTTCGGCGACATTTTTTCTCCTACTTTTTTAATACGGACTATTTTTTTTTACTGTAAAAGACCTTTTCATTATTATTCATAGGACCCTGAGTATTGTTTTTTAAACGCCTTTTAAAAGTTGTTGTGTTTTTTTGGTCTAATTTTATGATTTTTTTTTAGGCATTTCTCCGGATTTTTTGGCAAAATGTTTTTTCCCAATTTTTTTAAAGTGCAGGTTTTTTTTTCCTGTAACAGACCTTTATATTGTTATTCATAGGACCTTCTATAATATTTCCAGGCATTTCTATGCAGTAGTATTTTTTTTAAAAAAACTCCTTTTAAAATTTGCAGTGTTTTGGGGGTCTTTTTACCCCTGTTCGGCGACTTGAAGGATTTTTCCGGCGGCTGTTTGGTCTAGATTGTTCTCTTCTGCCAGTTCTCCTAGTGTTCACCTTTCTCTGAATAGCCCTGCATGAATCTATAACACCTGCATAAGGAGCTTTCTGGGAGTGTGATTACATCTGACAATTCATTTCTCTCCTACTAGGTACGGTTAACACCACAATGGAAGTGGAGATAAGAATCACCAACCAAATATATACGGAGGAAATGAATGACCATAATTCAGATGATTTTAAGGAATTTGAGAGGCTTTTTAAAATACAGGTGAGAACTGAAAGCAAACTCCAGCAATGTAAGAACCTTTGCCCCTGACATCATGCTATAATGTTTAATAAAGCACAATATCTTACATCTTCTCTTTGGTTCTTCTGCAGATGAGTATGGTCTACAGCGCTATCCCAGGATTTACCGATGTGATAATCATTGAGTTGCTGTAAGTGCTGCCAAGTTGTAAGTCGTAGTGTAATCTGTGTGCAGTGCAGTATAAGGCCATATAATAAAAATAAAAATGAGTTACTTTTCCTATTAACACGATGCAAAGTTTACATTTTGATAAGAACTCGGAGGCGAGTATTTGCTCGCGAGAATTGACACACGGCATTTTAGTTCCCCGGCATTTGGATGCTGATTACTCCAGGAACACTCTCACAGACAGCGAACTCCACAAATCGGCAATAGGCTCATCCCAAATGACATTTGATATGTGCATCCACATGTGGAGAAGGGTACCAAACTGACAACCATGTGCGGGTGAGGTCCTTGGACTCAGTGTGTTGCCTTGAGGCCCGTATATTACCATTACCCTAATTTGGGAGGATGGACAGGTACAATAAAGAGTCCTCTGAGAGTCGCTGAAAGTTCGAAAAAAAAATGCTTAAAGATCCTAAAAAAATCTATAAATAAAGAGACTCTTTACTACAGAATATAATAATCAACGGTTTATTAGATATTGAATTAAAACGGGAATATTTTTTACATTGAAGCCTATGGGATTCATAAACATTTCCCACACCTTATTGGTCAAACATTTCCCACTGATTGCTGGTCAAACATTTCCCACACCTTGTTGGTCAAACATTTCCCACTGATTGTTGGTCAAACATTTCCCACACCTTGTTGGTCAAACATTTCCCACTGATTGTTGGTCAAACATTTCCCATGGCTTCAAAACGCGTTTAAACAAGAGCAAAAGCAGTAAAAATGAGCTCAGTGCACAGCGGTGAAATGTCTCAGCACTCAGCAGAGAAAAGATTAAAAACATTTTTTTTACTTTTTTTATTGTTTCCTTTCCCCCAGGGCAGTACCTGGACCCCAAACACCTTTTATGGCCAATATGGGTGTTCGGCCCATCACTAATGCTCTGACAGCGTTTGCCCAATTATTTTTTCTAAAAAAAATTCTATTTTTTTTACCCAGTTCTTAGGTTATATTTACTCGCTTTTTCGCTGTCGCCGTGGGCAGGTTCACTCTGGCTCACTTTGGCTCAGGGACTCCCAAATTCAGAAGTCCCTAACTCTATCTACTGCAATTTGCGGCCCTACACAGCTTTCTTTTGAAGTCTTTTAAGCCCCCTGCCTCCTTATATAAACATCCTCCTTACCCAAACATCCTCCTTATCTTAACATTCCCACCTCCACCAAATCATCTCTTAAATACCGTAGATTAGATAAACCACAGAAGTTTCAAAAAATCTTTGCACAGATTTTGGTAATTGTTGGATGTGAATCATTGGGAAAGGGTTCTGCGTGGTTGGGCTTTTGAGGATGTGTCATTGTCTCACTGTGTTTCTGTGTGGTTCTCCTTGCAGAATAATTGTTTGCATTATGAACATTGCCAGCGTATGGAAAAAAATGTCAACTGCACGTTGTAACTCAATGTTCATACATCTAGGATTGTTGTAAACTTGGTACTAATGTATTTACAAGCTGCACTGGAGAATAGCATTCTTCAGATCTCCTTACTAGACCTTCGTTCTATGTCTCCACAGTAATGGCAGTGTCATTGCGATCCACGAAGTGATCGTGTTGGCTGATTACAATGAAGACGAGAGCGTGACTGAGCAGTATATAAAAGCGCTTGAAAAGCTGAAAGAAGCGCTGGCAGGTCTCAATGACTGCTCAGATCCATCAGATCCATGTACGTATCAATCATTGATCTTAGTATGTATCGCTGATATACTTTGTGAATATATAGAAGCATTTTGTATTTTAATTGTTGAGATATTCAGAGAGAGGTGAAGAACACAAGAATGACCGGACAATGGAAAACTCTAGGTCAAAATAGCCAAACCAGAAAAATTCTTCCATTCCTCTCACTTTCCAAATCAGCTATTTTTACCTAGAATTTTCCATTCTCCAGTCATTCTCCTGCTTTTCACCGCTCTCTGAATAACCCTGAAAGATTTTTTTTCCTTAGCTTCAAAGAAAGAGAGCAATAAAAGTACAGATTATTTGTCCAACTTGCAGGGCCGGACTGACCAATAGTACAATAGGGCACTGACAGAGGGCCCTGTCCTAGGAGGGGGCCCCATGAGGGCCCCCTAAGGCTCAGTCAGGAATGTTCTTTCAGCAGGGCTGCTGTTATATAGCGAAGAGAGTTAAAGAGGGGCGGCAATACAGGGTAGAATCGGCCATATTTTCATTTGAAAATGGGGTGTAGGGATAAATTCTGTAACACAACAATGTACATATGGGCCGTGCTTATATGTAGGTGCAGTTTGCATGTGGGCAAGCTCAATGGGGGAGGGGCATGATCTCTTCTTTCCTAGGGGCTCCAGTAGTTATCAGTTCCAGACCTGCCCAACTGTTTACAGACGTGTTTGCAGATTTTCTCACAAAATGTAGCCCCGATCAATGGGAGCTCAGTGTATGGATACCGTAATGGTTCTTCTTATTATACTCCGAGGGTCCCGGAGTAGAGGGGGTCTTGCGACTCTTACCCATGTCGCGTTCTGTACACGTATGCCAGCGCTGTGTGTATCAGTGCAGTGGAGAGCTTAGTTCAGGCGGCCATCTTCTTCAGTGTCCAGACCACGCCCTCTTCCAGTTTAAACCCCACCCTTCATCTTTCTGCTCCACCTTTTTCTCTTAGAGCTCCGCCTCTTCCTTTCCAGCACCAGTGGATGTCTGAGTAAATTATTGATATGCTCAATATATACCATTATCTTTTGAGCATTTTAGATTAGCAGGGGCTGTTTTAAAACCACTGTGCTGTATTGCTCTATGTGTGTCTGTTCTTTGTTTTATAGAGTGATCCCTGTATTTTGTATTTTTTGGTTATATTTGTTGGATAGAGACAGGAGGAGGCAGTCTACTGGGATCTGTACTCTAAAAGATACATACTTATGTATTTTTTGTTCCGGTTTATTCTTTACTATCGCATTTTTCTGATTTATTCAATAATATATACCAGAAAACATGAATATATATTATACAAGAATAAGAGGAGACCTCATATGAATTTTATCTTTTATTTTTGATTTAGGTTTTTTGTTCTTCTGCACTGATGTTTTTAATTGAGGTTTATAAAGTTATATTTTATTTATTTTATTTATTTGTTATAAAGGATTTTACCAGGAAGGATACATTGATATTTCTCTTGTTTTCAAGTATGTCCTGGGTTCAGCAGCATTAAATTGTTACAGCGTTACAGAAATACAAAGTATTACGAAGCAAGATATTAAAAAAAATGCAAATATACAGATTAACAGAAAATAAATATAGTCACTATGTTACATGTTTACAGGTGCAATCTGTATATAGTCACTATGTTACATGTTTACAGGTGCATTCTGTATATAGTCACTGTGTTACATGTTTACAGGTGCATTCTGTATATAGTCACTATGCTACATGTTTACAGGTGCATTCTGTATATAGTCACCGTGTTACATGTTTACAGGTGCATTCTGTATATAGTCACTGTGTTACATGTTTACAGGTGCATTCTGTATATAGTCACTGTGTTACATGTTTACAGGTGCATTCTGTATATAGTCACTGTGTTACATGTTTAAAGGTGCATTCTGTATATAGTCACTGTGTTACATGTTTACAGGTGCATTCTGTATGTAGTCACTGTGTTACATGTTTACGGGTGTATTCTGTATATAGTCACTGTGTTACATGTTTACAGGTGCATTCTGTATATAGTCACTATGTTACATGTTTACAGGTGCATTCTGTATATAGTCACTATGCTACATGTTTACAGGTGCATTCTGTATATAGTCACCGTGTTACATGTTTACAGGTGCATTCTGTATATAGTCACTGTGTTACATGTTTACAGGTGCATTCTGTATATAGTCACTGTGTTACATGATTACAGGTGCATTCTGTAAATAGTCACTATGTTACGTGTTTACAGGTGCATTCTGTATATAGTCCCTATGTTACATGTTTACAGGTGCATTCTGTATATAGTCCCTATGTTACATGTTTACAGGCACATTCTATATATAGTCCCTATGTTACATGTTTACAGGCACATTCTGTATATAGTCACTGTGTTACGTGTTTACAGGTGCATTCTGTATATAGTCACTGTGTTACATGTTTACAGGTGCATTCTGTATATGGTCACTATGTTACACATATTTACAGGTGCATTCTGTATATAGTCCCTATGTTACATGTTTACAGGTGCATTCTGTATATAGTCCCTATGTTACATGTGTTTACAGGTGCATTCTGTATATAGTCACTATGTTACATATTTACAGGTGCATTCTGTATATAGTCACTGTGTTACATGTTTACAGGTGCATTCTGTATATAGTCCTATGTTACATGTTACAGGTGCATTCTGTATATAGTCACTATGTTACATATTTACAGGTGCATTCTGTATTAGTCACTGTGTTACATGTTTACAGGTGCATTCTGTATATAGTCACTGTGTTACATGTTTACAGGTGCATTCTGTATATAGTCACTGTGTTACATGTTTTAAGGTGCATTCTGTAATTAGTCACTGTGTTACATGTTTACAGGTGCATTCTGTATGTAGTCACTGTGTTACATGTTTACAGGTGTATTCTGTATATAGTCACTGTGTTACATGTTTACAGGTGCATTCTGTTATAGTCACTATGTTACATGTTTACAGGTGCATTCTGTATATAGTCACTATGCTTACATGTTTACAGGTGCATTCTGTATATAGTCACCGTGTTACATGTTTACAGGTGCATTCTGTATATAGTCACTGTGTTACATGTTTACAGGTGCATTCTGTATATAGTCACTGGTTTACATGATTACAGGTGCATTCTGTAAATAGTCACTATGTTACGTGTTTACAGGTGCATTCTGTATATAGTCCCTATGTTACATGTTTACAGGTGCATTCTGTATATAGTCCCTATGTTACATGTTTACAGGCACATTCTATATATAGTCCCTATGTTACATGTTTACAGGCACATTCTGTATATAGTCACTGTGTTACGTGTTTACAGGTGCATTCTGTATATAGTCACTGTGTTACATGTTTACAGGTGCATTCTGTATATAGTCACTATGTTACATATTTACAGGTGCATTCTGTATATAGTCACTGTGTTACATATTTACAGGTGCATTCTGTATATAGTCACTGTGTTACATGTTTACAGGTGCATTCTGTATATAGTCACTATGTTACATGTTTACAGGTGCATTCTGTATATAGTCACTGTGTTACATGTTTACAGGTGCATTCTGTATATAGTCCCTATGTTACATGTTTACAGGTGCATTCTGTATATAGTCACTATGTTACATATTTACAGGTGCATTCTGTATATAGTCACTGTGTTACATGTTTACAGGTGCATTCTGTATGTAGTCACTGTGTTACATGTTTACAGGTGTATTCTGTATATAGTCACTATGTTACATGTTTACAGGTGCATTCTGTATATAGTCACTATGTTACATGTTTACAGGTGCATTCTGTATATAGTCACTGAGTTACATGTTTACAGGTGCATTCTGTATATAGTCACTGTGTTACATGTTTACAGGTGCATTCTGTATATAGTCACTATGTTACATGTTTACAGGTGCATTCTGTATATAGTCACTATGTTACATGTTTACAGGTGCATTCTGTATGTAGTCACTATGTTACATGTTTACAGGTGCATTCTGTATATAGTCACTGAGTTACATGTTTACAGGTGCATTCTGTATATAGTCACTGTGTTACATGTTTACAGGTGTATTCTGTATATAGTCACTGTGTTACATGTTTACAGGTGCATTTTGTATATAGTCACTATGTTACATGTTTACAGGTGCATTTTGTATATAGTCCCTATGTTACATGTTTACAGGTGCATTCTGTATATAGTCACTGAGTTACATGTTTACAGGTGCATTCTGTATGTAGTCACTGTGTTACATGTTTACAGGTGCATTCTGTATATAGTCACTGTGTTACATGTTTACAGGTGCATTCTGTATATAGTCACTGTGTTACATGTTTACAGGTGCATTCTGTATATAGTCACTATGTTACATGTTTACAGGTGCATTCTGTATATAGTCACGATGTTACATGTTTACAGATGCATTCTGTATATAGTCACTATGTTACATGTTTACAGGTACATTCTGTATGTAGTCACATGTTATTTATTTTAAGCATATGGAGTCCAGTAATTAGGCTTTGAGTATGGAGCTGTCAATGATGAGTTTTGGCTAATAATGGGATTCAGGCCCAGTTAGTTGGACGGTTGTAGCGGAGGTTTCCCAGATGATGCCCTGAGTGACAACAAGTATTATCTATTGTTCTGGTTTAATTACTTTTCCATAAGTTGCCTCCAAGTGTATTTGGGTGAATTAAATCCTCTACCTGATTGTTTCACCCTATGTTTCTACACATATATACGGAAAAGTTGCAGCACGTAATAAATTATTATTCTTATTATCATTACAGCGCTGATATGTATTGATCCTGATGATATTACAGTAAAGTCTATCCTTCCAAAAACCAAAGAAGGTGAGTGCTAGCTCTGCGCCCACGCTCCACGTCCAAGCTTTTACCTTGTAATATAGTCACATGACAAGATGGGAAATGCATTAATATTTGTATTTTCCTTTTCAGAAATCTGCGAAGAGATAGCGCCACCTGGTTTTGAAGAACACTACAGCCCAGTGGTGGCTGATGGCAGCCTGCTGTGTGTGTCCAGCTGCAGTCCCCTCTCAAATACATTTTTAAATTGCAACGACGGCAACTGCCACATACAAAACAATACAAGAGCCCAATGCCTGTGAGTATAGCCAAGATTTACTGCAGCATGCTAGATTCCTAGGTAAAACGTATTCCCTGGTGGTCTATTACCTCTACCTAGTGCAGACCATACTAATCGCTACCTCAGTAAGGAGTCAGAGCTTTCTGACCAACCTTAGATGCTGCAGCCCACTGGGAAAATTCCCGGTATCCCGGTGGGCAAGTTCTGGATGACCCTTACATATGTGTCACTTAGACAAGCTCCATGTGGTTTGGCAAGGACCACCGTCCCTGATTATATCATGGTCTGTCACTGCCCTTATGACGGCCCTGATCTTGTCACAGAGTATGATATGATGGGTTTTCATGGTAGTGCATGCCCTCTTATGGAAAGTGATTCTGCTCCATGCCATGTATTTTTTTCACATTTTTCTTCTATCTAATTCCGTTACTATATTGCATATATTTCCAGAAACCGTATTAACTGTATATTTTATTTGCAGTTGTCCACACACAGATATATATCTGTACTCATCTCCAGGTTGCCGGGGGAAGATGTTGAAGGCTGGGTTATATGGTGGCGTCGGAGCAGCTGTTGCCGTACTTTCATTAGTGATTGCCGGCGGAGGCTTCTTCATGTTCAAAAAATTTAAGAGAATGAAAAAGTACGTCTGGTGCTCTGCGCTCTGCTTGTCTCCCGTTTCTTCCGTGAGATTATCAATAACTTATATATTACTTGTGTTTTCTGAACGCAGGGCCAAACCAGACATCGCTGAGGAGAGTTTATGGTATGAAGCTGAAGACAGTGAATGGGGTGCCGAGCGAGGATTCACCAACCTAAGCAAAACAGCTGACGATGACGTTGATGGTAAGGAAACAAGAAAACAACTCAGAAAGCCTTCTATAAAATCCTGATAGGCCGACAGCCCTGGCAATCAGTTCAGTGTCAGATTAAAGGAACACTTATGATCCTGACCTCATTTTGATGTGGTCAGGAAGGATGTGAGGAGTGCCCTCACCTGCCCTGATCTGGCAGAAATGCTCAGTGTAGCGGTGGAGTTTCCTCCACCCCACCCAGCGTCTCCAGCAGCCGGGATTTTAAATTTCCCAGCTGCTGGTCACCAGATCGGTCACCAATGATGTCAGCACACAGAGAGCATGCTGACGTTACCCTCTCTGAGACCAAACGCTGTAGTGAGCAGTCTCAGAGAGGCAGCGGTGGATCGGATCCGTGCATGTGCACTCAGCTCTGATCCATCACTCTGCCCAGGCGCTTCGCTCACCCATAGTGGTGCACAAATCATGGTTCCTATATACTACGTAAGTTGCATAGGAGCACAAATTGCGTTAGAAAGCTTCAGGGACTTCCGAGTTCGGGAGACCCTGAGGTGAAGAGGAGGAGCTGCAGACACCAAGCTCAAACGGTGAGTAAAATCCCCAAAAATAAACAAATATAGAAGAAAGTAATTGCACAGAGGCTGTCAGCAGTATCTGCCCAATTATATAACAACAAAAAAAATTACTTTTTAATACAGTATCCCTTTAAGGACTTCCTGAACCTCTGTTCACTAGTCCCCTATTGTCATCTGTCCAATCCGTCTCATCCTATTGTCTATTTTCCCCATCCATCTCAAACCATTATCGTTCCCTATCGATCTCTGGGTTGGTAATGATATTAATAATATCTATTGTCTGGGCCTGGTTTAGGGTATGGGTCTGAAGCTGCAGCTCCAATAACCCCTCCGTTCATCTGACCCTGAAGCAGCTGTTTCGAGGATGGACATCTGTCTTGTAACTCATGGCTTTAAACCGGGCAGGTCAAACGACCACTTGGTCACTCTCCATCTACATCTAGCATACTTACCTCTTAATGGTGGCCAGGTAGAAAGTCGCTTTTATATAAGGAGGATCATGCACTCGTTGTTTTGATCACACGTATATCTGTTGAGCTATGCACTAGTCAAATGAAGGTGCAAACAACTACTGTATGTGACCCTGTTTGTAGAATGGTGGACTTATAGGCCCCCTATTGGTTGATCTCTGTCTTCTCGTGCCAGGACAGTTATGTTTCTATCTCTTTGTCTCAAAAATGCATCCCTACAGGGGCATGAGAGGTTTATATCTTTAGTGTCTCTTCTGGGACGAGACCCAGACCCATGCATGTTCACGTGAATAATTTGATACACCACCTTATCATGTCTAACGCTTCATCCTTTTCTGTTCAGGCTTCTCTGGGAATGGATCAGGCTCTGGAACAGAGAAATTCCAGCCAAATTTAGAAAATGTTGACACAACGATTGAGGTATGCAAAGTCCGGCTTCCTAAAAAATGGTTGAAAAACAGGGTGCAGAATAATAGTAATTTAGGAGAACATTTTATTGAAATGTTTGCAAGGAAGATGCTGTATGTGGATGATCATTACAGGGTATAGGTCTTTCACAGTCAGCTGGTATAGCTCCATACGGCCATCACTATTCCAGTTGTCCCTTGCACCCATGTTTTCCCTACAGTAACCAAGGAAACACGGATGCGTTTCGCCTCTCAGAGCAGCCTCAGTGCCGTGGAAGCCTTGCGAGATGAAACCCATTCGTATTTCTGTGGTTACTGTACGGAAGAAACCGTAACAAATTTCTCAGTGACACCTCACTCCTGTCACCCTTTATTACTGTAAAACAAGCTACAACGAACAGCCCTCCCGGTAATAAAAAAGCTCAACAAACCTTTCTGCTGCATTACAACAGCCAGGGTGAGCGCCTAATACAGAGAGAGCATTGGGGTCACTCACTGCTGTACAGGGATAAGCTTCAGGAGGTTATATGAGTGAAAATCCCTGTACAGTACAGATACAAGGTGTTGCAGAAATTGCCATACACAGGCATTATGCAGCACATACAGATACAAGGTGTTGCTGTAGAAACATAGAAAATGTCGGCAGATAAGAACCTTTCGGCCCATCTAGTCTACCCAATTACATGGATACTTTACCTGGATTTATCTTTTGTTTAGGATAGCCTTATGCCTATCCCATGCCTGCTTAAATTCAATTACTGTTTTGGCCTCTACCACTTCTACTGGAAGACTGTTCCATGTATCCACCACCCTCTCAGTAAAATAATGCTTCCTGATGCTACTTTTAAACCTTTGCCCCTCTAATCTAAGACTATGTCCTCTTGTTTTGCTACTTTGTTTCCTTTTAAATATACTCCCTTCCTCTACCTTGTGGATTCCCTTTACATATTTAAATGTTTCTATCATGTCTCCTCTGTCTCGTCTTTTTTCCAAGCTGTACATGTTAAGATCATTCTAGCCTTTCCTGGTAACTTTTCTCCTTCAAGCCGTACACCATTTTAGTAGCCCTTCTCTGAACTCTCTCTAAGATGTCTATATCCTTCTGGAGATACGGTCTCCAGTACTGCACACAGTACTCCAAGTGAGGTCTCACCAGTGCTCTGTACAGTGGCATGAGCACTTCCCTTTTCCTACTGCTAATACCTCTCCCTACACAACCAAGCATTCTGCCAGCATTTCCTGCTGCTCTATTACATTGACTACTTACCCTTAGATCCTCTGCAATAATAACCCCTAAATCCCTTTCCTCAGATGTTGAAGTTAGGACTGTATCAAATATTCTATATTCAGCCCTTGGGTTTTTACGTCCCAGGTGCATTATCTTGCACTTATCCACATTAAAACTCAATTGTCACAGCTCCGACCATTTTTTTAGTTTACCTAAATCATTTATCATTTGGCTGATCCCTCCAGGAACGTCAACCCTGTTGCAAATCTTTGTATCATCAGCAAAAAGACATACTTTACCATTAATACCTTCTGCAATATCACTAATAAAAATATTAAAGAGAATGGGTCCAAGTACTGACCCCTGAGGTACCCCACTGGTAACAAGACCTTGCGCCGAATAAACTCCATTTACCACAACCCTCTGTTGCCTATCACTCAGCCACTGCCTAATCCATTCAACAATATTGGAATCCAAACTCAAAGACTGCAATTTATTGATAAGCCTTCTATGCGGAACAGTATCAAAAGCCTTACTGAAATCTAAATAAGCAATGTCTACTGCACCACCTGTGTCTATTATTTTTATTACCCAATCAAAAAAATCAATAAGATTAGTTTGGCATGATCTCCCTGAGGTAAACCCATGTTGTTTGTGATCCTGTAATCTATCGGGGTTATTCAGAGAGCGTGAAAAGCAGGAGAATGATTGGAGAATGGAAAATTCTAGGTCAAATTCTCCCTTTCATCTCACTTTCCAAATTGGCTATTTTGACCTAGAATTTTTCATTCTCCAGTCATTCTCCTGCTTTTCACGTTCTCTGAATAACCCTGTATGTGTTTTTAGATGTTCAACAATCCTTTCCTTTAACATGGTTTCCATTAATTTCCCCACTACTGACGTAAGACTAACTGGCCTATAGTTCCCCGATTCCTCCCTACTACCCTTCTTGTAAATGGGCACAACATTTGCTAATTTCCAGTCTTCTGGGACGACTCCCGTTAACAAGGATTAGTTAAATAAATCTGTTAACAGTTTTGCTATTACACCACTGAGCTCTTTTAATAACTTAGGGTGGATCCCATCAGGCCCCAATGACTTATTTGTCTTTACTTTAGACAGCTGCTGTAGAACCTCCTCCTCTGTAAACTCATATGTAAATGTCTCTTTAGTGTTTCCTCCTAACTGAGGTCCCTTTCCTTCCTTTTCTTCTGCAAAGACTGAACAAAAATATTCATTGAGGCAGTCAGCGAGACTTTTATCCTCTTCTACATACCTTCCTTCCTTTGTTTTTAATCTAACTAATGTAATGTAATTGCAATGCACAGGCATTATGCAGCACATACAGATACAAGGTGTTGCTGTAATTACCATACACAGGCATTATGCAGCACATACAGATATTGCATTGCTAATAAATTCTTTGTGATCGCTACAAATCCCCTTAAGCTGGAGATCACCATTTTATTATCTGCCTGCCTCACATTAACTAGTGCTGACACAAAGGTCATTTCTGTCTGTATGCTGTTAATGCAGACCCTGTGCGACATTGTGTTTGATAAGAGACACTATCTGGAGTTTAGAACCTTTCATCCCAGAGATATTTCTGTAAAGGATAAACAAACTCATGTAAAAATAAAATTGAGCAAATTTAGTTTATTTCAATCTTTTAATTATTGCAAAACAACTAGCTCTGTGCAAAAGTGCTATTTTATCCTACTTTGAAGGTGTTGCCAACACATCTCAAATGGTAAAATAAATATTTTGACAGCAAAAAGTGTTTAGAAGTGGAAGAATATCTTTCTTTTCTCACACTGTGTGCTCTTATATAATCCTCAAGGTGAAGATCCAGAGGCCTGTGATCTCTACCGCGTAATTCACACCAGAATCCACATTCCGCTTCTTCCTTGATGAGACAATAATGTATCACTGTTGATCCACACTGATACTGTTTCCATCCTAACCAACTGAGGATTGATGCTGATGCGACCACTTACCAGAGTGGGGGAAATACCGAAGCCATGAATGAGATTAATGAAGAAGAAAACTGCCAACCATGAAAAACCCCCCTATTAGCTTGGTTATTAATTTAAGGGGGAGCATACTTACTGATTTGAATATATTGAATAAAATGTAGGTGTGGAGAACACTGGAAAATATGCATGTGAGACAGGGCGATAATTATGCAAATTATGGAGAAACCAGATGGAAATTAATAATTCTGATATTTTTATCAATAAGATTATATTTAGATGAATTATATGTTATGTTACACATGCAAATAAATTATCCTTGCAAAGCAGAAAGACATTCTGTGCATGGCATATGCGTGCACATTGATAATGCACACAAATACACTGCTGCATTCACATCCTCCCGCCTACCTGAGGAGCTTATGATTAATTAATCATAAGCCTCGGATAATTAATTTGTGTTGGGGTAATTTCTGCATTTAACGAATAAGAAAGGCCTCACATTTTACCTTTCTTATGGCTTCACAAACCTTATGTCTAACTCTAACTTCTCTTTATTAACATCCAAATAAAGAGTTATCCAGAAAACATGCATGCGCAAGGCATCTTCCATGGACAGCAGACACTGTGACTGTAGGTACGATAGAGAGGCGGAATTAATCCGCGAGAAATGAAAAGTGACAGTGAATTTTTTCCTGCACTGTCACATGAGAATGAACTCTTAAAAGTCACTTTTTTTTTTAATTACCTGGTTGATATCTTGTTGTAAATAGTTAATATTGGTATTAATATTTAAAGAGCAATTAATCGTCTTTATTAATTAATAAATTAAATAGATCAATTAATTTATTATTTATATTTCCGATGTTCTACCTCTGTATCACAACAAAGAATGTGTGGTGTAACTGTAAGGGGCGACACTTAGAAATGTTGACTCTGTATTATTTGTGGCTCTTCTAACAATGAAAACATTGGTTCCGTTTTAACCCTTAATGCACGGGTGTCAAATTCTGGTCTCCCTACAATTCCCACAATTCTTTGAATGCAATAAATGGCCAGAGAATCATGGGAGGTGTAGTTCAGAGACATCCGGGGAGGGGGCAGGGTTTGACAGTCCTGCCTTAATGTATTCTATTCTATTGTCACTTTTTTATTAGCTCTTTGTTATTTTATATCTATGTATAACTTTATATTTTATTTAGATTTTTTATATATTTTCATATTAAAATTATTTTAAAAATGTCTTTTGTGAGACTTCGCACGTGAACAATCCGCAACGTCACGAGAAACACACTTGCACAATGGATGGGAACCGCATTGGTGATGTTGGTGCTCAATCTCAGGGACCCCGATCCCATCAATAATACAGGCATGGAGATCTACAGGGTTATTCAAAGAGAGGTGAAAACCTTGATAATGACTGGAGAATTGAAAAATTCTAGGTAAAAATAGTCAAACCAGAAACAATCTCCCATGTATCTCACTTTCCAAATTGGATATTTGGTCTAGATTGTTCATTCTCCTGCCAATTCTCAAGGTTTTCACCTCTCTCTGAATAACCCTGGAAGTAAAAAATATACAACCTTTCCAAAAACACACTGAAACATGTTCTTTTATCTTACCTCCTACGACTGGATGTGTTAAAAGAGGATATGCAAAGAGCGTTTCTTACAGTGGCGAGAAAAAGTATGTGAACCCTAGAGAAATAATCGCATTTATGTGGACATTTGTCTTAAAATCTGGTTGGATGTTCATCTCAGTTACTGTAATCAACGAAACACAACCTGCTTCAACAGACACCACACATATTATTGTATTGTTCTTGCATATATTGAATATATCAAAGTATAGGTTGGGAAATGTGTGTGACACCATAGGTTAGTGGCTTAAACAAAAGCTGCAAGACCTAGAAATTGGCAAAACTGGGGCCCTATCACCTCCTCAATGCTAGCGTTCACATAAAGGAGTGTTAGCAATAGGTTAGTTGAGACGATAGCGCTCCGCAAAGATCACCTCATGATCGCTAACATGTTAAAAAAAACATTGGCGAATCGGTAATAGCGCTTTTCAGCGCCAGCTTACTGTACTTTGCGTTCCCTATGCTTAACATGGGCAGCGCAAAGAGTAAGCAGAACGTAATTAGCGTTGGGATTAGATAGTGGTGACGCTAATAATGCCCCGCTGTCGATAACTAAAAAAGTTTGCAATAGCTTAGAGCTGTAGCTAACTGATTCCACTTCTGTAGCTGTAGCTGGAACCCCTCTCCCAAAAATCAAATACTCACCTCTCATCCCGAGGCGAGAACGGTGTGGTCAGATCCGCCGCTTCTGTCCTCTGGGAGCAGAGTGAGCCTGGGAAAAAAAAGTCCCCTGTCGCCATCTGCGCTCATCCTGCCGACCTGCAGGATCTCGCATGTTTGAGATGCTGCTAGCCATGTGACCCGACAGGAGAAGCCTCCATGGAGTCTCATGGACTCCATGGAGAGAATGCTCATGATGGCACTTTAGCGCTGCCCCGAGCATCCTGGGGCGTAGTGACCACTACGGGACAGGCTGCCGGACTCAGTGCCTACCCCGTAGTCTACTGTTAAACGGGGATGCTAAGGGGAGATGTGCGAGCGCAGGTAGTTCCCCTTAGCATCCTCGTTTTAACTCAGGGCAGCTGAGGTGTGGGATAGAGCTACTTTGTCATATAAAAACAGCCACAAACATTCTGAGTTTGCTACTCACAAAAAGCATCTGTTGATGTGAGCGTGCCTTGGAAAAAATCAATTCAGAAGCAGTGCTGCCATCATGAAGTGTTGTGTTGTGTAAAGCTGGAAAGAGCTACAAAGTAATATCAAAGAGTGTAAATGTTCATCTGCCCTATGTTAGGCAGATTGTTTATAAAAGGAGACGATTTATTTCAATGGTTACTCTCCCTAGATGTGTCCGTCCAGCAAAAATACCTCTAAGGCTAGGGTCAGACGAACGCAGTGCGAACGCGCGTGCAGCCGCACTTTATCACAGCGGTAGTAGCAGCAAATGACAGCCAATGACGGGCAATGTACAAAGTACGTTGTACTTTGAGTCTGCAACGCAAGCGGCACACAAAAGCATTTTTTTCGAGAATGTGATACCGCTAGTACTAACGTACAGAGTACGCTGCGTCCGCTAGCGGCGTGTGTGCGTGACTAGGAGACGTCAGACGCTGCTAATTTCCAGCCAACATAACGTCCAGACGCAAAAAGGGTTTTATTGATGATCCGTACAAAATCATGGACGCAAATGCGCATCGTATGACCGCTTTCGCGTATTCCGTGAAAAAATACGTCCATTCGTTCGAACGCACTTTTTCACGGACAACGCGAACAATGCGTTAGTCTGACCCTAGCCTAAGGGTGCACCGCGTAAGTCATAATGAGGTAAATAAGAACCCTAGAGTAACAGCTAAAAACTTGAAGTAATCATTGGAACTGGTTAACATCATGCATCTACAATCCAGAAACATTGAACGGTCATGAGGTCCAAAGCAGGATACCTGAAAAATGATGCTGCTTTCCAAAAAAAAAAAAAAAATGTTGGTACTTGCCTAATGTTTGCCAAAGACCACCTTGATACTCCACAACGCTGCTGGGGAAATGAAACTAAGGTTAAGTTGTTTGGGAAGAAAATGCAGCACTATGTATGGTGTAAAAATGGCACCACATACCAACATGAAACTTGTATGTAAGCCACCTATATATTTGACCGTATAAATATGAGTGCCTGTCCCTGATTAAAAGAGTTCCATTCTGACCCTGAAAGACCCCAGATCTACAGCCTCATCTTATTTCTGGGAGACGCTAGCAGGCTCTCTACATGTCCCAGTCTTGAGCTTCGTCTGAGGACTGGAGAAAGGCACGAGAGTCTGCCTGTGGAGAAAATGGAGGTCCGAGAAGGAAGCAGTATTGACAGATGTGACCGGTTGGGGTACTGAGATCTGTCACAATCCTTGTTCTAGTGGCGAAAACACCAGCAAGGAAATACTCCTCCCTGACTGTATAATGACAATATACACCGGAAAATGCTTCAGGAACAATGTAAATCACATCATGTATGCCCTGAAATCATGGGATTAGAATATACAGAAAATTATTTTAAGTGCTGATATTTACAATGGTGGAAATTGTGGGCCCTATTACATTCTTCACGCAAACGTTTTCGCGCGCGCAAATCGCATTAACGCGAGGGGCAAAACCCTTTGCGCTGAACGTCGTATTACAAAGTCAGCGCAACAAACGCGCGCAGTCGTCTAACGCGGGTGGACCGGCGCGAACCCTTTGCGTGCTTACTTTACTGCGCACGTCCTATACTTAACATTGTGAGCGTAAATGCGAATGTGCACTGGTACGCGAATGGTGTTACAATCTATGTGCAGGATTTAACGCACAGCCTTTGCGCATATCATTTTAACAACTCCTAAAAGATGGTGGTGACGGCAAATCTGAACGTTCTGGCCGGAACCAAATACACCGCACAGTATAGTTACACATTCTACACATACCCAAACAATAAAATGGGGAAGTTGTGCGTGTTTTTATTATTGCTGCATCATATATACTCAGGTTGACTTTGACAGGCGCAAAAACTTAACGGGAGACAATTGTGGTTCTTAATTCTGATTGGCTGAATCGCGTGAAAAAACAGTCGCACAGCGATTTTTGCGCGCAACGTTAATACATTTTTGCGCGTCCGTTTTACTTGCGGTATTGCTCGACGGATGAAAAAATGCGAGAGAATTGTAATTCCAGCTTTGATTTATGCGCGTTAACGTTTAATGCTTCGCACACAAAAATTCACGCGCTGAAAAGCATTTTAACGCGAAGATTGTAATAGGGCCCTTAGATGGTAGTAGGGATGGGCTGGCAGCCGGTTCGAATTGGTTCGATGTTCACATCGAACATCGGCTGTTCGAAAGTTCGCGAACTGCGAACTTTTCAGGCCGTTCGCAAAAAGTTAGAAAAAAATTAAAATTTTTTTTAAAAAAATGCGTAAAAAACCCTTAAAAATCTATAAATAAAGAGACTCTTTACTGCAGAATATTATAAGCAACAATTTGTTAGATATTGAATTAAAATGGGAATATTTTCAACATGGAAGCCTATGGGATTCAACACATTTTCCACACCTTGTTGCTAAAACATCAGACAGACACGGCCCTCTAATCAGGCACTGTAGAGGGCTGCCCACCGGGGCCTCCCAAGGATCCCCTTGAGGAGTGAGCGGCTGACAGATAGCAGAGCTGCGACTGTGCAGGCTGGCCGGCC
The DNA here is from genome assembly GCA_009667805.1 of Leptobrachium leishanense. Taxonomy (NCBI): domain Eukaryota; kingdom Metazoa; phylum Chordata; class Amphibia; order Anura; family Megophryidae; genus Leptobrachium; species Leptobrachium leishanense. The sequence continues at coordinate 30,973,539 of CM019065.1, read as the reverse complement.
GGGTGCATGTGGCAGAGAGGCGGTTCAGGGAGGGAGCCACTGCACCTGCGGTCACGGCAGACCCCCCCCCCCACAAACAGGATCCAGGGAGCCCCACTGACTGACCACCAGGCTAAGGTAAAGCAACACATTTTTTTAAAAACTAAAATCCGAGGACATTTTTAAATGTCCCCGGGAACATAAAATAAAACCTTTTTTTTCCCTTTTAATACTCACCTGATTCCTGGATCCACCAACAAGCGCAGCCTCCCGTCTCCCACGCTGTTAGACGCTGCATACACAAGCGCGTTGTGTGCAACTTCTGAGAAGATACGCTATTAGTGTAGAGGGGGATCGATGCAAAATGCGCAGCCAGCTTCCTCGCTACACTAATAGCGTATCTCCTCAGAAGCTGCACGCGGCGCGCCGGTTAAGGCTAGGGTCAGACGAACGCATTTTTCACGTGCGTTTAGCCGCACGAAATCACGGCCGTGCTAGCAGCAAATGACGTCCAATGCCGGGGAACATACGACGAACGGCCGCACGAAAGTTCGTCCGTGCAACGCAAGTGGCCAACGAACGCATTTTTTCGAGAACGTCAAACCGCTACTACTGACGTACAGAGTGCGCTGCGGCCGCATAGCGGCGTGTGTGTGTGATTAGGAGACGTCAGACGCTGCTAATGTCCGGCTAACATTACGTGCAGAGCAGACACAAAAAGTGTTTTATTGACGATCCGTACAAAATCACGGACGAAAAGGCGCATCGTATGACCGCTATCGCGTATTCCGAGAAAAAAATACGTACGTTCGTTCGAACGCACTTTTTCACGGACAACGTGAAAAATGCGTTCGTCTGACCCTAGCCTAAAGCTAGCGTCAGACTGTAGAGGTGCTGCCCGGCACTGTGAGGATTCATATGCTGCATTAATTGTACTGTAAAGGTGCTGTCCGGCAGTGTGAGGATTCATATGCTGCATTAATTATACTGTAAAGGGGCTGCCCGGCAGTGTGAGGATTCATATACTGCATTAATTATACTCTAGAGGTGCTGCCCGGCAGTGTGAGGATTAATATGCTGCATTAATTATACTGTAAAGGGGCTGCCCGGCAGTGTGAGGATTCATATGCTGCATTAATTATACTGTAAAGGTGCTGCCCGGCAGTGTGTGGATTCATATGCTGCATTAATTATACTGTAAAGGGGCTGCCCGACAGTGTGCGGATTCATATGCTGCATTAATTATACTGTAAAGGTGCTGCCCGGCAGTGTGAGGATTCATATGCTGCATTAATTATACTGTAAAGGGGCTGCCCGGCAGTGTGAGGATTCATATGCTGCATTAATTATACTGTAAAGGGGCTTCCCAGCATGTGAGGATTCATATGCTGCATTAATTATACTGTAAAGGGGCTGCCCGGCAGTGTGAGGATTCATATGCTGCATTAATTATACTGTAAAGGGGCTGCCCGGCAGTGTGAGGATTCATATGCTGCATTAATTATACTGTAAAGGGGCTTCCCAGCAGTGTGAGGATTCATATGCTGCATTAATTATACTGTAAAGGGGCTTCCCAGCAGTGTGAGGATTCATATACTGCATTAATTATACTCTAGAGGTGCTGCCCGGCAGTGTGAGGATTCATATGCTGCATTAATTATACTGTAAAGGGGCTTCCCAGCAGTGTGAGGATTCATATACTGCATTAATTATACTCTAGAGGTGCTGCCCGGCAGTGTGAGGATTCCTATGCTGCATTAATTATGCTGTAAAGGTGCTGCCCCGCAGTGTGAGGATTCATATGCTGCATTAATTATACTGTAAAGGTGCTGCCCGGCAGTGTGAGGATTCATATGCTGCATTAATTATACTGTAAAGGGGCTGCCCGGCAGTGTGAGGATTCATATGCTGCATTAATTATACTGTAAAGGGGCTTCCCAGCAGTGTGAGGATTCATATGCTGCATTAATTATACTGTAGAGGTGCTGCCCGGCAGTGTGAGGATTCATATGCTGCATTAATTATACTGTAGAGGTGCTGCCCGGCAGTGTGAGGATTCATATGCTGCATTAACTATACTGTAGAGGTGCTGCCCGGCAGTGTGAGGATTCATATGCTGCATTAATTATACTGTAAAGGGGCTTCCCAGCAGTGTGAGGATTCATATGCTGCATTAATTATACTGTAGAGGTGCTGCCCGGCAGTGTGAGGATTCATATGCTGCATTAATTATACTGTAGAGGTGCTGCCCGGCAGTGTGAGGATTCATATGCTACATTAATTATACTGTAAAGGGGCTTCCCAGCAGTGTGAGGATTCATATGCTGCATTAATTATACTGTAAAGGGGCTGCCCGGCAGTGTGAGGATTCATATGCTGCATTAATTATACTGTAAAGGGGCTGCCCGGCAGTGTGATGATTCATATGCTGCATTAATTATACTGTAAAGGGGCTGCCCGGCAGTGTGAGGATTCATATGCTGCATTAATTATACTGTAGAGGTGCTGCCCGGCAGTGTGAGGATTCATATGCTGCATTAATTATACTGTAAAGGGGCTTCCCAGCAGTGTGAGGATTCCTATGCTGCATTAATTTACTGTAAAGGTGCTGCCCGGCAGTGTGTGGATTCATATGCTGCATTAATTATACTGTAAAGGTGCTGCCCGGCAGTGTGTGGATTCATATGCTGCATTAATTATACTGTAAAGGTGCTGCCCGGCAGTGTGTGGATTCATATGCTGCATTAATTATACTGTAGAGGTGCTGCCCGGCAGTGTGTGGATTCATATGCTGCATTAATTATACTGTAGAGGTGCTGCCCAGCAGGGTGTGGATTCATATGCTGCATTAATTATACTGCAGAGAGGCGCTGCCCGGCAGTGTGCGGATTCATATGCTGCATTAATTATACTGCAGAGAGGCGCTTCCCCGCAGTGTGTGGATTCATATGCTGCATTAATTATACTGCAGAGAGGCGCTTCCCCGCAGTGTGTGGATTCATATGCTGCATTAATTATACTGCAGAGAGGCGCTGCCCGGCAGTGTGTGGATTCATATGCTGCATTAATTATACTGTAAAGGGGCTGCCCGGCAGTGTGAGGATTCATATGCTGCATTAATTATACTGTAAAGGTGCTGCCCGGCTGTCACGGTGGCTCAGGGGATGGGGCGCCTGGCAGCAGCTTCCTCGCTGCTCGCTGGCCAGGCGCCGAATGTAAGCGCTTCCGGGCCCGCTCACGTGGGATGCCGAGGGGCGGGGCCTGGCGCTGTGACGCGGACCCGCCGGGTTTAAAGCCCAGTCTCTCCCATACGCCGGTGCCCTGACGTGGTATTCACCTCCCGCAGAGCTCTTGTGATTTTTGGCTATCTCCTGTGTATGATCCTTGGCATTGGCAAACGAATCCTCTTGTGTATAACCCTTGGCATTGGCAAACGAATCCTCCTGTGTATGACCCTTGGCATTGGCAAACGAACCCTCCTGTGTATGACCCTTGGCATTGGCAAACGAACCCTCCTGTGTATGACCCTTGGCATCGGCAAACGAACCCTCCTGTGTATGACTCCTGGTATTGGCAAACGAACCCTCCTGTGTATGACTCCTGGTATTGGCAAACGAACCCTCCTGTGTATGACCCCTGGTATTGGCATTTACTCTGCTCTAGGTTCTGCCCTTAACGTTGGTACTGAGGTCAGTCTATGTGGCATCCTAAGCACGCATCAGATTACCTCTGCTATTACTAAAGTCCTAGGGAGGACTTGTGATCTGTTCTGTACCCCTGTCTGGTATTTCCCTTTCTTTATCTGTTACCTGCTTCATTGTCTACATAGCTTTGCCGACCATTCAAGGATCGGAAGAGTAGAAAGGGAGCTACAGAAAGAGATATATATCTTGGTAGTCAGAAGGATTCGTGACGATACTCTATTCCATACCTCTGTCTGGTGTTACCCCTTGTCTATCTATTGTCTGGTTAATTGTCTTTCTAGTTTCGCCGACCATTCAAGGATCGGAAGGGTAGAGAGCGGTCTGCGTAAAGGGACCACACTTTTGGTAATCAGAGGGATCCGTGACATTACGTCAGGCCATGGATCCCGCAGACCTCTCTAACCAGCTGGCACGTATCGCAGCCAGACAAGAGGAACAAGACCATAGGATGGACCAGATTTCTCTCGCTCTGCAAACCCTGTTAAATCGGTCCAATACAGGTATCACAAACCCTCCAGATCCAGTGTTACCTAGGGTCAGTCCCGTCCCCCTGAAGGACATAGGCTTAGTATGAAGGCACCCTACGCTATGATGGTACACCAAGCCTATGTCGGGGGTTTTTGACTCAACTCGAGATTTTGTTGAGAAACAATCCAGGTTCTTGTATGTCTGATAAAGCCAAAGTAGGATATCTGATTAATCATTTAACAGAAAAAGCTTTATTGTGGGCTACGCCGTTGTGGGAAAATAAGAAACCCATCATTTATGACTATGAGGTTTTACCTCTGAGTTAAAACGTACCTTTGATCCCTCTAGAAGGGCTACCAATGCGGGTAGGTCCTTGTTTCACATCAAACAAGGTAATAAGAGGGTCGCCGATTATGCCATAGAGTTTAAGACTTTGGTTTCTGAAGTACTTTGGCCGAACGACGTTTTAACCTTAGCCTTTACCGAAGGCTTGAACGAGGCTTTTATGTTTGAACTGGCTCCCTTAAAATTACCAGAAAGTCTGGACCACCTAATAGATTTCTGTATAGCCATGGACGATCAAATCAGGGAAAGGAGACACCCCAGAGATAGACCCAGAAGGGTCTTGCCTCCTTTACCCTCGTTACCCAGACACCCCAGTACATCAGGTGGTTCGGAGAATGTAAAAACAGATTTACCGGTCGTTGAACCCATGCAAATAGGGAAGACAGGTATTTCAGAAGCAGAAAAAGCTCACAGAAGAGAAAAGGGGCTCTGCTTTTATTGTGCAGGGGCAGATCACTTCCGCCTTCAATGTCCTCAGAGACCCAGGGTTGGCAGGGCTGAACATAGCAGAGTGGGATTCAGAACAGGAGACACCCAGGTTGTCGGTTCTCTGTGTGCCTCCTTTGTGGATAATGAAAAAAAAAAATCCAGGATTCTGTTACCGGTCTCCCTAACCTGGGAGGGGGTTCACCTCAAGACTGAGGCGTTTTTGGACTCTGGGGCCTCAGGCAATTTTATGGATAAGAATTTTGCTGCCAAAAACCTCATACCACTGGTTCTCAGGGAAAGACCTCTAAGGGTGGAGGCCATAGATGGTAACCCCCTGGCATGTCCACATATCACTCACGATACAGTCGATGTATGTATGAAAGTAGGAGTGTTACACCAGGAGACAATAAGATTTCAAATCATTGAATCACCCTCATGTCCTGTCGTCCTTGGGTTTCCATGGCTAACAGAGCACAACCCAGTAGTCGATTGGGTCCAGAGAGACATAAAATGTTGGGGTCAGAGTTGTCAGTCTAAGTGCCTAGGCACAGTTAATGTGATTGGTAGCCTCAATATTGCCACAGCCCCTCCTTTGTCCACGGAGGTTCCGGAATGTTACCTGGCATTAAAGGAGGTGTTCTCTAAAGCCAGGACTGAGGTCCTACCACCACATCGTCCATATGACTGTGCCATTGACTTGCTCCCCGGTACGATGCCTCCTAGGGGTCACGTATACCCTTTGTCACAAAGGGAGAACGACATTATGGAGGAATATATAAGGGAGAATCTGGAACGAGGATTCATTAGACGGTCCTCCTCTCCAGCAGGAGCAGGTTTCTTTTTTGTTTCCAAGAAAGAGGGAGATCTGCGACCTTGCATCGACTATAGGGGTTTAAATAGGATCACTATAAGAAATGCATATCCCATACCTCTCATAACAGAATTGTTTGACCGATTAAAAGGGGCTCGTGTCTATACGAAGCTTGATTTACGCGGAGCGTACAACCTGGTCAGGGTTAAAAAGGGAGACGAATGGAAAACGGCTTTTAATACACGTAGCGGGCATTACGAATACCTGGTGATGCCTTTTGGGTTGTGTAATGCGCCAGCCGTCTTTCAGGACCTTATAAATGACACTCTAAGGGACTTTCTGCAAGAATTCGTCATAGTATATCTGGATGATATCCTGATATACTCTCCTGATGTGGACACTCATCATGTCCACGTGAAACAAGTGTTGAAAAAATTATTGAAGGCTGGATTGTACTGTAAGCTAGAAAAATGTCTATTCGACATAGTAACTGTGCAATTCCTTGGTTATATTATAACTCCTGGGGGTTTTCAAATGGATCCTAAGAAGCTCTCAGCTATTCTTGACTGGCCTCTACCCCAAGGACTTAAAGCCATTCAGAGGTTTCTGGGGTTTACGAACTATTACCGAAGGTTCATTAAAGATTTTTCGGCCTTGGTGGCCCCCCTCACGGCTATGACAAAGAAAGGGGTGGGAAATCAGAAATGGACACCTCAAGCCACTCAAGCCTTTGAGGCACTAAAGCAAGCCTTTACTACTGCCCCTGTTCTCCGGCATCCAGATCCGGCTCTGCCTTTCCAATTAGAAGTTGACGCCTCCGAACTAGGTCTTGGTGCAGTCTTGTCCCAAAGGGAGGCTCCTGACAAACCCTTGCATCCATGCGGCTTCTATTCTCGGAAGTTGTCCCGGCAGAGAAGAACTATGACATTGGAAATAGAGAATTGTTAGCAGTCATCGCGGCCTTGGCCGAATGGAGATACTTATTAGAAGGGTCTAAGGACCCCATTGTTATCATAACCGACCATAAGAATCTCACGTACATTGGAGATGCCAAACGTTTAAACTCCAGACAAGCGAGATGGTCATTGTTTCTTTCAAGTTTTAATTTCGTACTTACCTATAGACCTGGGTCCAGAAACATCAAAGCAGACGCATTGTCGAGACAGTATGAGTCTTATGAACATAATATCCAAGATCAGCATCCCATTGTACCCCAGGAGAGGATTATAGCCGCTACCACGATTAGTGTTTCGTCTCCTCTAATGAAAAGGTTGCAGACCGTCCAGGGCGCAGCTCCTGGGGGAAAACCTCCTGCGAAACTCTTTGTACCTGAGAACGAAAGAGAAGAGGTACTTAACATCTATCATAACAATAAAACTTCCGGGCATATGGGTATCACCAAGACTGTGTCTAGTATCAGTAAACTCCTCTGGTGGCCCACATTGCGCCGAGATGTCAAAGATTACATTGCCGTGTGCGAAGTGTGCACAAGGCAGAAAAGTCCCAAAACAGCACCCATTGGCTTACTCCAGCCTTTGCCGATCCCCGAACGACCCTGGTCACATGTAGCCATGGATTTTATCGTAGAGTTACCTGAGTCAAGAGGGAATACAGTGATACTTACGATCATAGATCGATTTTCCAAGATGGGTCACTATGTTCCTCTTCAGAAACTACCTTCGGCAGCTGAACTGGTGCCCATATTCATTGCCAATGTGGTCCGCATTCACGGTGTCCCTCGGGAGATAGTCTCTGATAGGGGGACCCAATTCATCTCAGGATTCTGGAGAGGGTTTTGTAAGAACGTGGGGATAGACCTCTCTTTCTCTTCGGCCTATCACCCCCAGACCAACGGAGCAGCAGAACGAGCAAACCAAAACGTAGAGAAATATCTCAGGTGCTTCATCTCAGAACAACAAGATAACTGGTCAGATCTGCTACCGTGGGCAGAATATGCTATTAACAGCGCAGTAAGTGAATCCACAGGTCATTCTCCTTTCTTCACTGTTTATGGCTTTGATCCTCCCGTGCTCCCCGCCACGTTTCCTGATTCCACGATTCCTGCTTTAGATAAACAACTGGCATCATTGAAAGAGACTTGGGGGAGAGTGAGACGGGCACTGGAGGAAAGTAGTGCCATCCAGAAAACTAAGGCCGACAGACACAGGAGGCAGGCACCAGTGTATCAAGTTGGGGACAGGGTTTGGCTGTCTTCACGTAACATCAAGCTCTTAGTGCCTTCCATGAAGTTGGCTCCTAGGTATATCGGTCCCTATAAGATACTACGGCGACTCAACCCTGTCTCCTATGCTTTGGCGTTACCCCCCATTTTAAAATACACAATGTATTCCATGTAAACCTTTTGAAGCCGCTGTTATGTAACCGGTACACCAAAGTCCATGCTCCACCGCCTCCTGTCTCTGTGGAGGGCGAGGAGGAATTCGAAGTTCAGGCCATTCTGGGTGCCAGGCTGTCTAGGGGGTCCTTGCAGTATTTGGTCGATTGGGTGGGGTACGGTCCGGAGGATCGTTCTTGGGTACCGGCTGCGGAAGTCCATGCTCCTAGGCTAGTGAAGGCCTTCTATTTAGCGCATCCCCGTGCCCCTGGGGGTCGTCCAGTGGCCGCCCCTGGAGGGGGGGGTTCTGTCACGGTGGCTCAGGGGATGGGGCGCCTGGCAGCAGCTTCCTCGCTGCTCGCTGGCCAGGCGCCGAATGTAAGCGCTTCCGGGCCCGCTCACGTGGGACGCCGAGGGGCGGGGCCTGGCGCTGTGACGCGGACCCGCCGGGTTTAAAGCCCAGTCTCTCCCATACGCCGGTGCCCTGACGTGGTATTCACCTCCCGCAGAGCTCTTGTGATTTTTGGCTATCTCCTGTGTATGATCCTTGGCATTGGCAAACGAATCCTCTTGTGTATAACCCTTGGCATTGGCAAACGAATCCTCCTGTGTATGACCCTTGGCATTGGCAAACGAACCCTCCTGTGTATGACCCTTGGCATTGGCAAACGAACCCTCCTGTGTATGACCCTTGGCATCGGCAAACGAACCCTCCTGTGTATGACTCCTGGTATTGGCAAACGAACCCTCCTGTGTATGACTCCTGGTATTGGCAAACGAACCCTCCTGTGTATGACCCCTGGTATTGGCATTTACTCTGCTCTAGGTTCTGCCCTTAACGTTGGTACTGAGGTCAGTCTATGTGGCATCCTAAGCACGCATCAGATTACCTCTGCTATTACTAAAGTCCTAGGGAGGACTTGTGATCTGTTCTGTACCCCTGTCTGGTATTTCCCTTTCTTTATCTGTTACCTGCTTCATTGTCTACATAGCTTTGCCGACCATTCAAGGATCGGAAGAGTAGAAAGGGAGCTACAGAAAGAGATATATATCTTGGTAGTCAGAAGGATTCGTGACGATACTCTATTCCATACCTCTGTCTGGTGTTACCCCTTGTCTATCTATTGTCTGGTTAATTGTCTTTCTAGTTTCGCCGACCATTCAAGGATCGGAAGGGTAGAGAGCGGTCTGCGTAAAGGGACCACACTTTTGGTAATCAGAGGGATCCGTGACACCGGCAGTGTGAGGATTCATATGCTGCATTAATTATACTGTAAAGGTGCTGCCCGGCAGTGTGAGGATTCATATGCTTCATTAATTATACTGTAAAGGGGCTGCCCGGCAGTGTGAGGATTCATATGCTGCATTAATTATACTGTAAAGGGGCTGCCCGGCAGTGTGAGGATTCATATGCTGCATTAATTATACTGCAGAGAGGCGCTTCCCAGCAGTGTGCGGATTCATATGCTGCATTAATTATACTGCAGAGAGGAGCTTCCCCGCAGTGTGTGGATTCATATGCTGCATTAATTATACTGCAGAGAGGCGCTTCCCCGCAGTGTGTGGATACATATGCTGCATTAATTATACTGCAGAGAGGAGCTTCCCAGCAGTGTGTGGATTCATATGCTGCATTAATTATACCGCAGAGAGGCGCTTCCCCGCAGTGTGTGGATTCATATGCTGCATTAATTATACTGCAGAGAGGTGCTTCCCCGCAGTGTGTGGATTCATATGCTGCATTAATTATACTGCAGAGAGGCGCTTCCGCAGCATGTGTGGATTCATATGCTGCATTAATTATACCGCAGAGAGGTGCTTCCCCGCAGTGTGTGGATTCATATGCTGCATTAATTATACTGCAGAGAGGTGCTTCCCCGCAGTGTGTGGATTCATATGCTGCATTAATTATACTGCAGAGAGGCGCTCCCCGCAGTGTGTGGATTCATATGCTGCATTAATTATACTGCAGAGAGGCACTTCCCAGCAGTGTGTGGATTCATATGCTGCATTAATTATACTGCAGAGAGGTGCTTCCCCGCAGTGTGTGGATTCATATGCTGCATTAATTATACTGCAGAGAGGCGCTTCCCCGCAGTGTGTGGATTCATATGCTGCATTAATTATACTGCAGAGAGGCGCTGCCCGGCAGTGTGTGTGGATTCATATGCTGCATTAATTATACTGCAGAGAGGCGCTTCCCCGCAGTGTGTGGATTCATATGCTGCATTAATTATACTGCAGAGAGGCACTTCCCAGCAGTGTGTGGATTCATATGCTGCATTAATTATACTGCAGAGAGGCGCTGCCCGGCAGTGTGTGGATTCATATGCTGCGTTAATTATACCGCAGAGAGGCGCTTCCCAGCAGTGTGTAAATTCATATGCTGCATTAATTATACCGCAGAGAGGCGCTTCCCAGCAGTGTGTGGTTTCATATGCTGCATTAATTATACTGCAGAGAGGCGCTTCCCAGCAGTGTGTGGATTCATATGCTGCATTAATTATACCGCAGAGAGGCGCTTCCCAGCAGTGTGTGGATTCATATGCTGCATTAATTATACCGCAGAGAGGTGCTTCCCAGCAGTGTGTAAATTCATATGCTGCATTAATTATACCGCAGAGAGGCGCTTACCAGCAGTGTGTGGATTCATATGCTGCATTAATTATACTGCAGAGAGGCGCTTCCCAGCAGTGTGTGGATTCATATGCTGCATTAATTATACTGCAGAGAGGTGCTGCCCGGCAGTGTGAGGATTCATATGCTGCATTACTTATTCTTCTTACAAATTTGGTTACTTAACCCGTTTGCATTTGGATTGTAATATTGTGACATCCAGAGCCCCGGGTGGTGATCGGGGGGGGCCCTGGATGCATGGTGCCGCCAGCTGGCCGAACGCCAGGAGCTCCGGCGGGACCCGGCGCAGCTGTGAGTGATCAGGGGGCAGGGCGCGGCGTGATGACGCGGAGCTGCCGGGACCTTTATATCAGGAGCGCTCATATTGAACCCTCGCCTTGCCGTGGAGTTTTATTCGCTAGCTTACCGAATCAGTTTGCATATTTGTTACTGACTCTGCTTGTTCTGAGGAGCCGATCTGTTGCCGACTTTGCCTGCCATTTGGCTATTCTCTCTGTGTACTCCCTGCCTGTTCTGTTTGCCTCCTGTTGCTACTGGTGTGCGCCGATTCTCACCATTTACAGTAGCGCAGTACAAGTGCCTAAACATTGTTGACCCGGTTTTGTTATAACGACTACTCTCGCTCTGGTATATTTGTTGCTTGTTACTGTTGGTGTGTGCTACAGATCCTGCCACATATAGTAGCGCAGTACAAGTGCCTAAACGTTGCTGACCCAACGACAACTACTCTCGCTCTGTGCCCCTGTCTGGTATATTCCGCTGCTTGTTACTGATGGTGTGCTTCCATCCTGCCATACACTATAGCGCAGTACAAACGTATATTGATCTCAGTCTGTGGTGTATATTGTTGGTGCTGTCTCCCTGGCCTGTGTGGCTGCTAGTGGTTAGGTTTAGTGGTCCCGACCATCCTAAGGATCCGAGGGTTAGAGGTCTGTTACCAGGTATCCTACCAGGTCTGTCCCGGGGAATCGTTACAATTATCCAGTGAACACCGCAGCAAACGTTCATGCTCAAGTGAGCGTTACCATTTGCGTTAAGATCATAATTATTCCCACTCATTGTTGCTCAAACATTTCCCATGGCTTCAAATCACGTTTAAAACATGAGCAAAAACGGTAAAAATAAGCTCAGCGCACAGCGCTGCATATATGCACTCTTGTAGGGCACCTTAATTTTCGAACGTTCGAGCCCCATTGACTTGCATTGCGTTCGAATTCAAACTTTTTCAAATGTTCGAGTTCGAATGCGAGCCGGGCCCATCCCTATATGGCAGCTCCACCTCTGGGTACACCCTCATCATATGACGTCATTGCTCATAGCACAATGATGTCAGTTAGCCGGGTAACCCCCAGTTGCCCAGGGATTTCCTAAGGAAGTCCTATGGTGAGATACGGGGGTTCATTTGAACCCCCGTATCTCCTGGTTGGCGGTGGCTAGAGGGGCATCTTTAGCATCATTGGAAAGGTCAGAGCATGGCTTTTCCAATGATACCAAGTATGTACAACCATGTTTAAAGTAAGAAAAAAATTATTTAAAAAATAAATAAAAACATGTTTTTGCGTGTGTTTTTTTTTTATTAACCCTTTCGCTGCTGAGGCTTTTCCCGCCCCTGTGCTGAGGTCATTTTTTACCTGTTTTGCGCATCATGTTTAAACGTGTTTTTAAGGCTTATTTTAGTATATGACACCGACATATTATATATCGTTCTTTCCGTCAGACTCGGTAGATTCATAATATGTCATTATTATATGTATACGTTATGTCATGTCTGTATATTATAACAAAAAATGCAATAAAATATGTATTTTCAATAATTTACAATGTGTAAAGTGTTTTTTTCCACATTTTAACATGCGAGCAATTGCGGTTATATTTTGTATGGGGTGCGCTTGTTAAAAAAATTAGAGATGGGGTCTCGTTACATTTTTTTTTGGGGAAAATGACACTATTTTTAACAAACGCACCGCATACAAAAATCGTTAGTGCAGCATCATTGTTCACATTATAATTGAAATGGGAACAATATTGCTACACTAACAAACCAAAAAAAATAAAAATAAAGTGTTTATTTATTTTTTTTTTAATTATTTTTTCTTTTTATTTTTCTTTTTTTTTTTTTTTTTACAAAATTTTTAACTTTCATGTTTGGTATCGTTGGAACGGCCATGCTCTGGCCGATCCAACCATATCAAAATTTAACCCCTAACTGCCACGGATCGGGAGATAGGGAGTTCATTGGAACTCCCTATCTCCACACTTGGTGGCAGTTAGGGGTTAACTGTAGGACTGGGGTCATCGTGCTACACACGATGACGCCAGTCCTCTGGGGGAGTTCCCGGAAGCTTGGCCGACATCCAAGATGTCGGCCAGCTCCGGGAAAGGATCGCGAACCGGCGCTTTTCAGCGCCGATTCGCGATCCAGCTCCCCAGGGGTTAATGCCAGGCATCATTTGGAAGGGCAGGCTGTGCCCTTCCAAATGATGCCTGGGTTAAGCCCCGCAGAGCCACCGATCGGGAGGGAGAGAGGTCCGAAGGACCTCCCCCCCCTCCCTTCAGGCGCCTCCTCCGCACATGCGGGGGGGGGCGCCTGAATTAGGTGTCATCGCGCCCCCGCGATGACACCTAATAATGGCGGCTGCTGGTCCGGATGCCGGGCTGACATCCAGGATGTCAGCCCGCACCGGAGGGGCCAGCGATCGGCCGGAACCCGGCCGAACGCTGACCCCAAAGTGAGGACGCGCTCAGCGCGTCCTCAGCACACCAGCGGGAATGCTGAGGACGCGCTGAGCGCGTCCTTAGCATTCAAGTGGTTAATGCAGCAATATTGTTCCCATTTCAATTATAATGTGAACAATGATGCTGCACTAACGATTTTTATTTCTTGGGTTTTAGCTAAAAATCTCATAATTCTCCCAGAAAAAAAGTAACGAGTCCCTATTTCTAATTTTTTTTAACAAGCGCATCCCATAGAATAAATTACCACAAAAGGCTCGGATGATAAAACGTGAAGAAAAAAATAACTTTACACGCTGTCGATGATTGAAAATTAAAATTTTATTGCATTGTTTGTTATAATCTGAACAGAAGGTTTACCCTTACGGGCGCTGTCACTCAGAATCTGTCAATTAATAGGTTGGCATGCTGCTGCCTGTAGGCTAAGGTCAGACGAAAGCATTTTTAACGTGCATTTAGGCTGGGGTCAGACCAGCGCATTTTTAACGTGCGTTCTAGCGCACTTAATCACGGCCGCACTAGCAGCAAATGACGGGCAATGACGGCCAATATACGAAGTACGGTCGCACGAAAGTCCGGCCGCGCAATGCAAGAGGAAAATGAACGCATTTTTTCGAGAACGCAGAACCGCTAGTACGGACGTACAGAGTGCGCTGCGCCCGCTAGAGGCGTGTGTGCGTGAATTGGAGACATCAGACGCTGCTAATGTCCGGCCAACATAACGTCCAGATGCAGAAAGTTTCCTGGTTTGGATTCGTAAAACATCACGCACGAAAATGCGCATCGTATGACCGTTTTTGCATATTCCATGAAAAAATACATCAATGCGTTCGGACGCACTTTTTTACGTTCGCGGGGAAAAATGCTTTCGTTTGACCCTAGCCTAAACCGCACGAAATCACAGCCATGCTAGCAGCAAATGACGTCCAATGCCGGGTATCATACGAAGAACGGCCGCACGAAAGTTCGTCCGCGCAGCGCAAGTGGCAAATGAACGCATTTTTTCTAGAACGTCAAACCGCTAGTACTGACGTACAGAGTGCGCTGCGTCCGCTAGCGGCGTGTGTGCGTGATTAGGAGACGTCAGACGCTGCTAATGTCCGGCCAACATAACGTCCAGACACAAAAAGTGTTTTATTGATGATCCGTACAAAATCACGGACGAAAAGGAGCATCGTATGACCGCTATCGCGTACTCCGTGAAATACGTCCATTCGTTCGAACGCACTTTTTCACGGACAACGCGACAAATGCGTTAGTCTGACCCTAGCCTTAGAGTATGGGCAATGCTTCGCCGTAAATGGAGTTTATTCGGCGCAAGGTCTTGTTACCAGTGGGGTACCTCAGGGGTCAGTACTTGGACCCATTCTCTTTAATATTTTTATTAGTGATATTGCAGAAGGTTAAGGCTGGGGTCAGACGAGCGTGATTTCTACGGACTGTACGTCCGTGCAGTACGGACATCGTCAGTACGGATGACGCAGTAGTGGTCACACAGTCCGTTTTTTCACTGAAGTTATTTTTGACGGATGTAGGAGGGAAAAATAAATTACAATGAAAAAACATTCTGTCCGTCAAAAATGCTGGACGTATAAATGCAGACCATCTGACCATGCTCCATCACTCACACACAAAGCTATGCAGACGTTGTGGACGTGGCGCACTCCGCACGTCCGTTCTAGCAGTATTACGTTCTTGCCTAACCTGCGTCCGTTTGCAGCATCCGTCATGCGTCCGCAGTTCAGTGCGGACGTACTTCATGTGTCAGGCTCCAATGGACTTTCTTTCATGCTATCACGGACGTACTTTTAGGCGCAATCACGGACGTGAACACTACGCTCGTCTGACCCCAGCCTAAATGGTAAAGTATGTCTTTTTGCTGATGACACAAAGATTTGCAACAGAGTTGACGTTCCTGGAGGGATCAGCCAAATGACAAATGATTTAGGTAAACTAAAAAATGGTGGGAGCTGTGGCAATTGAGTTTTAATGTGGATAAGTGCAAGATAATGCACCTGGGACGTAAAAACCCAAGGCTGAATATAGAATATTTGATACAGTCCTAACCTCAACATCTGAGGAAAGGGATTTAGGGGTTATTATTTCAGAGGATCTAAGGGTAAGTAGTCAATGTAATAGAGCAGCAGGAAATGCTGGCAGAATGCTTGGTTGTGTAGGGAGAGGTATTAGCAGTAGGAAAAGGAAGTACTCATGCCACTGTACAGAGCACTGGTGAGACCTCACTTGGAGTACTGTGTGCAGTACTGGAGACCGTATCTCCAGAAGGATATAGACATCTTAGAGAGAGTTCAGAGAAGGGCTACTAAAATGGTGTACGGCTTGAAGGAGAAAAGTTACCAGGAAAGGCTTAATGATCTTAACATGTATAGCTTGGAAAAAAGACGAGACAGAGGAGATATGATAGAAACATTTAAATACGTAAAGGGAATCCACAAGGTAGAGGAAGGGAGTATATTTAAAAGGAAACAAAGTAGCAAAACAAGAGGACATAGTCTTAGATTAGAGGGGCAAAGGTTTAAAAGTAACATCAGGAAACTTTATTTTACTGAGAGGGTAGTGGATACATGGAACAGTCTTCCAGTAGAAGTGGTAGAGGCCAAAACAGTGATTGAATTTAAGCAGGCATGGGATAGGCATAAGGCTATCCTAAACAAAAGATAAATCCAGGTAAAGTATCCATGTAATTGGGCAGACTAGATGGGCCGAAAGGTTCTTATCTGCCGACATTTTTCTATGTTTCTATGTATCGCCAGAATGTCTTAGAAAGAAAAGGGGGGGTGTATAGCATTAACTGTTTCGCCGCAGGATCACGTTTCGGCGCCAATTGGCGCCAAAACGCGATTCGAACCTGGAGGGGGGCTGACATCTTGGATGTCAGCCAAGCCTCCAGGTCCCCCCCACCCACTGAAAACCTCACCATATGTGTGAGGATGTCAGTGGGCCAGTTAACCATCTAGCTGCCATGTAGAGATAAGGGGATCCTAAGGATCCCTTTATCTCCCGATCCATGGCATATTGTATAGCATATTTGACATAATTTGAAAGGCCTGATTATGGCCTTTGAAATGATACCAAACATGACCAGGTTTGGTTTAAAAAAAAAAATAATAATAAAAAAATTAAATAAAATAAAAAAATGTTGTTGTTTTTTAAAGTTGTTTTTGTCTGGGGGGGGTTAATTAAATAGGACCTAGGCTGTCATCTAAAAATAATTAGCACAAAATGGTCAGAATGAGCGCAGCGCACATAGGTGAACTGGCTCAGCAGTGAAGGGTTTAAGGCTGGGGTCAGACCAGTGCACTTTTAACGTGCGTTCTGGCGCACATAATTATGGCCGCACTAGCAGCAGATGACGGGCAATGACGGCCAATATACGAGGTACGGCCGCACAAAAGTCCGGCCGCGCAACGCAAGTGGAATTTGAACGCATTTTTCTGAGAACGCTGAACCGCTAGTACTGACGTACTGAGTGCGCAGCTGCGGCATAGCGGCGTGTGTGCGTGATTAGGAGATGTCAGACGCTGCTAATGTCCAGCCTACATAACGTCCAGACGCAAAAAGAGCTGTATTGACGATCCGTACAAAATCACGGCCCGAAAATGCGCGTCGTCTGACCGTTTTTGCGCATTCCGTGAAAAAATACGTCAATGCGTTCGGACGCACTATTTCACGTTCGCGGGGAAAATGCTTTCGTCTGACCCTAGCCTAAAAAGCAAACGCATGTAAAAATTGGGTATTTCTAGTCTCGGGACAAAATTTTGAACCTGTTTAGCCGGGGTCTTTTTGGGTGGTTGTAGATTTTGGGGATTAAATTACGAAAAAGTGTGTTTTTACCATTTTTTCCTCATATTTCATATTTTTTTATAGTAAATTATTGGATATGATGGAAATAATGGTATTTCTAGAAAGTCCATTTAATGGCGGGAAAAAGGGTGTATAATATGTGTGGGTTGAATAAACGAGTAAGAGGAAAATTTGACCTAAACACTAACAGCGCAGAAACGTAAAAACAGCAGCGGTCACTAAGGCTGGGGTCAGACCAGCGCACTTTTAACGTGCGTTCTGGCGCACATAATTACGGCCGCACTAGCAGCAGATGACGGGCAATGACGGCCAATATACGAAGTACGGTCGCACGAAAGTCCGGCCGGGCAACGCAAGTGGAAAACGAACGCATTTTTTCGAGAACGCGAACCGCTAGTACGGACGTACAGAGTGCGCAGCTGCGGCATAGCGGCGTGTGTGCATGATTAGGAGATGTCAGACGCTGCTAATGTCCAGCCTACATAACGTCCAGACGCAAAAAGAGTTTTATTGACGATCTGAAAAAATCACGCACGAAAAATGCGCATCGTATGACCGTTTTCGCGCACTCTGTGAAAAAATACGTCAATTCGTTCGGACGCACTTTTTTACGTTCGCGGGGAAAAATGCTTTCGTTTGACTCTAGCCTTAAAGACGGATTTGTGTAAAACCGCCCGGTCACTAAGGGGTTAAACACGATGAGCAAAAGCGGTAAAAATGAGCTCAGCACAGAGGCGTGAAATGCCTCAGCAGTGAAGGGGTTAAAGTAGAAAAAAACAAGAAAATCACTAACAACCAGGGTAAACAATGATAATGATGTTGTTTGCATGTACAAGTAGTTAAATATCGCCACCTAGTGGCAGAACCATTCTGAATATTTCCATCAAACATGGCTAAAGATTGCTTAAAGCAGAGCTCAGCAGCAACCTTGGTCCTCCTGATGTTTTGGAACTTACAGGGTTATCCAAAGAGATTCGAAAAGTCACCGCACGTTCGGTGACTTTTCGTTCTCTTCAATTCGGTTCCTTTTGCCGATCCCATTTCGGTGACCCTGCGGTGTATTCAGCAAACACCACAGGGCCCCCGAATTGCAGGGAAAGGCTGCCGCAAACCCGAGGAAAACTGACCGCAAAACCCACCGAATGCATGCTGAAAACCCGCAAAAACATCTGGATTAACCCGTTGAAGACGCCGGAAAAACCCGAGCAGGAGCCGATCACACACAGCGAAGCCGCCGGAAAAAGATGAGAAAAAGCCAAGACCGCAGACAGAGGGAGGTGAATAAATTAGCAAAACAGTTTGTATGAATGTATGAAAGTGAAACGCTGTTTGCAAAGAAACTACTGAACGAAAATGTCTGAAATTTGCATATGAGGTCCAGGGAATGATAAGTAAACTTAAAAGAAAAAGAAAAAATCGGACTTTTAAAAAAAGAAAAAAAAATTAAGAAAAATGCTTAAAATATCCTAAAAAATCTATAAATAAAGAGATTCTTTACTGCAGAATTTTCTAATAAACGGTTTATTAGATATTGGATTAAAACAGGAATATTTTTAACATTGAAGCCTATTAACTTGTCGAATGAAACCACCGAATGGCAGGGCATTAGGGGAACCTTTCACTGCTGGTTTGTGTTCTCTGAATAGCTGAAGCATTGCTTCTCTATGGGGATTTCACTGCCCTCGAACAGGCACCGAACAGGCACCGTATGTGCAGGCAATACGCCAGGATTTGGCGAATTGCCTGCTCTCTGGATAGCCGAATGGCCAGGAAAGGTAACCGAACGCTGAATTTCAGCGTTCGGTTACCCTTCTCAAGCAATTCGGATCTCTTTGGATAACCCTGTTAGTTTCCCGTGAGGCTCAATCTACTCATTAGTCTGGCAAAGCCTCATGGGAAATTTAGCTCCTGAACATCCGGTGGGCTAAATTTGCTAATTTCTGACATAAAGAGAAACAAGTATAAAAAAAAAAAAAGCAAAGTGTAAAAACTTTTCCTGAAAAATAAAAGTGTGGTTTATCATTCACTGCGATCTATAGAATCCCATTTTTTAAAGTTATTATGTGTTTAGATAATGTTAAAATATGTCATAGCATCCTGAGACTAGTCATGTGGTTCCAGATTGCGCAACCGTATGATCTGTTTTATTAAAATAAATAATATATGCATAAATCAAGATATAAAAAAAATCTTTACATGTTAAAATCAAGCCGTATGTCTGAGTTTCATGACAGAGATATTCGAAAATGCTTAGAACGTACTGCTTTTTATCTTAAAGGGCCACTGCCACCAAAAAATAAGATTTCTTTGACTGAATGAACAAAAATAATCCTACGTCTCCCTCTAGGGGTTTTAAATGAAATAGCACTTTTATTTTACCTTTCCACAGACGAATGGAGTGAATAAATTAGCAAAACAGTACGCTTGAATGTTTGAAAAGTGAAACGCTGTTTGCAAAGAAACTACTGAGCGAAAATGTCTGAAATTTACATATGATCCAAGGAATGATAATAAAGAGGGCTGTTACAGAAAAAATAAGTAAGGTTAAAAAAAATCTGAATTTTTTTTAAAAGAAATAAAAATCCAGAAAAATGCTTAAAATATCCTAAAAAATCTATAAATAAAGAGACTCTTTACTGCAGAATATTATAATGAACGGTTTATTAGATATTGAATTAAAACGGGAATATTTTTAACATTGAAGCCTATGGGATTCGCCTGAATAAACTTGCCGAATGAAACCACCGAATGGCAGGGCATTTCGGGAACCTTTCACTGCTGGTTTGTGCTCTCTGAATAGTCAAAGCATTGCTTCTCTATGGGGGGATTCACGGCCCTCGAACAGGTAGCGTATGTGCAGGCAATTCGTCAGGATTTGTCGAACTGCCTGCTCTCTGAATAGCCGAATGGCTAAGAAATGTACCCGTACACTGATTTTCAGCGTTCGGTTACCTTTCTCCAGCAATTCGGATCTCTTTTGATAACCCTGATAGGGTTATTGAAAGAGAGCCGATCTGGCCCCGAAAGGTAACTGAATGCTGAAATTCAGTGTACGGGTACATTTCCTGGCCATTCGGCTATTCAGAGAGCAGGCAGTTCGCCAAATGTTGGCGAATTGCCTGCACATTCGGTGCCTGTTCGAGGGCAGTGAATCCCCCCATAGAGAAGCAATGCTTCATCTACAGGTGAAACTCGAAAAATTAGAATATCGTGCAAAAGTTAATTTATTTTAGTAATGCAAGTTAAAAGGTGAAAGTAATATATGAGGCTCATTAGATGCAAAGCAAGATAGTTCAAGCCGTGATTTGTCATAATTGTGATGATTATGACTTACAGCTCATGAAAACCCTAAATCCACAATCTCAGAAAATTAGAATATTTTATTGCTGTGGAGCTTGGTGATACACTTATACACACCGCACATTACTTTGAGTTTTATAGCTGTGGAGCTCTGTGATACGTTCATACACACAGCACATTACTGTGAGTTTTATTGCTGTGGAGCTCTGATACACTCATACACATTAAATCTTATGTATTAATATAATCTTAAACACATTTTTCTTTTTGTTATTATTACTATTATTTTTTTTCTTTGAAACCAAACATGACCATGTCTGAAGTATTGGAAAGGCCATGCTCTGGCCTTTCTAATGATACCAAACATGACCCTGTTAGCTGAAAAAGAGATATTGGGGTTCAAAGGAACCCCTAGCTTTCCTTAGGAGTCAATGAGGACATTCCCCACACGTCCTCAGCAGTGAAAGGGTTAAGGGGTTATTAAGAGAGAGCCGATCTGGCCCCGAAATATCACCGAACAGAGAATTTCCCCATACAGTGACATTTCGGGGCTATTCGACTACTTAGAGAGCAGGCAGTTCGCCAAATTTTGGGAACTGCTAGCAAGACATACTTGAAAATGAGAGAAATCTCAATGTATCCTTCCTGGTAAAATGCTTTCTCAAAAAAAAAAAAGTATGGTGCCTGTTCGGTGGCAGGGAAATTCCCTATAGAGAATGGTTAATCTATTCAGAGACACCAAACAGCAGAGAAAAGTCAGAGAAGTGCCCCGCTGTTCAGTGTTTTCATTCCTCAGTTTTATTCAGGCGAATCCCATAGACTACAATAATAAAAATATTCCCGTTTTTATCCAATATCTAATAAACCGCTTATTATATTATTGTGCAGCAAAGAGTTTCCTCTTTTATGTTTTTTTAAGGATCTATTAGGCATTTTTGGGCAAAAAAATCATTTTTTTTTAAATCATCTTTTCTTTTTTCTGTAACAGCCCTTTTTTATCATTCATTGGATCTTATATGTAAATTTCACACATTTTCGTTCAGTAGTTTTTTTGCAAACAGCGTTTCGATTTTGAAACTTTCAAATTTACTGTTTTTTTACCCCATTTGCCAGCTTGTCAGCTATTTCCGACGACTGGTCTGCGCTTTGATCGGCGACTAGGTGGCTTTTTCCAGCGTGTTCATCTGGGTTTTTGAGGCGGTTTCTGCGGGTTTTTGGTGGGTTTTCGCCAGGTGTTCGACAGGTGTTTGTTGGCAGGTTTTCCCTGCAGTGAGTGCTGAATTCCCCGCAGGGTGGGGAGCTTTACATAGTTACATAATTACATAGGCTGAAAAAAGACATGCGTCCATCGGGTTCAGCCTCTCCCACATCACCTATTGCTGTTGATCCAAAAGAAGGCAAAAAACCCAGTCTGAAGCGCTCGCCAATATGCAACATACTGGGAAAAAATTCCTTCTTGACCCCAGAATGGCAGTCAGATTTCTCCTTGGATCAAGAAGCTTTTACCCACATATTAAATATTATAACCCTTAATATTATGTGTCTGCAGGAAATTATCCAGTCGTTGTTTAAAAGTCTGTACAGACTCTGACCCAACCACCTCAACAGGCAGAGAATTCCACAGCTTTATTGTTCTCACCGTAAAATAACCCTTCCTATGCTTTAGGATTCCTTAAGGACACGTTGATTCCTCGAAGTGCAGGGAAGCGCAGGGAACGAGAGAGCACCGAAATGTCGGCGACATTTCGGTGCTCTCTGAATAAACCCTTTAGTTTCCAGCGGTTTTGCGGTCATTCCTGTTGAATGCAGCAGGGTGACAGGCTGGGCATTGAAGTAAAGGAACGCAGGAAATAAAGCCAGCAATAACTTCAAGGATACACTGAGATAAACAAGACTTCACACGCAAAGCAATCTCTTACGCATGGAAAGTAGTATGTAAGTCCAGACTGCCTACAGATAAGACGCTGGCTCCTCCCTGGTCAATGATCAAGTGCTAATCTCCTCGTATTCAAAGCATCAGATGTCAATCTCGTTTACAAAATATTGATCACTTCCTCTCACTATATTATAAAAAAACGTTTGTACTCAGCGGAGTTCCTCTTCAGATTCTGTGGAGCTTTTAAATCAGAGCTGCTCAGCCTTGGCCCTCCAGATGTTTCATAACTACTTCTTCTTCCATGATACTCGCGGGTTAGACAATAGGGTTGCCACCTTTACTACAAGCCAAACCCGAACACTCCAGCACTGCGTGGCAACTTATTTTTGTTGTTCACAGGTATACGCTCTGTCACCGATGCACACAGACGCTCACACACGTATATTACATATGCATGTCCTTCCCTTTCACATCCCATTTCAGCCACATTTACTTTGAACCTCAAATCAGCCCCATTCACCCCCCAAATCAGCCCCATTCAACCCCCAAATCAGCCCCATTCAACCCCCAAATCAGCCCCATTCAACCCACAAATCAGCCCCATTCAACCCACAAATCAGCCCCATTCAACCCCCAAATCAGCCCCATTCAACCCACAAATCAGCCCCATTCAACCCACAAATCAGCCCCATTCAACCCCCAAATCAGCCCCATTCAACCCACAAATCAGCCCCATTCAACCCCCAAATCAGCCCCATTCAACCCACACATCAGCCCCATTCAACCCACAAATCAGCCCCATTCAACCCCCAAATCAGCCCCATTCAACCCACAAATCAGCCCCATTAACCCCCCCAAATCAGCCCCATGTACCACAAACTCATATCAGCCCCATTCACCCCCCAAATCAGCCTCATTCATCCACGAACCACAAATCA
Organism: Leptobrachium leishanense; assembly: GCA_009667805.1. Classification (NCBI taxonomy): domain Eukaryota; kingdom Metazoa; phylum Chordata; class Amphibia; order Anura; family Megophryidae; genus Leptobrachium; species Leptobrachium leishanense. Next base: position 30,950,159 of record CM019065.1, on the reverse strand, counting down.
GCTTCTTTTATCCAAAAAGTCCTCACACTTACTGTACACATACAGGCAAGAGAGGGAGAAAAGGGGAGAGAGATGAATGGGAGAAAAGGAGGGAGAGAGAGAAAGGAGAGCGAGAGAGAGAAAAGTGCAGACAGAGGAAGGGAGAAAAGAAGAGAGGGAGAAAAGAAGAGAGGGAGAAAAGAAGAGAGGGAGGACAGAAGAGAGAGAGGACAGAAGAGAAAGGGAAAAAAGGAGAGAGAGGGAGGGAGAAAATGAGAGAGAGAGGGAGAAAAGGAGAGAGGGATGGAGAAAAGAAGAGAGAGAGAGGGGAGAGAAAGGAGGAAGAGGGGGATGGGCAAAGAGGGAGGAGGAAGAGGAGGAATGGGGTGGAAGAGGAGCGAGGAGGGGAAGAGATGGGGAAGAAGAGAGAGAGGCTGGAGAAGAGATGGGGAAGATACCTATTTGTGTATCAGGATCTGCTGCCACGATGGAGGGGGTGGGGCCAGCACACAGGGGAGACACAGGCAGACTCTGCAGCTGCATTCTGTCCCCTCTTTACCCAGCCAGGCAGAAAGGGAGTGGGGGGTGGCTAGCCCACATCTCCTCTACTGAACCAGGAGCCGGGCTCTGCTGGGTGACTGACACCTCCTGCAGCCCTGGTTTCCTAGCTAGTGTGCCTAGCCTCGGACATATGCATGTCTGGGGAAAAGCTCATCACAAACCCATACAGAGGTTTCAAAACCCATACAGTTTGGGTGAAACCCATACGGGAGGGAATCCTAATCAACAGTGGCTCATGGGAAATGTAATTCCAAAACTCCTAGAGGGCAACATTGAGCACCCCTGTCTTAAAGGGACACTCTACTCAAACTGACCACTTAATTGCAATAAATGTCTTCTTCCTCCATGCTGCCCTGATCTGGCAGTATCGCTGGGTTAAATGGAGGAGTTTCCTTCACCCCACCCAGCGTCTCCAGCAGCCAGAATATTTTAATTTCACAGCTGCCGATTACCAGATAAGTCATTAGTGATGTCACACATAGAGAGCGTCCGACGTCACCCTCTCTGAGACCAATCGCTGTAGTGAGCGTTCTCAGAGAGGCAGTGATATATCGGGAATGAGCGTGCGGCTCTTAGGCTAGGGTCAGACGAACGCAGTTTTAACGTGCGTTTAGCCGCACGAAATCACGGCCGTGCTAGCAGCAAATGACGTCCAATGCCGGGGAACACACGACGAACGGCCGCACGAAAGTTCGTCCGTGCAACGCAAGTGGCAAACGAACGCATTTTTTCGAGAACGTCAAACCGCTAGTACTGACGTACAGAGTGCGCTGCGTCCGCATAGCGGCGTGATTAGGAGACGTCAGACGCTGCTAATGTCCGGCTAACATAACGTCCAGACACAAAAAGTGTTTTATTGATGATCCGTACATAATCACGGACGAAACTGCGCATCGTATGACCGCTATCGCGTATTTCGTGAAAAAATACGTCCGTTCGACCGCACTTTCCCACGGACGACGCAAAAAATGTGTTCGTCTGACCCTAGCCTTAACCATTATTCTGCACAGGTGCTACGGGACTTACGTACGTAAAGTACACAAGTCCTGCTGTGGTGTGCAATATGTGGTTCCTATGCTACACAATTTGTGTATTTATATATTTATTTATTTATTTGCAAATTATTTTACCAGGAAGGATACATTGAGATTTCTCTCGTTTTCAAGTATGTCCTGGGTATGAGCGCAAATTGCTCAGAAAAGCCTCAGGGACTATCGGGTTTGGGATCCTCATGAGCTGAAGAGAAGGAGCAGCGCACAGCAGGGACAAAAGGTGAGAAAAATCACCCAAAATAGAAGAATAATTGGTTAGAGGCTGTCAGCAGCAAATGCCCAATTATTTAATAGCAAGAAAAAAGGGAACTCTATTTTCAGTAGAGAATTCCATTACATAGTGGGAACTAAGAAACTCTAATGTCCACCAAAATGGCTTTGGTGGGTGGTCTCACAGAGGGTGATACCGGCATGCTCTCTGTGTGCCGACGTCCCTAGTGATCGATCTAGAGAACGGCGGCTGAGAAATTCAAATATCCCGGCTGCAGGTGATGTTGGTTTGGGTGGAGGAAACTTTACTTCACCCAGTGTTTTCACCCAATCGAGAGAGCGTTTGGGGGGGCCACTCCTCACATCCTGACCACTTGAAACCAATAAAGTGGTCAGGATGAGTAGCGTGCAATCATTCTTCTCCAGAGCACACAATTTTCTCTCCTATAAAGATCAGTATGTTTATTTTACAGCACTCGTCATAATGTTCACTATATGCTGTATACACATTAACATTAACTAGCTTATCATGTAACGAGAAGATTTTTATGAGGGAATGAGCCACGTCACACAGCATAATGAAATGACTGACGACTTTCATTTGGAGAAAAATAAGTATTCCTTCCTGACCAGATAACACCAGGGCCCTTTCCCAACCAAGCTGTTAATAGAGAGCTGCAAATGGAAATACATCCTGTGAGTGTTTTACCATTTACTGCTCCCCATTAATGGCTCTATTCCAAAACAATCCGCTGTGTGACTTGTTTCACTTTGGACTTGGGGTACATGGGCATAGAAATGTGTTTGGGAGGTACAGGCTTGATGTTCTATATTATTTCCTTGCCCTCTCTTGTGTATAGAGTGTTTGTTTAATCTGTGTTATGTATGAATAATGTTATTGTCTATCTCTATGGGCCATGTGTATCTGTTGATATCTGCTGTATATTTCAGTAGTTTTGTTAATCTGCTTTGTCAGGCAAACACTTCCCCATGACCTGCTGCTTTAGACTGTAATCTTGTTTACCATTCCCGGCTGTCATTGTCCTGTCTTGTCTAGAAATTTTGAGCAAATGTATATTCCATTTTCTGTCCTAGTCTAATTATGTCCCAAATGTCGTGAAGCAGAAGGAGCAGTAACACCAGAAACCCTCACAATATTTTCTAGGGAAGGTTTTGTATATGTAACTACCCCATGTTTGACTACATAAATATCTGTGCCTGTCAACAATAAATCCAGTTCCATTTTCACTCCTCCAGATATACAGCCTCGTCTTATTTCTATGGGATGTTAGCAAGGCTTTTTACGTGTCCCAGTCCTTAAGCTTCGTCTAAGGACTGGAGAAAAGCATGAGAGTCTGCCGAGGAGAACACAGGGGTCCGGTCAGGAAGCGATATTGACAGATGTGACCCGGTCAAGGTACTGAGATCTGTTACATGCTGTATTATCAGCTCTTTTCTAAAACATAACGCTGTATTAATGACTCTATTCCGACCAAACTGCTGTATTAATGGCTCTATTCTGACCAAACCATGGAATTAATGTCCCCGGCTAAAAAAATACCCCTGGCTAAATAGTTTCTTTTTTGGCGGTTGTATATTTTGTTGCGTTTTTTTTTCATTTTTTCATTACATTTCATATTTTTTTATAGTAAATTATACGATATGATGGAAATAATGGTGTCTTTAGAAAGTCCATTTAATGGCGAGAAAAACTGTATATAATATGCGTGGGTTGCATAAACAAGTAAGAGGAAAATTTGACCTAAACACAAACAGCGCAGAAATGTAAAAACAGCAGCGGGCACTTTCAGACGGATTTTCGTAAAACTGTCCGATCACTAAGGGGTTAATGGGGGTTTAGGGGGTGTTAATGGATTAGTAAATGTAGAATCATGTAGCGCCAGCTTTTAGAAGTATCTAACTTTTGGCTCTCCGCATTCCCGCGGTAATTAGCTGTGTAATACCTTAATTATCAAAACGCTAATTACTGGTTGCGCTCACCATGTTAAGTATAGGATACGCAAAGTACAGTAAGTGCAATCACCGATGTGGTAACGGATTACTAATGGGTGAAGCGTCAGGAATGTAATATGGGGGCTTGCGTTAAACACACTTATCCTGATGCTAAAGCTTACATATCGAGGTGCTAACGCTAGCGCCAACTAGGGAATAGAGACCATAGTGATTTAAGGGGTTATTCAATAAGCGACAAACTTGCCACTGAATTTCCCCGTATTTATTTATTTATTTATAAAGTATTTTACCAGAAAGGATACATTGAGATTTCTCTCGTTTTCAGTATGTTCTGGGTTCAAGAACATTGAAATGTTACAGTCATTACAGAAATACAAAGTACCGTAGATACTCGAGGATAACGCGACCCGAATATAACGCGATGGATAGAGATTTATTATTGAAATGAGAGAATACTCAAGACTCAAATATAACGCGAGGAACAAATTTTTACTGTATCGGTAAACAATTAAAATCCTTCCAGGTTCTCTTAACACAGTCAGGCTCCCCCTCAGGACAGGGTGCTCTGCTCTAGAATGATTGCAGTTGTTACTAAGTATGAAGCCGCCGTCCACCCGTCTTCTTTACTACCGATTAGATGGCCGACGAAGGCAAGCGTGGTGAATGATTGGCTTAAACCTAGTGTGCACTCTGGCTGGAGTTCCTGAAGTGTTTGCAAGCATCAGGGAACTTCCACGAGACTTGGGATCCAGAGCAAGGATTTTTTTTACACGCGATGCAGATGTCTCGAATATAACACGACCCCTCCAATTTTAAGGTAAATTTTTGTCACCAAAATCTAGCGGTATAATCGAGTATCTACAGTAATAAATGCAAGATATTAAAAACAAAAACACAAATTTACATATTAACACAGAAAATAAATATGTAGGAAATACAAGGGTTTTTCAGAGAGATTCGAAAAGTCACTGCACGTTCGGTGGCATTTCGTTCCCCATAGGGGCGATTCATAGTTCGCCGACCCTGCGGTGTATTCAGCAAGCACCGCAGGGCCGCCATAGTGCAGGGAATACTCGCTGCAAAACCGCAGAACACTCACCGGACACTCAGTGAACACTCACCGAAAGCCCGCAGAAACCGCTGCAAAAACTCCGCCGAACATGTCGGAAAAACTCGTCGAGCCATCGATCACAGAGCAGAGCAGCCGCCGGAAAATGTCTGGAATTTTCATATAAGATCCAATGAATGATAATAAAAAGGTCTGTTATAGAAAAAAGAAAATACGATGTAAAAAAAAAAAATTGCATAAAAAATCCCGAAAAATGCCTATAAGATCTTAAAAAATCTATAAAGAGACGTTTTACAGCAGAATAAAATAATAAACTGTTTATTAAATATTGAATTAAAATGGGAATATATTTAACATTGAAGCCTATGGGATTCGCCTGAATAAACCTGTCGAATGAAAACACCGAACATCAGGGCACTTCGGCAACTTTTCTCTGCTGTTTGGCGTCTCTGAATAGACATAGCATTGCTTCTCTATGGGGGTTTCACTGCCCTCGAACAGGCACCGTACGTGCAGGCAATTCACCAAAATTTGGCGAGCTGCCTGCTCTCTAAATAGCCAAATGGCCCCGAAATGTCCCCGTTCCCCCGTTCGCTGAAATTCAGAGTCCGGTTACATTTCGCCACATTTTGGATCTCTCTGAATAACCCCTATAGTCATTATGTTACATGTTCAGAGGTGCATTCTGTATCCAGGTATTGAAAAAACAATAAGGTGGAAAAAATGGCGCAGATACTTTCTCTCTGCAAACCAGGTGTCATAAGGATGTACTGCGCAATGTATGTCTCCTATTATGTTTTCTAGATTATCTTGAAGTATTACTCGCTGGACACTTGGCGTAAGCGCGAGGACTCTACCCATTATTGTATCCAGGTATGTTAATAGAGATCTCTTAAGTAACTTTAAGTGACTTTAGAAGATTTGATGGCGTCTGGGAGGTTATTCCATAACTGCGGTGCTCTGTAGGAAAATGAGGATCGAGCCACTTTCTTTTTGTATTGTGGTATTGCAAGTAAGGTGCTGGTCCTGGATCGGAGGTTATAGGAGGAGAGAACTGCTGGGGGAAGCAGTCTATTCAGGTAGAGCGGTGGCTTCCTAGAAAAGCTCTTAAACACCAGGTTGGAAAGGTGAAGGGTGCGTCTAGATTCCAGCGACGGGCAGTTTAGTTCTTTTAACATGTCACAATAGTGGGTCGTGTAGTTACATTGTAGCACAAAGCAGCAGAATGAGTTATAATATGTAGTAAGTTTATGAAGGTGTGTTTGCGGGGCAGCTGCATACACTACATCTCCGTATTCAATGCAATTTGCGGCAGTTCTTCTATTCAGAAAGCTAGCAATTCACCAAATACTGGCGAATTTACAGTGAAATACGGTGCAGTCTGCCGCAATTTGGCGGTCCTCGGCAGCAGTGAAATTGTCCCATAGAGAAGTAATGTTTAATCTAGCCAGAGAATGCCAAACTGCACAGAAATGTCAGTGAAATTACCTGTTTTACAGTGATTCAGTTCAACAGGTTCATAGGATTCAATGTAAAACAACATTATCATTTTCATTTTTTTATCCAGCTGTTTATTCTTTTCATTTTCAGCAAACTGTCTTTTTATTTTTTTATTTTTTTTGAAAACCTTTAAGTATTTTTTTTATATTTTATAGACAAAACTTTTGATTTCCAATTTTTTTTAAAAAATTTGTTTTTTTTAAATTCTCTAACAGACCGGTTTATTATACTTTATAGGACTTTTTTATTAGACACATTTTCATGCATTTTTATTGGTTTAAACCTCTATTAGAAGAATACCAGAGTTCTTGTTTTTTTTTGCAGTTGGTGGCATTTGGTGGTCTGTTTGGCGGTCTTCAGCAGCATTTGGCAATCTGTTCAATGGCATAAGGTTGTCTGTTCGGCGGCTTCACGGTCGTTCAGCACACTTGGGGACCCTGCATTGAATAGTGAATTAACCACATGGTCGGTGAAATGGAATTGCTGAACCGCACTGAAGTGTGCGGAACGAGAGAGTGCCACATTTCACTGAGATTTTGGTGCTTTCTGAAGAACACCTTTAATCTTCTTCACTTTGGCAACTCTCTGGGGCTGTCAATGATCTGTGGTCATATCAAGTAAAGTTGAAGATGTCCATGCTAGGCTTGTGCACCGATTTTTTTTTCCGTTCGATTCGGTTCGATTTGTTCGGATGTTTAAACTATTCGATTCGGTTCGGCTCGACTCGTTTTTCGTGTACATTTTTTTTTCGGAATATCCACCATTTTTCGTATTTTCATGTCACTTTGCTCGTTTTTTGTATCGACTTTTCGTGATTTCGGGACTTTTCGTTTTTTCGGAACGTCTGTTGTCCTCGACCATTTTTCGTATTTTCGTGTCACTTTGCTCGTTTTTTGTATCGACTTTTCGTGATTTCGGAAATTTTCGTTTTTTCGGAACGTCTGTTCTCCTCGTTTCAAAGCTGTCTAACTCTATTCGTTTTGATGTAAACTACTATGGTTTACTTTTTTATACTTTATATATTTTTTTATAATAAATGTTTGGTTTGTTTTTCGGATCCGATAATTCATTCTGTCGATACTATAATTCTGGCGATTCTATCGTGTTTTTTTTAAATTAAATCAAGATCCTTTTTTTCTTATGAATATACATTTCACAACTTTATTTAATCACATTAAAAAATGGTATGAAAGTCAAGGAACAAAAAAAAAGAACAAAACGATTTAAAAAATGCTAAACTGACCCGAATGGTCTGACTTTAAAAATAAAAACCAGAACAAAAAGGTTTTAAAACGGAAAAATAGTTGATCAAAATGAACTGAAACGAAAAAAATATTTTTTTTTTTAAAAGAGACAAAAAATAAATTAACCCTTTCGCTGCTGAGGCATTTCACGGCTTCCCTTCACGCCTGTGTGCGGCACTGCGGTCTGCTGCTGAGCTAATTTTTAACAGTTTCGCTCCTTGTTTAAACGCGTTTTTTTGAAGCCTTATTTTATAATATGACCCAGACATGTTATATATCGTTCTTTCCGGCAGACTCGGCAGATGATTCATAATATATCATTATCATATGTATGCGTCATGTCCTGTCTGTATATTATAACAAAAAATGCAATAAAATTCGAATTTTCAATGTTTGTTTTACAAGGTGTAAAGTGTTTTTTTCACATTTTAACATGCGAGTGTTTGCGGTTATATTTTATGTCAGCTATACCCTCCTGACGAGGCCCAAGAAGGCCGAAACGATCGTCGGGGGTTGCTGCACCTCTCGTGCAGGGATGACGTCCTTGGCAGTCAGCACTGGCCACCCTTTCTGGGTGAGAGCAGGCTGATTTGCATATGGAAAATTCAACCCTGTAATGGCACAATCAAGCTAAAACCTTGTTTGTGAGACCTGAGCGGGCACCCACCGTAGAGCAGGCCATTGTGCTGTTGCTCGTTCTCAGGACCCTCACAAACACCCCCCCTTGCTTCTCACTATAATTGTAAAGGGTCATCCAGACGTGGACCCCTTGCTTGATGTGCCTAGAGGGGTGTCAGCTATACCCTCCTGAAGAGGCCCAAGAAGGCCGAAACGATCGTCGGGGGTTGCTGCACCTCTCGTGCAGGGATGACGTCCTTGGCAATCAGCACTGGCCACCCTTTCTGGGTGAGAGCAGGCTGATTTGCATATGGAAAATTCAACCCTGTAATGGCACAAGCAAGCTAAAACCTTGTTTGTGAGACCTGAGCGGGCACCCACCGTAGAACAGGCCATTGTGCTGTTGCTCATTCTCAGGACCCTCACAAACACCCCCCCCCCTTGCTTCTCGTTATATTTTATGAGTTGCGTTTGTTAAAAAAAATTGAAATGGGGACTTGTTATATTTTTTTGGGTGAAAATTACACTATTTTTAACAAATGCACCCCATACAAAAATCCTTAGTGCAGCATCATTGTTCACATTATAATTGAAATGGGAACAATATTGCTGCATTAACAAAACAAAACAAAAAACCTGTTTATTTTTTTTATATTTAAATTTTTTATAATTTTTAACATTGTCATGTTTGGTATTGTTGGAAAGGCCATGCTCTGGTCGATCCAAAGATAACAAACATTAAACAACCGATAGCTGCCGCGGATCGGGAGATAGGGGGTTCCAATGAACCCCTATCTCCACCATGGTCGCAGTTAGGGGTTAACTCCAGAACTGACGTCATTGTGACGAGGTCTTGGGACTGTCGGCAGCTGCCGTTCCCCCACGCTGTTGTCTTCCTGCAAAGACGTGACCATGTTGGCGGGCAGCGTCTTAGCGGGCAGTGGTGGGAGAGAGAGAGCTCATAGCTGGGAGGAGGTGTTGCGTGAAGCTGCAAACAGGGACAAATAAACTAGACCTGAGCCGCACTGAGGATCTTTGGGTTGTGTCGGAGAAGACTTCACGCAGTGCTGCCATCAATATTTTTTGATAAATTCTTGGTTATACAATGAATGTGACTGTGGACTAAAATCCGTTTTGTTGTGACATTGCCTAAGCTTAACAAAACCATGCCACGGTAATCAAATCTCAAGACAGTACAACAAGGTTGTGTTAGTGTGTGACATTTTTTGGCCAGGCAGGAAGTGTAGAATGTGCACAGTCACATTCATGGCCACAAATATGTTGACAAATTTATGACAAAGGGTCCATAGAAATGTCAATACATTTATGTACATATAATTTTAACAGTGTGGAAACCAAGCAATACATATTAACTTATTAAGTAAGGAAAAGCAACGCACACAAACAGGAAAATATAGAATAAATAGAAAATTTATTTACAACATGGGGAAGGGAAGGGAACATGCCAAGGATGGCAAACTGCCCAACAGGGGCACAAACAACACAAACAAACATAGTGTAGTGGAAATAGACTGGAAGATGGCCGCCATTGTAAGCCAGGCGACCACCATCTTGTTCAGAATATTGGATCACTTGAGATAATTAGGCAGTTTTTACCTGAAATTAGAAGCAGGCATACATAGAAACTTAGGAATGTGCTGAGATTGGAAGAAAAACAATCAAAGCGCTGAGAAAGGTCTCTGCTGTTTTCGACACAGAGAAAGGATACATCAAGGTCGTTGGGGCCCGCAGAAATACAAAGGAGTATAGAGATCAGACCAGGTGCCTTTTGTAACAAATGAGTGAAGACGCTAGCGATCGGGGCGCAGCCCGGAACAATGGGAGCAACTAATTATGATTCACTGAAACTAACATGAAGTTTGCCAATTTACAGCCAAATTAATAAAATGTCTTTTGTATTAGCCAAAGGGAGGTACTAACCCACGTGGGGTGGGATAGCGTAACCGGGAGGTGGGCTAATTGGGATGTACCTAATCATGTATTTTGAGGTATAAAATCTCATGTCACTGTGAAAATCGCTGCTCATTCTTTGCGATTGAATCCTGTTTGAGCATCTGTTGTGATATCACAATAAAGTTTGCCTTTCCTGAAGAGACTCGTGTTCAGACAATCCTTGCTCGTGTCTGGTCCGGCCTCGTCTTGAGTGAACCTGCAGATTCCGGTTACATTTCGGGAGGAGGCTGCCACTGGTCTCACTGCCGCTCCAGGATGTCAGCGGCATTGCTTATATGCTCCCGCAATTCCTGGAGCAGTTCCTGGATGGCATCGATGGTCGTAACAGCAAGGCGTAGCTCGCCGATCGACTCCCGATTTATTATCCTGACACTGGAGGACGTGTCCAGTCTGGCTTCTCCTTCTATATATCCAATAAATGAAAGAAGGAAAATACAGTAAGTAAAGCAGGTTTCTATTTTTGACTGAAAGTCTTGAAAAAATATAACAGTAGTATGTACCAGTGCTGGCGGCCTCCTGAGGCTCCGACTCCTCCTCCTCCTCTTCCTCCTCCACCACCACCGTCAGCATCTCATCCGGTGCTATATCTAAGAAATTAAAGAAATAAAAAATACAGTAAACAACAAAACTGATTTATTTTTGAACAAAAGTCGATGCAAAATACAACAGTAAAAAAAAAAAACCTGGACTCGCGGCCTCCTGCTGCGGCTCCGACTCCCTCTCTCCATCGCCCTCCTCCTGCTCCTCCTCCTGCTCCTCCTCTTCCTCCTCCTGCTCCTCTTGTGCTATACATAAAAAAATTTATTAAAATACAGTAAACAAAAAATGTTTCTGTTTTTGACCAAAAGTCGTTGCAAAATAAAAGTATATACCAGCGCTGGTGGTCGCCCGTGGCTCCTCCTCCTCCTCCACTGGGGCACTGGTGCCCGCCGGGGCAGATGCTGCCTTCTTCCTGTCTTCTGCCAAATCCAAAAAATAACACGTAAATAATGCAGACTGGAAAAAATGGTATATCTATACAATATATTGCCAAAAGTATTGCGACACCCCTCCACTACCCACTAGCACTACCAGCTTGACACACCACTACTCCCATCTCATAGGTCTAAAGTCACAAAATATTTATTTATTTCCTCTGCACATAGACATATATAACCGTTCAATTATATATTTTTTTCAGAAGTAAACATTACGTTTATTCAATAAAAACTATTATTTGTGTTGTGTGCGTACAAAACGCATTGTGCTGACTGCTTTTAGTTATTTTATAGATGCCTCAGCCTCAGTTTCACTTTCAGTTTCTGCGAATAAAACTGTGGATATAGCAGAAACAACAGAAATCTGCCATTTTGTTTTGAAATTTGCATCTAAAGCGTTCAATAATGACACTGCTGCAGCAAACTGAATTGCTGCGCTGCAACAATTCAGCAGCTGCTGAGGACGTATTGAACGCGGCTCTGTTTGGATGCACTTTCAGAAGAACTACATGTCCCATCCTACCACTTAGCAGAGACGCAGAGATTTTTGTTGATGCGCAGGTGGGAGCCAATATTGGGCAAGCTGCGGGTCATCTCGTATGCATCACTCAATCACAACAACCTCCCCCCCAACACACTACAGTACACACAGTGCCAAAAGAAATCCAGCATTGTAACTTCATCTACATACATCAAATATCACAATTTTCACGAATACGTAAAATCACAAAAAGGTAGAGCTATGGCAAAAATGCATGTATGACGAGTCGTGAAAACGCAAAGCTATACACAATCACATTGCATGAAAAAAGGACTAGATAAATCAACGTATTACTGTGCACATTAGCACATGCAAGCACATTATTATTATTATACAGGATTTATATAGCGCCAACAGTTTGCGCAGCGCTTTACAATATAACATGACACTTACGTTTGGCTATGACGCGACGGATGTGCCTCAGCTGCTCCTGCTCGCGCGTCTTGAGGTCGGACCAGCGTTTTCGGAGCTGGTCCTTCGTCCGGTCCTTCCCGAACAGGTCCAGGATGGTGGTGTGAACCTTATTGAGGATACGGTCCTTTCTAGAATTATTCTTCCTGCCGTAAGGGCCCTTACGGCAGTCGTAGTCCTTAAGATCAAAGATGCGGACCAGCTCCAGCATCTCGTCAAATGCCATGTTGCTGGCCCGCTTCTTTCTGGGTGGTGTTTCATGGGTGCAAGAAGATGAGGAGGTGTCTGAATGGCACTCGTCTCTTGCAGCCATGATAAATAATAAAAACAATATTTTGTCCAAAAAGTTGTCAAAAAACTGGCTCAATAAAGTTACGACATCCGCGCGCATGCGCGACCTGCGGACGAATCGGATCCGACCCGATTACGAAGGAATTATCGTATCGACAGAATTATCGGATCATTGGAAACAAAAAAAACAAGTGATATGCATTTACTAATACAAAATTTACAGAATCAGCGATATAACCGATAATAGTTAAATATACGATGTCCAGAATTACCGAAATGGAACCGAAATCACGAATGGAACCGAAATCATGAATAGAGCGAAAATAAATTTCGATTTGACACATTTCAAGTCCATTCGAAAATTCCGAAAATATTTCGCTTCGTCTCGGAAAACTTTTCGGATCTGTCGGTTTTCGGGTCCGATCCGATTCGGAAAATCGGTTTCCAAAACTGGCTCGATAAAGTTACGACATCCGCGCGCGCGCATGCGCGACCCGCGGACGAATTGGATCCGACCCGATTACGAAGGAATTATCGTATCGACAGAATTATCGGATCATTGGAAACAAAAAAACCAAGTGATATGCATTTACAAATACAAAATTTACAGAATCAGCGATATAACCGATAATAGTTAAATATACGATGTCCAGAATTACCGAAATGGAACCGAAATCACGAATGGAACCGAAATCATGAATAGAGCGAAAATAAATTTCGATTTGACACATTTCAAGTCCATTCTAAAATATTTCGTTTCGTCTTGGAAAACTTTTCGGATCTGTCGGTTTTCGGGTCCGATCCGATTCGGAAAATCGGTCGCATCCGAAAACACGAATTGGAAAATTTCGTGCAAATTCCGAAATTCCGAAACCCGAAACGCACATCCCTAGTCCATGCTTGGTAATTCTGCTAGGTCTCCTGGTGGTGAGAGGGATGCAGGTCAGCTCTTTTCTGTTCTGGGATGGCCATTCCATTCTGTGACGCTCCTGGCTTCCCCTGTAGCTGTTCAGGTCTGGGATCACATGTCCTAATTGACCACTCCTGTTTCACTATAAATATGCAAGCAGCAGAGAGGCCCATTGCTCTTGCATGGTTTCCTGTCCCTGAGAGTTCTGGTTCCTAGTGTTCTGTTCCTGAGGGTTCATGTTCCTGGTTACTGTCTGCTAAAATCTTGTATCGTGTTTTGGATTATTCTGGTTTATTGATCTTGGCTTTCCTGACTACTCTATCTGCTCCCAGTACTCTGTATATGATATCTTGTGTACCGACCTCTGCCTGTCTGACGTTCCTTCTTGATTCTTGTTTCTTGGCTCTAGTGTTGATCATTCTACGTATATCTATTCCCTGTTTTATGTTTTGTGTATATAGGTATCCTTAGCACAGAGGCAAGTACAAGGACTTATATTTTGTTCAGGGCTACCTGTGTGTTTTTCTTGTTTAAACCTCGCCTATAGGGCTTAATTACTTCCTGAACCAAGGCCCGACCATGGATATATTGCCCCCCAGCTCACATGGATATATTTGCCCCAGCTCACATGGATATATTGCCCCCAGCTCACATGGGTATATTGCCCCCAGCTCACATGGATATATTGCCCCAGCTCACATGGATATATTTGCCACCAGCTAACATGGGTATATTTTCCCCCAGCTCACATGGGTATATAATGCCCCCAGCTCACATGGATATATTTACCCACAGTTCACATGGGTATATTTGCCCCCAGCTCACATGGATATATTGCCCCAGCTCACCTGGGTATATTTGCCCCAGCACACATGGGTATATATTGCCCCCAGCTCTCACCTCCTCTGCTGGCCCCAGGCTCCGCCGGCGTTCTTCTCATTTCCCTACGAGGTGAGTGGCTGCTGGCATGCAGCTTGGCCCCTCACCAGGAACCACCTGACCAGCCGGACCACCCTGAGACATGGTCCCAATCGGTTGTGGGTCTCCCCTGACCCCTGGGAAACCCATGATGTGTGGGGGATGTCCTCCACATGCAGCGTTGGAGCCGAGAACATCCCCCACATGTCATCCGCAGGGAAAGGGTTACAGTAACACCTGAGGGGTTATCCAGAGATCGCCAATTTGGCCCGAAATGTCACCGAACAGTGAATTTTCCCGTACGGTGCCATTTCCTGGCCATTCAGCTATTCAGAGAGCAGGCAGTTCGCCAAATTTGGCAAACTGCCATCAAGTTCGGCAGCAGTGAAATCCCCCATAGAGAAGCAATGGTTAATCTATTCAGAGACACTGAACAGCAGAGAAAAGTTGCCAACGTGCCCTGCTGTTCGGTGCTTTCATTCAGCAGGTTTATTCAGGTGAATCCCATAGGTTTCAATGTTAAAAATATTCCTGCTTCAACTCAATATCTAATAAACCGTTTATTATTTTAATCTGCAGTAAAAAAAGTCTATTTACTAATTGATTTTTTAGGGTCTTCCAGCCGATTTTTTTGGGGGATTTTGTAGGCAATTTTTTTTCAGTTTTTTTTTAATAGCTGATGTTCTTTTTTCTGTAACAGACCTTTTTATTATCATTCATAGGATCTTATATGTTAATTCTAGGCATTTTCGTTCAGTAGCTTTTTGCAAACAACGTTTCAATCTTGACATTTTCAATCATATATTTATTCCCCCCCCCTCCGTACGTTTGTGGGCTGTGTTTGGCGGCCCTCCGGCAGGTTTGCAGCAGATGTTTGGAGGGTTGGCGGGCGACGGGTTCGTGGCGGGTCTGCGGTGGGTTGGCTGCTGCATTCAGAGACCAATTCCCTGTACTTCGGGGTTCCTGCGGTGAATGCTGAATTCACCTCAGGGTGGGGAAATTTGATTCCCGGAAATGCGGGGAACGAGAGAGCGTGGAAATGCCGGCGACACTTCAGTGCTCTCTGAATAACCCCCAGGGTGACAGGAGTGAGATCTCACTGAGAATCCCATTTCTCCCAAAGGAGAACACTAATCTGTCTTTATAACTATATGCAAATTGCTTTTATATGCTCTTTTTCAGTTTTTTATTATATAACCATGCACAACCAAGTATAGTTTTTTGTTAGGAAAAGGGCAGAGCGGAAAGAGGCAGTATTCCTAGACTATTGTAACACAGTGACTCAGGGTTATTCAAAGAGAATCGAAAAGCCACCGCACGTTCTGCGACTTTTCATTGTCTTCAATTCGGTTCGATTTGGCGACCCCATTTCGGCGACCCTGCGGTGTATTCAGCAACCACCACAGGGCCGCCGAATTGCAGGGAAAGGTCAACGCAAACCCGACGAAAACTCACCGCAAACGTGGGCGAACGCACACCGAATCCCACAAAAACATCTGGATCAACCCGCCGAAAACGCCAGAAAAACCCAAGCAGGAGCCGATCACAGGCAACGCAGCCGCCGGAAAAAGCCGACACGCAGACGAGACCGTGAATAAATTAGAAAAACAGTTTGCTGAATGTTTGAAAAGTGAAACGCTGTTTGCAAAGAAACTGCTGAGCGAAAATGTCTGAAATTTACATATGATCCAATGAATGATAATAAAAAGGGCTGTTACAGAAAAAATAAGTAAAGTTAAAAAAAAAATCGGAAATTAAAAAAAAAAATCACTAAAAATGCTTAAAATATGCTAAAAAAAATCTATAAATAAAGAGACTTTTTATTGCAGAATATTATAATCAACGGTTTATTAGATATTGCATTAAAACGGGAATATTTTTAACATTGAAGCCTATGGGATTTGCCTGTATAAACCTGTCGAATGAAACCACCGAATGACAGGGCATTTCGGGAACCTTTCACTGCTGGTTTGTGTTCTCTGAATAGCCAAAGCATTGCTTCTCTATGGGGATTTCACCGCCCTCGAACAGGCACCGAACAGGCACCGTATGTGCAGGCATTTCGGTAAGATTTGGCGAATTGCCTGCTCTCTGGATAGCCGAATGGCCAAGAAAGGTAGCCCTTTCGGCAGCCATTCGGATCTCTTTGAATTACCCTGTATATTTCCTACATATTTATTTTCTGGGTTAATCTGTATATTTGTGTTTTTAATATCTTGCATTTTATTTCTTTGTATTTCTGTAACAATTCAATGTTCTTGAACCCAGGACATACTTGAAAACGAGAGAAATCTCAATGTATCCTTCCTGGTAAAATCCTTTATAAATAAATAAATATTATCTGTATGCAAAACATCTGCTATTATGCCGTCATTATTCTCCTGAAATCGTTGAAAAGCCTTGAAAAATTAAGCACTTTGCTCATATTTTACTGTATGCCCTGTTTGTTTCCTCGCGTCTCTGTAAGATAAGAATTCTCATATCTACGTCTTCTCATCATAGAAAACGGTCTTAACTCCAGTTGTGAACCAGGAAAAGAAGGTTCGCAAGACGAGTGTTTCAGCCCCTGAAAGTTGTTGAAGAAAGGGGAACATGGTTTTAGTTGCTAATTAATTTAGCAAGTGGGATTTAATTAGGGATCACATTAAAAACCAGTGAATGCCTCCCTAACCATGTCTGCTGATGTTGGTGTGTAATCAGTAAGTGTTGAAATTGTAAGTATCGACCTGCAAAGTCTCTCTCTCTCGAGTAAAGTACTTACTTCTCCAAAAACCCTTACATCACTACGAGTAGGTCCCCGATCTCCTTGAATTTAATATACAGGGTTATTCAAAGAAAGGTGAAACTCAGGAGAATGACTGGAGAAGTGAAAATTCAAGGTCGAATTAACCAAATCAGAAAAATTCTCCCATTTATCTCACTTTCCAAATCGTCTATTTGGTCTAGATTGTTCTCTTCTCCTGACAGTTCTCCTGGTTTTCACCTTTCTCTGAATAACCCTGCAAGTATAGGAACCTCACTCACTGGTAAGTATTATTTGATGTATGTTTCACCCATAATAGAGTCACGGTCAAAATCCGAAAATGAAATTAGTCAGGAGCAGCTGGAACAAACTTATTATTATTATTATTGTCAGCATTTATATAGTGCCAACAGTTTCCGCAGCGTTTACAATAACCAAAGGGAACGAAATACATATAAACGGACATATGAAGGAAACGTTAGGTGTAGAGGGCTAGGGATGAGCTGTTCGGTTCGATTCGAACATTGGCCTTTCGAAAGTTCGCGAACTTCGAACTTTTTGGGACGTTCGCCAAAAGTTCGAAAATATTTTTTTTTTAAAATGAGTATAAAAAATGCTTAAAAAATACTAAAAAATCTAGAAATAAAGAGACTCTTTACTGCAGAATATTATAAGCAATGGTTTATTAGATATTGAATTAAAACCGGAATATTTTTAACATTGAAGCCTATGAGATAAAACATTCTTGTTACTAAAACATCAGGCAGACACGGCCCTCTAATCAGGCACTGTAGAGGGCAGCCTGCCGGGGCCTCCCAAGGATCCCCTTGAGGAGCATGCGGCCGCCGGATGACAGAGCTACGACTGTGCGGGCTAGCCGCCCGGTGCATATGGCAGAGACAGGTGGCGCAGGGAGGGAGCCACTGCACCTGCGGCCACAGCAGACCCCCCCAACAACCAGGATCCAGGGAGCCCCCACTGACAACCAGGCTAAGGTAAGGCGACACATTTCTAAAAAAAATAAAATCCGAGGACATTTTTAGGTGTCCCCGGGAACATAAAATAAACCTTTTTTTTTCTTTCTCTACCTGTCTGAATGTATTTAATTATAAATATTAGATACATTCAGCCAGGTAGAGGGGGGTGGCATGTGGGCCGCGCAGGGTCTCAGGCAGCAGTTATTTTTTTTGTCTGTATATTTTTAGCAAATTTATAGGGGAAGGTAAGGGCAGGTATGATATATATATATATAGGTAAGATGTATATCTATATTCTTATAAATATATATATCCAGACTTGTATTACACACACATTTTGGCAACTAATTGCCCCCCCCCCCAATTTGGCTGATCCCTCCAGAAGAAGTGTTGAACCTGATAGAGCAGAGAATAATATATATATTCTCTGCTCTGTCGGGTTCAACATTTCTTCTGGAGGGATCAGCCAAATGGGGGGGCGCATTTAGTTGAGATTGTCCACATCCCCCCCATGTGCGTATGTGTATATATAAGAGAACATAGTCTTAGATTAGAGGGGCAAAGTTTTAAAAGTAACATCAGGAAGCATTATTTTACTGAGAGGGTGGTGGATACATGGAACAGTCTTCCAGTTGAAGGCTAGGGTCAGACTAACGCATTTTTCACGTTGTCCGTGAAAATGTGCGTTCGAAGAATGGACGTATTTTTTCACGGAATACGCAATAGCGGTCATACTATGCGCAGTTTCATCCGTGATTTTGTACGGATCATCAATAAAACACTTTTTGGGTCTGGACGTTATGTAGGCTGGACATTAGCAGCGTCTGACGTCTCCTAATCACGCGCACACACCACTAGCGGACGCAGCGCACTCTGTACGTCAGTACTAGCGGTATCACGTTCTCGAAAAAATGCGTTCATTTTCCACTTGCGTTGCGCAGCCGGACTTTTGTGCGACCGTACATCGTATATTGGCGTCATTGCCCGTCATTTGCTGCTAGTGCGGCCGTGATTAAGTGCGCCAGAACGCGCGTTCGCACTGCCTCAGTCTGACCCTAGCCGAAGTGGTAGAGGCCAAAACAGTGATTGAATTTAAGCAGGCATGGGATAGGTATAAGGCTATCCTAAACAAAAGATAAATCCAGGTAAAGTATCCATGTAATTGGGCAGACAAGATGGGCCGAAAGGTTCCTATCTGCCGACATTTTCTATGTTTCTATATGGTCTGAGGTCTGTGGGTGGGTGTATATATATATATATCTGCGTGTTGATATATACGTATATATAGGTCTGCGTGTTGATATATACGTATATGTCTGTGTGTGGTATCAATGCATCCCTACTCTATACACAGCGCTCCGTTTCCCTATAATATGTATGATCAGGGGTTACCTTTTTTTATATTTTTTATACTATTCCTATTAAATTAACAGTAATTTTTGATGTATTTTATTCAGCAGAAACTTTTTTGCCTATATAACATGTGCTTTGTGAAAATAAAACGGTTTTGTGTGTACATTTTAATTTAGTTAGTGGATTCCTGTCCAGTGTGGTGAGAAGCAAACGTAATGCAGTGTAGACACGCTGCGAGGCGGAGCGGAGTGAAGTCAAGCCTGCAAAATGTTTGCTTCTCTTCGCTTTGCTACGCTGTGCGTCGCTACACGCTCAGTGTGTCTCAGCCTTTATTCTCGCATCGCTAGCTTACCGAATCAGTTTGTATACTTGTTACTGACCCTGCTTGTTCTGAGGACCCGATCTGTTGCCAACTTTGCCTACCATTTGACTATTCTCTCTGTGTATTCCCTGCCTGTTCTGTTTGCTTCCTGTTGCTACTGGTGTGCGCCTATTCTCACCATATACAGTAGCGCAGTACAAGTGCCTAAACATTGCTGACCCGGTTTTGTTATAGCTGCTGATGTAACTGAATAGATCGGGGATCTCTTCTGCATTACCAAAACCTCCACCACTGCACTCTTCCACAATACCTCAGAGGGGTTACGGTGTGAAAGCACTTGCTGCCAAAAAAGGCACAATATTTGGGTGCACTGCCACTGACGCCTATACCAGATTCATATTATTTTAATATTTGACCGCAGAGTCCAACCCTGCACTCTTCCACAATACCACAGGGGGGTTACGGTGTGACAGCACTGTTGCCGACACTAAAGGCCCAATTTTAAACCACCTATTGTTACTTTCATCCAAAGCCTGCATAAGTTTCACCATAATTTAGCCAAAAAAATCACTAAACTTGTTCTGCGTGTCCTAAAACGTCTCCTCTTTTCATACAGGCTGCCGCCCCAAGCAGTTGTTTATGAATAGATTAAAGGAAAACCATTTACCGTCATTTGAAATGTCATTTTTTTGTTTTTAAATGTTTCTATACATCCTTCAAATCCGCCACTTCACGGGCAGGTTATGGGGAACTCCTAGGCACGATATTTGAAGGAATTTTTTGTTTTTATTTTTAACCCTTATTTCATGGAAAACTCACTGTTCCATTAAAGTCCTTGTTTTTTAAAGATGGCAGATGCAGTGCTTGTCCTTATGTCCTTGTCCTTATGTCCGGAACAGGTCCAAAGAATGTTATAATTATAATAATTCTAGATCATATACTATTCGGCTTTTCCTTAACTGCAACTCCTTTGGGATTATTTACCAACTAATTTGTTTCTGTGGTCTTAAATATATTGGCAAAACCATCCGCCCTTTAAAAACACGTATTTTGGAGCACATTAGGGCCATCAGATTGAATATAGATACCCCTGTTGCTAGACACTTTCAATCGTGTCGCATTTGTTCTCTCAGCAATTTTAAGTTTGTGGGTATTGAACAGGTTAAACTTGGCCCTAAAAAGGGCAACCTCGACGTTACTTCAACGTGAGGCCTTTTGGATATACCAACTGAACACTCGTGTCCCCACACGGTCTCAATGAAGGTTTTACCTTTGCCCCGTTCGTTTGAGCCCTTTTCTTTGGTACCCTTTTTTCTTCACCAAGCCTCATTTATTCGTTACGTTATATTATCGTCTTTTTCCATTAATATTGAGCATTCCCTGTTATGTTTATTTGTATTTTTCTATCATTGTCCCCAATTGTTCTGTGCATGTCAACACCTGTACCGCTTATTCATTTATATATATCTCTGCCCGCAGCATTGGTTTTTCTCTTATACCCTCTGTATACCTTTTAGAGGTTTATTCAATATGTTTTTGTTCGTGCGCCATCTGTTCATCCCGGCTGCTTGGCAACCGACTGTGGCCGTTTTAACCCGCCCTTTTTTGCTTTGACGGCCTATGTATGGCTGTTTCTTCTTTAGCCGGCCCCGTCTTCCACCTGGGGGTGTTTTTGTATTGCCTCACGTGTGGTTGGTCAGTTTGACCACCTGGTGTGCCGGTATCCAGGAAGTCTTCATTCAATCGGCTACTGGACGCCTAATTCACGTGATCCCATCATTCTGTAAGTCTCAGGTGTTTTCTGGTTACATACACTATTTATGTGTGCACACCTTTTGGGTCAGTACAGCTCAGGATTAAGCTCGCAACGGGTGAAACAAAATCTCGTTTATATTACCTTACTCCTCTATATGTGCCTTCGCCTGTGTGGACTCCTATGAGGTGCCGCTACTCTTTATATACTGTTCCACCTTTTTATGTCTTCAGTGCTTTTGTTAATAAAATTATTGTATCAATAGACACCTTCTGTGCACCTTGTGCAATTGTTGTTCTATACAAAATAATAAATGGTTTATTAGATATTGAATTAATACGAGAATGTTTTTAACATTGAAGCCTATGGGATTCGCCTGAATAAACCTGACGAATGAAACCACGAACAGCAGGGCAATTCACTGACATTTCGATGCAGTTCCGTGTTCTCTGAATAGATTAAACATCGCTTTGCTATAGGGAGCTCATTGCCGTCAATGATCACCATATTTCGCTGGCAATTCGCCAATATTTGGAGAACTGCCTGCTCTCTGAATATCCGAATGGCCCTGAAATGTCACTGTATGGGGAAGTTCACTGTTCGGTGACATTTCGAGGCCAGATCGGCTCTCTCTGAATTACCCCTATAGTGTTTCTGTACACTTTGGGGATGTACATCAATGCAATCCTAGGGGAACAAAATTTTGGACAATAGAGAAGGTTGAGAGGACTTGGAGAGGAGAAAATCTAGGTGAAAAACTAATTAAACCAGAGATGAGGTGGATTTTTGCCTTAGACACTATGGTCCCGACTCCCGAGGGGATTAAATATAGATTTTGAAGTTCGTCATTTTTTACAAAAAAAATTATATTTCCACAAAATTTTATAAGGATTTTTGATATGAACTTTTTATATTTATGTTTACACCTATTCATTTTGTAGTTCACAGTATATAATGACTATATTTAGGAATCTTACAGAGATCTGTTATTCCACCTAATTAGATCTAAGCCTATTAATACTGTTATATTCATATATATTTTTTTTATTGTTATTCGGCTAAGATGTGTTCAGTTTAGATATCCTCCTTCTGGCTAGTCTAACTTTGTAAGTAGTTAGTAAGTAGCATTCTGTGCTGTATACAATGATATATGATGGAGTTTTGGCAGGAGAAATCCGCCTGTGCTATTTTGGATGTCCACAGATAGATCACGAGGTACTCCAATGAATACAAAAGCATGTTTACGTGGATACACTAGGAGTTCTGGATGACGCACATGCGGCAGAAACAGAAGTGGGTGCCATATTGGGAACAGCCAACAATACTTGGAACACAAGTTACAGAGAATTGACACGCACACCACCTAAACCCGGCTCCAGAGTAATGAGGGGATTTAATTTATAATGGAGGTGGACATGCATACGATTATTTTGATTGATAAGGTCTGCAGACAGCAGGCGAAACGCGTCTCTGTTTTATTAACTTTGTTTTTATAAAAAAAAATATTTTAATTCTCTATATTTATCCTTTCGATTTACTTCAATTCCTCCTATGGGATTGTGGGCTGTATACCGTGAGAGGAATAGGACGCATACCATTTCGGGAGGCACAAGGTGGGACCCCCTCATACTGCAAGAGGTCCTAAGCGTTTATACTGAGCCACTAATCTAGGAGGCTCTGCGGCACGTGAGTGTTCCCTTTCCTCTGATATTAAGTTGTAATCACAATACAGTGCTGTACTATGTTTGTTTAATCTATTTGAGATATCGATCTAGGCTGGGGTCAGACTAACGCATTTTTAATGTGCGTTTAGGCGCACTTAATCACGGCCGCAGTAGCAGCAAATGACGGGCAATGACGGCCAATATACAAAGTACGGCGCAACGCAAGTGGAAAATGAATGCATTTTTTTGAGAATGCAGAACCGCTAGTACTGACATACAGAGTGCGCTGCGTCCACTAGCGGCATGTGTGCGTGATTAGGAGATGTCAGACGCTGCTCATGTCCAGCCAACATAACGTCCAGACGCAAGAAGTGTTTTATTGACGATCCGTAAAAAATCCCGCACGAAAATGCACGTCGTCTGACCGTTTTCGCGCATTCTGTGAAAAAATACATCAATGCGTTTGGACGCACTCTTTGACGGTTGCTGCGAATAATGCGTTCGTTTGACCCTAGCCTAAGTGTTACACACACTGAATAAGACTCGGAATTGATGGGAGGAGCACCCCAAGAGAGGCTTACAAGTGTATATCTTGGAGTCTTGGAGACTCTACCTTTGTGAGTGTTACCATTGAAGAATACTGATCTCATGTTTTATGGTGCATATTATACTGCGCAAATGAGTTTTTCCCCTTTTTCCTACATACAGGAAATGGTGGTCTTGGGACAATATGATATGAATATCATTTTTAAAGCTTGTCATGCTATTATTTCCATCTAGGTTTTCTACGGGACTACACTTTATTGTTTAATTTGCTTGCCGTTATTGATGGTTATTTTTCCTATACATGCGCTCCCATACACCTTATGGTGTTTAGACCCTATAACCGTTGGGTCTAAAAGATACACTTGACTGGTGAGCTGCATTTGATATAATTCCACCATTCATATACCACATATATTCCATGGCGCCATTTTTGCACACTTAAACCTTTTGAGGGTAATAGTTTTCAGAGTGATTCTGGTCACAAAACCAATGGCGCCACAGGTGCGACCAAAACCCTAATATTTACTCGATACTAGGTTTGTTTGGGAGTTCTTTAGATCTTTTGATCCAATTGCCGGTCTGGGCTCAGTTACCATTCCTGAATAACACCATCGACACAAGAGGCACTGATGTCATGTCTAGACTGGGCAGACTATCCGACCCCCACCTGTATTTTGAGGAGAACGAACTTGACCGATCTGTAAATAAGTTAAAAAAGCCTACTTTATTTAACGCTTTTCTGAGCAGGTCATAATACTTTATTTGATGTTGTAAACTTAACAATGCTAATAAAATCTCATTTCATAAAGTGAATTATTTTATGGGCTTTCTGGATGATTGTGTATGTAATCTAGTAAGGCTGGGGTCAGACCAGCGCACTTTTAACGTGCGTTCTGGCGCACATAATTACGGCCGCACTAGCAGCAGATGACGGGCAATGACGGCCAATATACGATGTACGGCTGCACAAAAGTCCGGCCGTGCAACGCAAGTGGAATTTGAACGCATTTTTCTGAGAACGCTGAACCGCTAGTACTGACGTACTGAGTGCGCAGCTGCGGCATAGCGGCGTGTGTGCGTGATTAGGAGATGTCAGACACTGCTAATGTCCAGCCTACATAACGTCCAGACGCAAAAAGAGTTTTATTGACGATCCGTACAAAATCACGCCCGAAAATGCGCGTCGTCTGACCGTTTTTGCGCATTCCGTGAAAAAATACGTCAATGCGTTCGGACGCACTTTTTCACGTTCGCGGGGAAAAATGCTTTCGTCTGACCCTAGCCTTAGGCTAGGGTCAGACGAACGCAGTTTTAACGTGCGTTTAGCCGCACGAAATCACGGCCGTGCTAGCAGCAAATGATGTCCAATGCCGGGGAACACACGACGAACGGCCGCACGAAAGTTCGTCCGTGCAACGCAAGTGGCAAACGAACGCATTTTTTCGAGAACGTCAAACCGCTACTACTGACGTACAGAGTGCGCTGTGTCCGCATAGCGGCGTGTTTGCGTGATTGGGAGACGTCAGACGCTGCACACGTCCGGCCAACATAACGTCCAGACGCAAAAAGGGTTTTATTGATGATCCGTACAAAATCACGGACGAAAATGCACGTCGTCTGACTGCTATCGCGTATTCCGTGAAAAAATACGTCCATTCGTTCAACGCACTTTTCCACGGACGACGCGAAAAATGCGTTCGTCTGACCCTAGCCTAAGTGTCTTTATTCTGCAACGTTTGCCAGGCTATATATGTATATGTATATATAGTCGTTCACAAGGCAATTATGTTTGCTGTTGTTGAAAGTGATGGTGATTGAGGGAGCGTGAGTGTTGTTTTTAGGTAGAAAGCGTGAACTGTGGGTATTTTTCTCTTTACCGTTGTGTCACCGGTGTTTAATGCAATGTTGGATCTACACCGTGGTTTTAAGATGTCAATCTCTTACTGGTGCACTTTAATTTTTCCACATTTCGACACACTTTGGTGGGTCCGTTTCACCAAAAATACAATGAATTCCCCATTTGTAGAAATTTTAAAAAATTAAAAAAGAAAAATGTCATTTAAAAAAAATACAAAAAGTCTTTTAAAAAGTAAAAACGCTAAAAAGTGTTTTTGCAAAAAAAACAGAATAAATGGTATTTAATTTTTTTAAAGAAAAAAATATATATATTACGTTTATTACATTGAAACCTATGGGATTCTCTTATGTAGACCTGTCAAACTGAAACAGCGAAAATCAGGGCATTTCGATGCAATTCGGTGTTCTGTGAACAAAAGACATTATAGTCTTCTATGGGACAATTTCTGTGCCGAAACGCAGCAGATTGCACCATATTTTGCCATCAATTTGACTGCATTTGGTGAACTGACAGCTTAGCGAATAGACAAATTGGTCTGAAATTGCACCGAACCGTGAAATGCACTGTTCGGTACAATTTGGGGCCAATTCCAAGTTTAGTGAATAACCCCTTTAGTCTTAATCAAATCTTTTGATTTTTTTGTTAGAGTTATACATGGCTTTGTTCCTCAGCTTTATGAATAGGGCTATTCCCCTTTCCCCGCACTTCGGCCAGTCACTGACCCTGCGGTGAATTCAGCATTCCTCGAATAGTCCCCGACGCGCAGGGAATAAGCCGGCGATTACATCCGAAAAACCGCCGCATCGATCGGAAAAACTGACGAAAACCCGCTAAATCGATCTGAAAAACCGCGAGTTGATCTGAAAACCTGCAGAAAACCTGAAGTATGCATTCGACTATCCGCCGCAAAACCGCCAAATCGATCCGAAAAAAGCTGACAATCCGCTGAACACAGCACCGACCAGCCGCCGGTATAAGCCGACAAGACGACGAACGGGTAATAAAAAAAAAAGATACTGCATGAAAATCCCTGTAAATAACATATAAGGTCCTATGAATAATAATAAAAAGGACAGTTACAGAATAAAGACGCCATTTTTTAACGAATCTGAAAAAAAATTGTAGAAAAAATCCTGAAAAATGCCTAAACAAATCCTAAAAAGAAAATAAAGAGACTTTTTGCTGCAAGTAAAGAGAATAAACAGTTGAATAAATATTTAACAAGCACAGGAATATTTTTTACATTGAAACCTATAGGATTCGCCTTGATTAAACTTGCCGAATGAAAACACCAATCATCAGGGCATTTCACTGACATTTCTCTGCTGTTCGGTGTCTCTGAATAGATTAACCATTGCTTCTCTATGGGGAATTTCACTGCCATCGAACAGGCACCATATTTCGCTGGCAATTGGCCTATATTTGGCCAACTGCCTGCTTTTTGATTAGCTGAACGGCCCCAAAATTGCACCATATGGGGAAATTCACTGTTCGGTGCAATTTCGGAGCCAATTCGGCGCTCTTTGAATAACCCTGTTGGTCTAAGATAAGATCCGCTGAATGATCATCGTCAGCGTTCTTACACATTTGTTCTCTCCTCGTTGAGTAAACCCAGTGAGTATGCTTATTGTTTATGCAGTATTGTTTTATACTGGCAATATAATTCTGAATATTACTATATGGTATAATTTAACCCTGAGATGATTTTTATTACTTCCCTTTTTGAAGTTTAATACACCTTGACTGCATTCCTATCGATGATTGTGGTTGTAGATTCCTCTTACTGACACAGTAGTTTTGTTTTCCTATGTTTTATACTTCAGTCTCTATTGAACTGTAGTCAGTAATAGGCAGAATTCGGCACCAGGAAGAGGGCAGAATACAGGGAGAGCTCTGGGGTCACTCACTGTTGTACAGGGGTAAGATTCAGGGGGCGTTTTCTGCCTGTATGCTAATAAGGCAGACCCCATTTGTAATTTGGTGAGATAAGGGACACCATCTAGAGTGTAGAACCTTTCATCCCCACAATATTTCTGGCAAAGATGAATGGATGGTTTTAAAATGTACCTTATTATAATGTTTATTAAATGATTTCAACATCACATTAGACTAATATATAGAGCTGGAAATAAGGAGCTGAAGTGAAAAGCAGGAGAATGACTGGAGAATGAAAAATTCTAGGTCAAAATAGCCGATTTGGAAAGTGAGATGAAAGGGAGAATTTTTCTGGTTTGACTATTTTGACCTAGAATTTGTCATTCTCCTGCTTTTCACGCTCTCTGAATAACCCTGCTATAGTTTAAAGCAGAGAAAAGATAATCATTCATGCCCTTTAGTCTTGACACCTCAAGTAAGCTTTGTGAGCCAAGACATGTCGTTAATACATCCACAATAGCTCCCGTAGTGAAGCTCCATAACTATAAAACTCATAATGATGTGAGTGTTTGAGTGTACCACAGAGCTCAACAGCAATAAAACCCACAGTAATGTGCGGTGTGTATAAGCGTACCACAGAGCTCAACAGCAATAAAACTCACAGTAATGTACCGTGTGTATGAGAGTATCACAGAGCTCCACAACAATAAAACATAGTAATGTGCAATGTGTATGAGCGTATCACAGAGCTCCACAGCAATAAAACCCACAGTAATGTGCACATGACTATCAAAATGCCCGCCATAGCAAACTGTCACAGTTTCCACATGACACTCTATAATGTGGAAAAGGCTTGGCCACAGCTTTATTGAATACAACATTTTAACATCACACATAACCACCTGACCAGCGTTCAACATTTTTTATTAAGCATAAATACCAGCTGCCGGCTGCCTGGGACCAATCCCAGCAGGCAGTTAAGTATAGTCCCAGAGTTCGGCTCCTGCAAAGAAATTCTGAGGAGAAACCCCCTCTCCAACGCTCCCTTCATGGAGTTCCACCATCCATAACGCTGACCAGGGGCTTCCAAACTGCCATAGAAGCTGTGGCAATCCTGTAAAAGAAGAAAAAACAAAAAAACAGCAAGAAACCAAAACAAAAGGGGCGGAAGGGAGGGAAATGTTTTCGTGACTGATTTTTCCAGCAATGAAATTACCACCCCCCCTCTCCTTATATACAATGTAAACTGCAACATTTAAAAATCCAAATGGCTAATCCTAATCAGACCACACCTAACCATCCCTTAATTTTGGCGGCATTTGCCGACAGTCATGGCCCATTAACCCATTAATCATGGCCATGGGCTATCTTTACTGTGAGTTTTATTGCTGTGGAGCTCTGTGATACAGTAATGTGCTGTGTGTATGAGCGTATCACAGAGCTCCACAGCAATAAAACTCACAGTAATGTGCAGTGTGTATGAATGTGAGTTTTATTGATGTGGAGCTACAGTGGCAAGAAAAAGTATGTTAACCCTTTGGGATTACGTGAAGTTTTGCATGAATTGGTCATAAAATGTGCTCTGATCTTCATCTAAGTCACAACAATTTGAAAAACACAGTCTGCTTAACCCCTTAAGGACCCAGGACGTACCATGTACGTCATTGCAGCGGGTCTCTTTTAGACCCGCTGACGTACATGGTACGTCCTGCGGTTTTTTGAGCGCTGGAAGCGATCGGATCGCTTCCAGCAGCTCAAACGCCATTGCAGGATGCCTGGGAGTCCAGGCATCCGTGCAATGGCGGTGAGAAGTGCCGGGGCACCTTGTGATCGCTCCCCGGGAGCGATCAACATCCGGTTTCACCGGAGAGGTGCCCGGCACTTCTAGAGAGCGCTGGAAGCGATCGGTATCGCTTCCAGCTGCTCTGTGTATATTGCAGGGATGCCTCGACATCGAGGCATCCTTGCAATATGCTTACCTGCCGCCGGTCCGCTAAGTGATCGCTCCCCCCGAGCGATCACTTCCGGTAGCGGCAGGAAGTACTGAGTGCCACGAGGTATCGTGGCACTCAGTACAAAACGATCACATGAGTGATCAGGTGCTCTGCTGGGTGCCTCGAGGGATCAAGGCACCCAGCAGAGTAAAAAAAAGTGTAAAAAAAGTAAAAAAGAAAAATAAAAATCAATAAAAAGGTATAAAATAAAATAAACTGACAGCCAAGATGGCGCTGCCCTTCTAAGGGCAGGGTCATCTTGGGGCTGAGTGGGATGTTCCTAGCCTGCCTCATCAGAGAGGCAGGCTAGCAACATCCAATCAGAAGTAAAAAAAAATCAAAATAAAATTTCTAATTTGTCAGGTCAGGTCAATATTTTGTAAATATTGGCTCTGACCTCTGTGATTCTCCCTCCCTCTCCTCACTTGTGTTTTGGTGAGCGAGAGAGAGAGATCAGATTTGACAGGTTAGAGATTTTAGTGAGATTAGAAAAATTGAGGCAGATTTAGAGAGATTTTAGTGAGATTAGAAAAATTTAGGCAGATTTAGAGAGATTTTAGGGAGATTTAGAAGAATTGAGGCAGGTTTAGAGTGATTTAGAGAGATTTAGGTGTTTATTTGTATTTTCTTGTGAAACCCAACGGTTCTTCTAAGAACCAACTATCCGCTTATTAGATTATAAAATTTTATAATCTATTATATATAATGTCTGAGAGGGTGTACAGCGCCGAGGAGGCATATGCCATCCTGGCGTCAGAATCTGAGGCATCTGCATCAGACTCCGACCCTGATTTCGACCCCGCCAACTGCTCAGAGACGTCGCTAGATACATCATCTACGCTGGCTGATGTATCTAGTGATGTTTCTGATGCAGATCCTGGGTCACCACCTGCCAGCAGGAGACGCACAGCTCCAGCTGAGGAGTGGGTAGTGCCTCATCGCCAGAGGCCAGATATCCCTCCTTTCACGGCAAATCCTGGCATCAATATTGATGTTGCAGGATTTACCGCCACACAGTTTTTGCAGGTGTTTATGGGGGATGATTTGTTGGGCCACATCGTGGCCCAATCAAATCTGTATGCCCATCAGCATTGTGCTGCGAAGCCAGACTCCTACTTGGCAAGGCAGCAATGGACCCCGCTAGATGTGCCAGAATTTCTGAAATTCTGGGCACTTACTATGCTGATGGGCATCATAAAGAAGCCCTCAATTCGCTCCTACTGGAGCAGTAGCCCCATCTGCTCTACCCCCAATCAATGTCACGTAGAAGGTATGAAAACATTTTGCGTTTCATGCACTTCAGTGACAACAGCCTGTGCCCTCCTAGAAAGCATCCCCAGTTTGACAGGCTGTATAAAATCCGCCCCCTGATTACCCACTTCGCCGCCAGGTTTGCAGAGGCTTATACACCTGGAAGGAATATCTGCGTGGATGAATCCCTAATGAAATACAAGGGAAGGCTGGGATTCAAGCAGTATATTCCTTCCAAACGCTCCAGGTATGGAGTGAAGGTGTATAAGCTCTGTGACAGCGAGAGTGGGTATACTCAGGCCTTGCGGGTGTACGAGGGAAAGGATAGTAGCCTTGACCCTCCAGGTTGCCCAGAACACATGGGAACCAGTGGCAAGATTGTGTGGGACCTACTTTTTCCCCTCATGAACAAAGGGTACCACTTGTATGTTGATAATTTTTATACAAGTGTCCCTTTGTTCAAGCTGCTGTATTGTTTTGATACAGCAGCATGCGGTACTGTTCGCAAGAACCGTGTAGGTTTCCCAGCACAGCTTGTCCGCACCCGGTTAAAAAGGGGGAAGACCTCAGCTCTGCGCCAAGAGGAGCTGTTGGCGGTCAACTACAGAGACAAGAAGGATGTATACCTTCTATCCACCATCCACACTGAGAGGTCTGTGGAGGTCTCTGTACGTGGCAGAGCTGAGCGCATCAGGAAGCCAGTGTGCATCAAAGCCTATAACCGGCATATGGGTGGGGTTGATCTGGCAGATCAGCTGCTCCAGCCCTACCAGATTATGCAGAAGTCAAGGGCCTGGTACAAAAAGGTTGCAATTTACCTGATGCAAATTGCAACCCACAATGCTTTTTTGCTCTGCAAAAAGGCAAACCCCGGAGTGACGCTGTCCTTTTTACAGTTTCAGCTCCAGGTCATTTCGGGGCTTT
This sequence comes from Leptobrachium leishanense, assembly GCA_009667805.1. Taxonomy (NCBI): domain Eukaryota; kingdom Metazoa; phylum Chordata; class Amphibia; order Anura; family Megophryidae; genus Leptobrachium; species Leptobrachium leishanense. The sequence goes on along the minus strand of CM019065.1, from coordinate 30,918,670 downwards.
TGTACCAGGATGCACCTGCTCCCGGGCGGTGATGGGGGACAGAGTTGGGGCTACGCATTTTATTTATAAAATCCCCCCTACTGAGGGCAAACAGAAACCCCAAAAAAGGTGCAGGGTGTGTTTCAAGAGGGGGCAGAGGAGAGACACAATCTTTTACTGCCCAGAATGCCCTGGACAACCCGGTCTGTGTCTTGGGGACTGTTTCAAGATATATCACACTGTGCGTGATCTGTGATTTTTTTTTTCTTTCTATTTTTTCTCACACTCCAGTTAGTTAGTTCAGTTTAGTTTTTTTTTTCTTTTACTGCCCCAGACTTTTACATTTTATTCGTACATTTTTATGTTCTACAATTGGTGCTGTATTTTGCCAAAATCTTTGCACACCTATGCATGGGGGGCATGGGTGTACTCAGGAGACCTTGCAGAAAACAACCTGGAGAGTTTTCATGCAGTAACAAACAACAGTGTCTCCTAAATCACAGTCCAAATCTAATGTGGGCGTAAAAATAAAAAATTGAAAAATTACACCACACACCTTCTCAAATGTTTTGGGCTAAAACCGTTGCATCCATGGCATCAAAGCACTCCATATGCAATACCTTGGGGTGTCAACATAACAAATATAAACAATTTTCTGGCAATAATTCAAACTGGGGTATGCGGTAGACCCAAAACCAAAGCTAGGCCTAGTTGAAGAAATAATCTCAATTTCAACTCCAATGACAAAGTCATAAAAATTGTATTTGAACCTTCCCAAAATCCTGGCAAACCTATGCATGGGGGGCATGGGTGTACTCAGGAGACCTTGCAGAAAACAACCTGGAGAGTATTCATGCAGTAACAAACAACAGTGTCTCCTAAATCACAGTCCAAAACTACTGTGGGCGTAAAAATCTGAAAATTGAAAAATTACACCACACACCTTCTCAAATGTTTTGGGCTAAAACCGTTGCATCCATGGCATCAAAGCACTCCATATGCAATACCTTGGGGTGTCAACATAACAAATATAAACAATTTTCTGGCAATAATTCAAGCTGGGGCATGCGGTAGACCCAAAACCAAAGCTAGGCCTAGCTGAAGAAATAATCTCAATTTCAACTCCAATGACAAAGTCATAAAAATTGTATTTGAACCGTCCCAAAATCCTGGCAAACCTATGCATGGGGGGCATGGGTGTACTCAGGAGACCTTGCAGAAAACAACCTGGAGAGTGTTCATGCAGTAACAAACAACAGTGTCTCCTAAATCACAGTCCAAATCTAATGTGGGCGTAAAAATCTGAAAATTTAAAAATTACACCACACACCTTCTCAAATGTTTTGGGCTAAAACCGTTGCATCCATGGCATCAAAGCACTCCATATGCAATACCTTGGGGTGTCAACATAACAAATATAAACAATTTTCTGGCAATAATTCAAACTGGGGTATGCAGTAGACCCAAAACCAAAGCTAGGCCTAGCTGAAGAAATAATCTCAATTTCAACTCCAATGACAAAGTCATAAAAATTGTATTTGAACCTTCCCAAAATCCTGGCAAACCTATGCATGGGGGGCATGGGTGTACTCAGGAGACCTTGCAGAAAACAACCTGGAGAGTTTTCATGCAGTAACAAACAACAGTGTCTCCTAAATCACAGTCCAAATCTAATGTGGGCGTAAAAATCTGAAAATTGAAAAATTACACCACACACCTTCTCAAATGTTTTGGGCTAAAACCGTTGCATCCATGGCATCAAAGCACTCCATATGCAATACCTTGGGGTGTCAACATAACAAATATAAACAATTTTCTGGCAATAATTCAAACTGGGGTATGCGGTAGACCCAAAACCAAAGATAGGCCTAGCTGAAGAAATAATCTCAATTTCAACTCCAATGACAAAGTCATAAAAATTGTATTTGAACCTTCCCAAAATCCTGGCAAACCTATGCATGGGGGGCATGGGTGTACTCAGGAGACCTTGCAGAAAACAACCTGGAGAGTTTTCATGCAGTAACAAACAACAGTGTCTCCTAAATCACAGTCCAAATCTAATGTGGGCGTAAAAATCTGAAAATTGAAAAATTACACCGTTCGGTGACTTTTCGTTCTCTTCAATTCGGTTCGTGTTGCCGATCCCATTTCGGTGACCCTGCGGTGTATTCAGCAAGCACCACAGGGTCCCCGAATTGCAGGGAAAGGCTACCGCAAACCCGACGAAAACTAACCGCAAAACCTGGCGAATGCACGCCGAAAACCCGCAAAAACATCTGGATTAACCCGTCGAAGACGCCAGAAAAACCCAAGCAGGAGCCAATCACAGGCAGCGAAGTCGCCGGAAAAAGCCAAGACCGCAGACAGAGGGAGGTGAATAAATTAGCAAAACAGTTTGTATGAATGTATGAAAGTGAAATGCTGTTTGCAAAGAAACTACTTAGGCGAAAATGTCTGAAATTTGCATATGAGGTCCAGGAAATGATAATAAAAAGGGCTATTACAGAAAAAATAAGTAAACTTAAAAAAAAAAAAATAATCGGACTTTTTAAAAAAAAAAAAGAATTCAGAAAAATGCTTAAAATATCCTAAAAAATATATAAATAAAGAGACTCTTTACTGCAGAATTTAATAATGAACGGTTTATTATATATTGAATTAAAACGGGAATATTTTTAACATTGAAGCCTATGGGATTCTCCTGAATTAACTTGACGAATTAAACCACCGAATAGCAGGGCATTTCGGGAACCTTTCACTGCTGGTTTTCGTTCTCTGAATAGGCGAAGCAGTGCATTTTCATGGGGATTTCACTGCCATTGAACAGTCACCGAACAGGCACCGTATGTGCAGGCAATTTGCCAGGATTTGGCAAATTGCCTGCTCTCTGGATAGCCGAATGGCCAGGAAAGGTAACCGAACGCTGATTTTCAGCATTCGGTTACCTTTCTCAAGCAATTCGGATCTCTTTGGATAACCCTGTAGATGTTCATGTGTCCACTGTAAGACAGACTGTCTACAAGTTCAGCACTGTTGCTATTCTCCCTAGGCATGATCGTCCTGTAAAGATGACTGCAAGAGCACAGCGCAGAATGCTTAATGAGGTAAAGAAGAATCCTAGAGTGTCAGCTAAAGGCTTACAGAAATCTCTGGCACATGCTAACATTTTTGTTGACACATCTACAATAAGGAAAACATTAAACAAGAAAGGAGTACATGGGAGGACACCACGAGGAAGCCATTGCTGTCCAAAAAGAATATTGCAGCACGTTTGAAGTTTGCAAAAGAGCACCTGGATGTTCCACAGCACTACTGGCAAAATATTCTGTGGACAGATGAAACCAAAATTGAGTTGTTTGGAAAAAACAGACAATACTATGTGTGGAGAAAAAAAGGCACAGCACACCAACATCAAAAGCTCATCCCCACTGTAAAACATGGCGGAGGGAGCATCATGGTTTGGGGCTGCTTTGCTGACTCAGGGCCTGGACGGATTGTTGCCATTGATGGAAAAATGAATTCCAGAGTTTATCAAGACATTTTGCAGGAAAACTTAAGACCATCTGTCCGCCAACTGAAGCTCCGCAGAGGATGGGTGATGCAACAGGACAATGACCCAAAGCATACAAGTAATTCAACAAAAGAATGGCTTCAACAAAACAAAATACGCCTTCTGGAGTGGCCCAGTCAAAGTCCTGACCTCAACCCGATTGAAATGCTGTGGCATGACCTTAAGAGAGTGATTCACACCAGACATCCCAAGAATATTGCTACATGGAAACAGTTTTGTGAAGAGGAGTGGTCCAAAATTACTCCAGATCGTTGTGCAGGTCTGATCTGCAACTACAGGAAACGTTTGGTTGAGGTTATTGCTGCCAAAGGAGGGTCAACCAGTTGTTAAGTCCAAAGGTTCACATACTTTTTCCACCCTGCACTGTGAATGTTTACATGTTATGTTCAATAAACACATGAAAACATATAATGTTTGTATTGTATTATTTTAAGCAGACTGTTTTTCAAATTGTTGTGACTTAGATGAAGATCAGAGCACATTTTATGACCAATTCATGCAAAACTCCACGTAATCCCAAAGGGTTCACATTCTTTTTCTTGCCACTGTATCCTTCCTGGTAAAATACTTTATAAATAATTAAATAAATTTAAAACTCTTGTAACAGAGCTGTGGTTGCAGTTGTGGTTTAACTGTAGTGGCGAGTAACATATCAGCTTGGCTATTAGCATAGAACCTGAAATTCTAAGCCTTCTCTGCACATATAGGGCTATATTACAATCTTCGCGCAAACGTTTGCGTCGGCACAAAAAACATTAAGGCGAGGGGTAAAACCATTTGTGCCGAATCCCGTATTACATAGTCAGTGCAACAACTACGCGCAATCGTCTACCGTGAACCTGCGCGAACCTTGCGCGAGCTTACTATACTTTGCGAGTCCTATACTTAGCATTGTGAGCGTAAATGCGAATGTGCGCTGGTACGAGGATGTATTACAATCTATTCGCGGTAATTACCGCATGGCCTTTGCGCGCATAATTTTAGCAACTGCAAAAAGCTGGTGTTAATGGCAAATCTGAACAACCTGGCCGAACCCAAATACACCAACCCAGTAATATAACGCAGCAAAGTATAGTTGCCCCTTCAACTCATACCAAACCAATAAAATGGAGAAGTTGTGTGTGCATGTATTATCGCTGCAGCATACAGTATATGCTCAGATTGACTTTGGCAGGCGCAATTTCTTAACGTGAGATAATTGTGGTTCTTAATTCTAATTGGCTGATCATGAGAAAAAAGATTTTCGCTTTGCGGTGGGATTTTTGCGTGAAGATTGTAATTTGGCCCATACAGTATACTGTATATCCTGTTCTATTGTGTCTGCCTGATCTTTGCTCTTGTGTACTGTATTGATCTGTTGGCTGATAACATCATTATTAAATAGCACTATTTACAATCAATAGATGCGTTCCTGCATTTTCATCTCAAAGATAAAAGCCATCAGTATTTCCTTGTTACAAAATCTTTCCCAGCCTCGCAACTTCCTTGAACAGATATGTATTTATTTATTTAAATAGTGCATTTGTTCAGGATAGCAATGATTTTTAGATTTTGTGTATATGTGTGTGTGTGTGCATTCAGGAGGTATTTGGTTTGTCTAAATGTAGACCTACATGGCTTCCGATGGATCGCCACCTTGTCATGGTCGGTGGGCGTGTGTGCATCAGTGACCTAACGAGCTATACCAGCAGGAGATTAATCTCCTGGTAGGGTCACCCATGTTGGACAGGATGAAGGGTAGACGCCAGACAAAATGCAATCCCTGGTCCTCCTGATAGGGTTAAAAACCCTGTCCCGTAAAACAGACATTGTAACGGAAACAGCAAGAAAGGAAATCAACACTACTATGTGCGATGGGCCTCCAGAGTAACAGGAAGGTACCGGCTGGGTGGAGTAGAGGTAAAATCACTGCTCTGCGTGGAGAGAGCCTGTGGAGTCATGGGCTTGATTCCAGTAAGTGTCCTTGGGCAAGACACCCATCGGTACATACTCGCCACCCAGGACATACTTTAAAACAAGAGAAATATCAATGTATCCTTCCTGGTAAAATCCTTTCTCAAAACAAAAGGTGGTGAAAGCCAAAAGGAAGCCACTGATCGGAAGATGGTAGTCTTGAACACAAAACGTAAAACCAGGATCGGGTTCTGGAATGTGTGAACCATGTATGAAACAGGAAAACTAGCCCAAGTCATGTTTGAGATGAGAAACTATGACCTACATATCCTTGGAATCAGTGAGTGCAGATTGATAGTCTTGCATCTACCTGATCCTAACACGGGAGAGACAGTACAATACTCAGGAAGAGATGACACTCAACATCGAGAAGGAATAGCCATCATTTTGCAACAAGGAATGGAGAATTGTCTAATGGAATAGAAACCTATCAACAGCCGACGCATGAAGGTTAAAATGAAAGGGAGGTACATCAATATCACCATTATCCAATGCTATGCTCCAATAAATGACCGTGACAAGGAATCCAAAGAAACCTTCAACGACCAGTTGCAAGCGGAAATAGAAGGCACACCTCGACATGACATGGTGACAGTGATGGGCAACTTGAAAGCTGAAGTTGGAAATGACAACACAAACAACAAAAGAGTCATGGGAAGAGAAGGATGTGGCACCATGAAGGACAACGGAGAAAGACTACTAGACCTATGTTCTACATAGGATCTCGTCATTAGAGATGAGCGTTCGGTACGGATCTGTTTGGAGTTCAAATCTAACATCGGCTGTTCGAAAGTTCATGAACTTCAAACTTTTTTGGGACGATCGCCAAAAATTAAAAAAAAAAGACAAATTTGAAAAAAGTATAAAAAATGCTTAAAAAAATACAAAACAAACTATAAATAAAGAGACTCTTTACTGCAGAATATTATCAGCAATGGTTTATTAGATATTGAATTAAAACGGGCAAATTTTTAACATTGAAGCCTATGGGATAAAACATTCTTGTTACTAAAACATCAGGCAGACACGGCCCTCTAATCAGGCACTGTAGAGGGCAGCCTGCCGGGGCCTCCCGAGGATCCCCTTGAGGAGCATGCGGCCGCCGGATAACAAAGCTGCGACTGTGCGGGCTGGCCGCCCGGGTGCATGTGGCAGAGACAGGCGGCGCAGGGAGGGAGCCACTGCACCTGCGGCCATGGCAGACCCCCCCAACAACCAGGATCCAGGGAGCCCCCACTGACCACCAGACTAAGGTAAGGCGACACATTTCTTAAAAAAAAATAATCCAAGGACATTTTTAAATGTCCCCGGGAACATAAAATAAAACTTTTTTTTTTCTTTCTTTACCTGGCGGAATATATTTAATTATTTATATTAGATACATTCAGCCAGGTAGAGGGGGTGGCATGTGGGCTGCACGGGGTCTCAGTCAGCCCCTGTAAACATGTAACATAATGACTATATACAGAATGCACCTGTAAACATGTAACAGTGACTATATACAGAATGCACCTGTAAACATGTAACATAGTGACTATATACAGAATGCACCTGTAAACATGTAAAACAGTGACTATATACAGAATGCACCTGTAAACGTGTAACAGTGACTATATACAGAATGCACCTGTAAACATGTAACATAGTGACTATATACAGAATGCACCTGTAGACATGTGACATAATGACTTTATTTCCAACATATTTATTTTTCTGTTAATCTGTATATTTGTTTTTGGGTTAATATCTTTACTATTTTGTATTTCTGTAACAATTCAATGTTCTTGAACCCAGGACATACTTGAAAACGAGAGAAATCTCAATGTATCCTTCCTGGTAAAATACTTTGGCCACTATTACACTCTTCGCGCAAATGCGCTCGGGCAGCACAATTTTTTTTGCGCACGGAAAAAAACGTTAGCGCGCAAATTAACGCGGTATTACGATCTGAGCGCATTTTTTCAGCCTTCAACTTTTTTTGAGCGCAAATCCGACACGCAAAGCCTGGCGCAAATGGCCGTTGCGTGCAGGAATCGGTGGGCAGACTGTTTTTTCATGGGATTCAGCCAATCAGAATTAAGAACCACCATTTGGTAGGTTTCTGTTGTTGCGCCTGTCAAAGTCAATCTGTGTATATGTGCTGCAACAAAAATAAAAAAATAATTAATTAATTAAAAATTAATCAAAGACGTTAAATTTCAAAGACGTTAAAATGATGCACGCAAACGTTGTGCATTACATTTTGCGCTAAGATTGTAATACCATGCGCGCATACGCGTACTAACGCATTGGCGCTCACAATGTTAAGTATAGGATGCGCGCTGGAACTTGCGCTCGCGCTGGGTTTGCGCAGGGTCACTCGCGTTGGACGTTTGCGCGAACGTCGTAATACGACCTTATGCGCTAATGATTTTTCCTCACGCAAATGCGCTGCGCGAGGAATGTAATAGGGGCCTTTATAAATAATTAAATAAATTTAAAACCCTTGTAACAGAGCTGTGGTTGCAGTTGTGGTTTAACTGTAGTGGCGAGTAACATATCAGCTTGGCTATTAGCATAGAACCTGAAATTCCGAGCCTTCTCTGCACATATAGGGCTATATTACAATCTTCGCGCAAACACTTGCGCCGGCGCAAAAAAACATTAACGCGTGGGGTGAAACCATTTGCACCGAATTCTGTATTACATAGTCAGCGCGACAACTGCACAAACCTTACTGTACTGCGCGCGTCCTGTACTTAACATTGTGAGCGCAAATGCGAGCGTGCGCTGGTACGAGGATGTATTACAATCTATTCGCGGTAATAACCGCATGGCCTTTGCGCGCATAATTTTAGCAACTGCAAAAAGCTGGTGTTAATGGTAAATCTGAACAACCTGGCCGAACCCAAATACACCAGCCCAGTAATATAACGCAGCAAAGTATAGTTGCCCCTTCAACTCATACCAAACCAATAAAATGGAGAAGTTGTGTGTGCATGTATTATCGCTGCAGCATATATGCTCAGATTGACTTTGGCAGGCGCAATTTCTTAACGTGAGATAATTGTGGGTCTTAATTCTAATTGGCTGATCATGAGAAAAAAGATTTTCGCTTTGCGGTGGGATTTTTGCGTGAAGATTGTAATTTGGCCCATACAGTATACTGTATATCCTGTTCTATTGTGTCTGCCTGATCTTTGCTCTTGTGTACTGTATTGATCTGTTGGCTGATAACATCATTATTAAATAGCACTATTTACAATCAATCGATGCGTTCCTGCATTTTCATCTCAAAGATAAAAGCCATCAGTATTTCCTTGTTACAAAATCTTTCCAAGCCTCGCAACTTCCTTGAACAGATATGTATTTATTTATTTAAATAGTGCATTTGTTCAGGATAGCAATGATTTTTAGATTTTGTGTATATGTGTGTGTGTGTGTGCATTCAGGAGGTATTTGGTTTGTCTAAATGTAGACCTATATTGCTTCCGATGGATCGCCACCTTGTCATGGTCGGGGGGCTTGTGTGCATCAGTGACCCAACGAGCTATACCAGCAGGAGATTAATCTCCTGGTAGGGTCACCCATGGTGGACAGGATGAAGGGTAGACGCCAGACAAAATGCAATCCCTGGTCCTCCAGATAGGGTTAAAAACCCTGTCCCGTAAAACATACATTGTAACGGAAACAGCAAGAAAGGAAATCAACACTACTATGTGCGATGGGCCTCCAGAGTAACAGGAAGGTACCGGCTGGGTGGAGTAGAGGTAACATCACTGCTCTGCGTGGAGAGAGCCTGTGGAGTCATGGGCTTGATTCCAGTAAGTGTCCTTGGGCAAGACACCTAACGGTACATACTCGCCACCCAGGACATACTTGAAAACAAGAGAAATATCAATGTATCCTTCCTGGTAAAATCCTTTCTCAAAAAAAAAAGGTGGTGAAAGCCAAAAGGAAGCCACTGATAGGAAGATGGTAGTCTTGAACACAAAACGTAAAACCAGGATCGGGTTCTGGAATGTGTGAACCATGTATGAAACAGGAAAACTAGCCCAAGTCATGTTTAAGATGAGAAACTATGACCTACATATCCTTGGAATCAGTGAGTGCAGATTGATAGGATCAGGTAGATGCAAGACTAACACGGGAGAGACAGTACTATACTCAGGAAGAGATGACACTCAACATCGAGAAGGAATAGCCATCATTTTGCAACAAGGAATGGAGAATTGTCTAATGGAATGGAAACCTATCAACAGCCGACGCATGAAGGTTAAAATGAAAGGGAGGTACATCAATATCACCATTATCCAATGCTATGCTCCAATAAATGACAGTGACAAGGAATCCAAAGAAACCTTCAACGACCAGTTGCAAGCGGAAATAGAAGGCACACCTTGACATGACATGGTGACAGTGATGGGCAACTTGAAAGCTAAAGTTGGAAATGACAACACAAACAACAAAAGAGTCATGGGAAGAGAAGGATGTGGCACCATGAAGGACAACGGAGAAAGACTACTAGACCTATGTTCTACATATGATCTCGTCATTAGAGATGAGCGTTCGGTTCGGATCTGCTCGGAGTTCGAATCGAACATCGTCTGTTCGAAAGTTCACGAACTTCAAACTTTTTTGGGACGTTCGCCAAAAGTTCGAAAAAAAAGAGAAATTTGAAAAAGTAAAATAAATGCTTAAAAAATACTAAAAAATCTATAAATAAAGAGACTCTTTACTGCAGAATATTATCAGCAATGGTTTATTAGATATTGAATTAAAACAGGAATATTTTTAACATTGAAGCCTATGGGATAAAACTTTCTTGTTACTAAAACATCAGGCAGACACGGCCCTCTAATCAGGCACTGTGGAGGGCAGCCTGCCGGGGCCTCCCGAGGATCCCCTTGAGGAGCATGAGGCCGCTGGATGACAAAGCTGCGACTGTGCGGGCTGGCCGCCCGGGTGCATGTGGCAGAGACAGGCGGCGCAGGGAGGGAGCCACTGCACCTGCGGCCATGGCAGACCCCCCCCAACAACCAGGATCCAGGGAGCCCCCACTGACCACCAGACTAAGGTAAGGCGACACATTTCTTAAAAAAAAATAATCCAAGGACATTTTTAAATGTCCCCCGGGAACATAAAATAAAACTTTTTTTTTTCTTTCTTTACCTGGCGGAATATATTTAATTATTTATATTAGATACATTCAGCCAGGTAGAGGGGCTGGCATGTGGGCTGCACGGGGTCTCAGGCAGCCCCTGTAAACATGTAACATAATGACTATATACAGAATGCACCTGTAAACATGTAACAGTGACTATATACAGAATGCACCTGTAAACATGTAACATAGTGACTATATACAGAATGCGCCTGTAAACATGTAACATAGTGACTATATACAGAATGCACCTGTAAACATGTAACATAGTGACTACATACAGAATGCACCTGTAAACGTGTAACATAGTGACTATATACAGAATGCACCTGTAAACATGTAACATAGTGACTACATACAGAATGCACCTGTAAACATGTAACATAGTGACTATATACAGAATGCGCCTGTAAACATGTAACATAGTGACTATATACAGAATGCACCTGTAAACATGTAACATAGTGACTACATACAGAATGCACCTGTAAACATGTAACATAGTGACTATATACAGAATGCACCTGTAGACATGTAAAACAGTGACTATATACAGAATGCACCTGTAAACATGTAACATAGCGACTATATAAAGAATGCACCTGTAAACATGTGACATAATGACTTTATTTACTACATATTTATTTCTCTGTTAATCTGTATATTTGGTTTTGGGTTAATATCTTTACTATTTTGTATTTCTGTAACACTTCAATGTTCTTGAACCCAGGACATACTTGAAAACGAGAGAAATCTCAATGTATCCTTCCTGGTAAAATACTTTGGCCCCTATTACATTCTTCGCGCAAATGCGCTCGCGCAGCACAATTTTTTTGCGCACGCAAAAAAACGTTAGCGCGCAAATTAACGCGGTATTACGATCTGAGCGCATTTTTTCAGCCTTCAACTTTTTTCGAGCGCAAATCCGACACGCAAAGCCTGGCGCAAATGACCGTTGCGTGCAGGAATCGGTGGGCAGACTGTTTTTTCACAGGATTCAGCCAATCAGAATTAAGAACCACCATTTGCTAGGTTTCTGTTGTTGCGCCTGTCAAAGTCAATCTGTGTATATGTGCTGCAACAAAAATAAAAAAATAATTAATTAATTAAAAATTAATCAAAGACGTTAAATTTCAAAAACGTTAAAATGATGCACGCAAACGTCGTGCATTACATTTTGCGCTAAGGTTGTAATACCATGCGCGCATACGCGTACTAACGCATTGGCGCTCACAATGTTAAGTATAGGATGCGCGCTGGAACTTGCGCTCGCGCTGGGTTTGCGCAGGGTCACTCGCGTTGGACGTTAACGCGCATCGTTTGCGCGAACGTCGTAATACGACGTTATGCGCTAATGATTTTTCCTCGCGCAAATGCGCATTTGCTTGCACGCAAATGCGCTGCGCGAGGAATGTAATAGGGGCCTTTATAAATAATTAAATAAATTAAAAACCCTTTTAACAGAGCTGTGGTTTAACTGTAGTGGCGAGTAACATATCAGCTTGGCTATTAGCATAGAACCTGAAATTCCGAGCCTTCTCTGCACATAAAGGGCTATATTACAATCTTTGCGCAAACACTTGCGCCGGCGCAAAAAAACATTAACGCGTGGGGTGAAACCATTTCCACCGAATTCTGTATTACATAGTCAGCACAACAACTGCACAAACCTTACTGTACTGCGCGCGTCCTGTACTTAACATTGTGAGCACAAATGCGAATGTGCGCTGGTACGAGGATGTATTGCAATCTATTCGCGGTAATTACCGCATGGCCTTTGCGCGCATAATTGTAGCAACTGCAAAAAGCTGGTGTTAATGGTAAATATGAACAACCTGGCCGAACCCAAATACACCAGCCCAGTAATATAACGCAGCAAAGTATAGTTGCCCCTTCAACTCATACCAAACCAATAAAATGGAGAAGTTGTGTGTGCATGTATTATCGCTGCAGCATATATGCTCAGATTGACTTTGGCAGGTGCAATTTCTTAACGTGAGATACTTGTGGTTCTTAATTCTAATTGGCTGAATCACGAGAAAAAAAAAAACGTGCGAGGATTGTAATTCCAGCGGTGATTTGCGAGCGCAAAACTTTAACGCTCGGCACAAAGATTTTCGCTTTGCGGTGGGATTTTTGCGTGAAGATTGTAATTTGGCCCATACAGTATACTGTATATCCTGTTCTATTGTGTCTGCCTGATCTTTGCTCTTGTGTACTGTATTGATCTGTTGGCTGATAACATCATTATTAAATAGCACTATTTACAATCAATCGATGCGTTCCTGCATTTTCATCTCAAAGATAAAAGCCATCAGTATTTCCTTGTTACAAAATCTTTCCCAGCCTCGCAACTTCCTTGAACAGATATGTATTTATTTATTTATTTAGTGCATTTGTTCAGGATAGCAATGATTTTTAGATTTTGTGTATATGTGTGTGTGTGTGCATTCAGGAGGTATTTGGTTTGTCTAAATGTAGACTTACATTGCTTCCGATGGATCGCCACCTTGTCATGGTCGGGGGGCTTGTGTGCATCAGTGACCCAACGAGCTATACCAGCAGGAGATTAATCTCCTGGTAGGGTCACCCATGGTGGACAGGATGAAGGGTAGACGCCAGACAAAATGCAATCCCTGGTCCTCCAGATAGGGCTAAAAACCCAGTCCCGTAAAACATACATTGTAACGGAAACAGCAAGAAAGGAAATCAACACTACTATGTGCGATGGGCCTCCAGAGTAACAGGAAGGTACCGGCTGGGTGGAGTAGAGGTAACATCACTGCTCTGCGTGGAGAGAGCCTGTGGAGTCATGGGCTTGATTCCAGTAAGTGTCCTTGGGCAAGACACCCATCGGTGCATACTCGCCACCCAGGACATACCTTAAAACAAGAGAAATATCAATGTATCCTTCCTGGTAAAATCCTTTCTCAAAACAAAAGGTGGTGAAAGCCAAAAGGAAGCCACTGATAGGAAGATGGTAGTCTTGAACACAAAACGTAAAACCAGGATCGGGTTCTGGAATGTGTGAACCATGTATGAAACAGGAAAACTAACCCAAGTCATGTTTGAGATGAGAAACTATGACCTACATATCCTTGGAATCAGTGAGTGCAGATTGATAGTCTTGCATCTACCTGATCCTAACACGGGAGAGACAGTACAATACTCAGGAAGAGATGACACTCAACATCGAGAAGGAATAGCCATAATTTTGCAACAAGGAATGGAGAATTGTCTAATGGAATGGAAACCTATCAACAGCCGACGCATGAAGGTTAAAATGAAAGGGAGGTACATCAATATCACCATTATCCAATGCTATGCTCCAATAAATGACAGTGACAAGGAATCCAAAGAAACCTTCTACGACCAGTTGCAAGCGGAAATAGAAGGCACACCTTGACATGACATGGTGACAGTGATGGGCAACTTGAAAGCTGAAGTTGGAAATGACAACACAAACAACAAAAGAGTCATGGGAAGAGAAGGATGTGGCACCATGAAGGACAACGGAGAAAGACTACTAGACCTATGTTCTACATAGGATCTCGTCAGTAGAGATGAGCGTTCGGTACGGATCTGTTTGGAGTTCGAATCTAACATCGGCTGTTCGAAAGTTCATGAACTTCAAACTTTTTTGGGACGATCGCCAAAAGTTCGAAAAAAAAGACAAATTTGAAAAAAGTATAAAAAATGCTTAAAAAAATACAAAAACAATCTATAAACAAAGAGACTCTTTACTGCAGAATATTATCAGCAATGGTTTATTAGATATTGAATTAAAACGGGCAAATTTTTAACATTGAAGCCTATGGGATAAAACATTCTTGTTACTAAAACATCAGGCAGACACGGCCCTCTAATCAGGCACTGTAGAGGGCAGCCTGCCGGGGCCTCTCGAGGATCCCCTTGAGGAGCATGCGGCCGCCGGATGACAGAGCTGCGACTGTGCGGGCTGGCCGCCCGGGTGCATGTGGCAGAGACAGGCGGCGCAGGGAGGGAGCCACTGCACCTGCGGCCACGGCAGACCCCCCCCCCCAACAACCAGGATCCAGGGAGCCCCCACTGACCACCAGACTAAGGTAAGGCGACATATTTCTAAAAAAAATAAAATCCAAGGACATTTTTAAATGTCCCCGGGAACATAAAATAAAACGTTTTTTTTCTTTCTCTACCTGGCGGAATATATTTAATTATTTATATTAGATACATTCAGCCAGGTAGAGGGGGTGGCATGTGGGCTGCGCGGGGTCTCAGGCAGTGGTTTGTTTTTTTTGTGTATACTTGTGCATATTTGTAGCAAATTTAGAGGGGAAGGTAAGGGCAAGTATGAGATATATATATATATATATATATATATATATATAAGCTATATATCTATATTCTTATAAATATATATATCCAGACTTGTATTACACACACATTTTGGCAACTAATTGCCCCCCCCCATTTGGCTGATCCCTCTAGATATATATATATATTATTCTCTGCTCTGTCGGGTTCAACATTTCTTCTGGAGGGATCAGCCAAATGGGGGGGGGGCGCATTTAGTTGAAATTGTCCACATGCCAACCCCCCCATGTGCGTATGTGTATATATGGTCTGAGGTCTGTGGGTGGGTGTATATACTGTATATATATCTGCATGTTGATATATATGTATATATAGGTCCTGGACCCCCATACACCTTTTATGGCAAATATTTTGCATATATGCCCTCTTGGAGGGCACTCTAAAATTCGAACGTGCGAGTCCCATTGACTTGCATTGAGTTCAAATCGTGTTCGCGTTCAAACCCGAACTTCTGAAATTATTCGAGTTCGACTGCAAACCGAACACGGGGGTGTTCGGCTCATCCCTACTCAGAGGAATTCTCTTTCCACATCAAGACATCCATAAGCTGACCTGGTACTCCACCAATGGAAGAGACAGGAACCAGATTGAACATTTGATGATCAATGGTACCTGGAGAAGATCACTCCTGGGTGTCAAAGTGAGGAGGGGAGCAGATGTTTGCAGTGAAATTTAAGCTGCGAAGAACAAAATAAAAAAGCACAAGGCACCAACAATTCAATGCAATAAAATTACAAGACCCGAGATTTACGAATGCTTTTGTTCTGCAGTTGAAGAACATATTCCAGGTGCTTACAGACAATGAAAATCTGATGCAACCGAACCCAGATGAAGTTAACACCAAGTGGGAACAAATCAGGAAAGCATATCTCCAAACCAGTGAAGCATGCCTAGGATTGAAGCAACAGAAGAGAAAAGAATGGATTACAACAGGCACCTGGCAAGCTATTGAAAACAGAAGAGCCCAGAAAAAGAAGCTCATGGAGGCAAAGTCAGAGAGACTCAAAGAAAGATGCAAACAACAGTATAAAGAAACAGACCGAGTAGTGAAGAGGATGACAAGGACAGATAAATGGGCATACATAGACAACCTTGCCAGCCAGACAGAAGATGCAGCTAGAAGAGGAGAGCAAGGGAAGGTATTCAAGATCACCAGGGCAATATGCGGCAAATAATCGGGGAACCACGAACACTCCAATCACAGACAAACAGGGGCAACATCTTAATTCGAAAGTAGAACAAGAAGTTTGATGGGCAGAGCACTTTAATGAAGTTCTGAACAGACCACCACCAACAAGAGAAGCTGACATTCAAGATGCAAAGATTGTCATCGACATCAATGTTGCACCACCAGAAAAAGAAGAAATCATCTCGGCCATTAAATCCCTCAAGAATGTTAAAGCCCCCTGGACTGGACAACCTCAGTGCGGAACTATTTAAGGCAGATCCAGAGGTTGCATGCAGAATGTTCAGCCACTATTTACAACCATTTGGGAAGTAAAGAAGATACCAGATGACTGGACAAAAGGCATTATTGTAAAGATCCCAAAGAAAGGCTCCTTGAGTAACTGCAACAACTGTCGAGGAATCACCCTGCTGTCAGTTCCAAGCAAAATAGGTGCCAAGATTATCATCCAGCAAATCTCAGACGCAGTAGACAAACAACTCCAGAAAGAACAATGAGGCTTTAGAAAAGGAAGAGGATGTGCAGACCAAATATTGTCCCTGCGCATCATCATCGAGCAATGCACAGTATGGCAGAGGCAACTTTACATCAACTTTGTAGACTTCGAGAAAGCCTACGATAGCATACACAGAGACAGACTTTTGGCCTATACTCCGTACTTATGGGATCCCACAAGAGATTGTCACCCTTATCAGGAGATTCCACACCAATTTTACATGTAGAGTAGGAAACAGTGATCACAGCTTTGAAATAAAAACAGGAGTGAGACAAGGCTGCGTAATGTCCGCACTGCTATTAAACATAGCTATAGATTGGGTATTGCGACAAACAACGAGGGACCAACCAAGAGGCATCAGGTGGACTTTCTTTTCAACACTAGAAGATTTGGATTTTGCAGATGACCTAGCATTGGTCTCTCACACTCACCAGTATATGCAAGAAAAAACATCCCGACTTAACACATTTGCACTGCAGATAGGCCTGAAGACCACTCAGAAAAAAACAGAGGTGATGACACTTAATATTCCAAACTATTTACCAATCCAAATTGATGGTGTAGATATACATACAACAGAAGAGATCACATACCTGGGCAGCACTGTCAGGCCTGAAGGAGAAACAGACAGAGACGCCACCTCAGCAAGGCCAGAAACGTCTTCCAGATGTTAAACAACATATGTAAATCTCCTCAGTACAGCACAAATACCAAACTGAGACTGTACTGGAGTTGCGTACTTTCCAACCTGCTGTGTGGTTCAGAAAGCTGGAGAATGACAGAAAACGACCTCTCTAAGCTATCAATATTTCACACAAAGAACCTTCGAAGAATCCTACGAATCGTCTGTCCCAAAACCATCAGAAACCAACAACTCCTCATTCAGTGTAGACAAGAATGTATGGAGACTATCATCACAAGAAGACGGTGGAGATGGATTGGGCATGTCATCAGAAAATAGCAGAGGTAGACCAAAGAGCACCTGGTGTCAAATGGAGGACAGAGAACTCAAGACTATGAATCACACGTGAGGTACCAAACAAAGACTGGCCCAGAACAAACAGGAGTAGCGAACCTTTGTTGTTGCCCTACATGCCAATAGGCATAATGGGCAATAAGTAAGTACAGAAAAACATTGGATATAAAATAATACTTTAAAAAAAGAGAAAACAGTTAACCCCCTTATCAATCTCTGTGGCGCAGTGCTGTAAATCCCAGGCAGGCCTCCAGTACTCCCGTTGGTTGGCTTGGATGTGTGGGTTGTACCCGGGTCCAATGACGTCACTCACGGGGCACTCAAAGGCATCAGGTGTGGCAGGTCTACTCGGCCCTTATTGGGTTAGGTGGGACACAGCATCTGACATCATCAGGGTAACTGTGGACACGCAGTCTGGCTGGTGTACGGAAACAGGAGGGACCTCAGCCCGATTGGACCTGTTGGGGTACTATGCTGGCTGCCCCTGGGAACATAAATGGTCGGGATCAAGGTGGACAGCCAACAATCTAATGTGATCTTCCATGGGAAGAGCATGGGTCTTCTCACCACTTTATAATGCACAGCTGAGCAGTTTCTCTCTGCTTCAGCATTGTTACCATTCCAGTAGTGTCTCTTGAAGCTCACATTCATGTTCCTCTTGTGTATTAGTTCTTGGCTTGTCATACGGTTACTCGGTTACTCTGTCTTGCTGCCTGACCCAGACTCTAGATACGTTTCCGACCCACACCCTCGGACTATCCTTCTGTACTGCGATATCGGCTATAATGCTTCACCTCTGCACCTAGGTTCTAATGCTTCGTATACCACCTGTGCCACCTCTGTGACACCCGCCGTGACAATCTCTACAATGCCTCCCTGTTTCGTTTAGAATTCAATTCAAAGTCCTGGTCGACTTGTACAAAGATCTCCAAAACAACACCCTTGCCTACATCTCCTCTTTTATAAGCAGTTATGTGCCACACCAGTAATCTGTTATTACCTTCCCTCATTCTCGTACTGCTCACTCTTGCCTTCAGCACTTTTCTCAAGCTGCCCCTATCAATGGAACGACATCCCTCACAACGAGAATCCAGGTCTTTCAATAAATCTCTAAAAACATATTACTTCAGCAAGGAGTTCAATCCATAATCCCCCAATCGCAACTTGCGTGATCTATTCCCCACACAGCCCCCATGCACCCCTATCCTTCTCATACTCTATTTAGACTCATTTCTGTGTGTCGCCCCTCTCCTCTTTGATTATAAGCTCTTAAGCAGTGTCTTATGTTCTCATGTTCTGCATGTGTCAAACAGAATTGCCATCAGAAATCTTGGAGCCCATTACTGAACCACTGCTCAGGGCCCCCCTTCTCTCAGCTGCCCATTTCAGTAGGCTATTTAAAAATAAAACATTTTGCCTCCTTTTGTCTTCCTTTAGTTTACAGGGAGTAGGCCAAATCCCTGGTGGTCCAGCAAGGGGAAAAAAGTGTTTCCTGGTGAGGCAGCGCTTCGTGTACACCTCTTCCTGGTGCAGACCCTACACCATTGAATTAGAGTGCTGTTAATGGCCCTGGATGCTGCGTCCTACCGGGAAATTTGTTGGCGGGCAGTCCTGGCTGGCATGGTAGGTCCTTTACATTTGTGGCAGTTATAAAAGTTGCACAGGATGTGGCAAGAGCCCCCTCGACCCACTAGGTCCCTGAACGTATTACGAGCTGACATCCAACCCTGTTAGCAGCTCTGGTGTCAAACCCATTTGTTCTTATGTTTATCTTTTGCTGCCCATTGTAAGGCGCTGTGACTTATATTGGTGCTCACGTATAAAGCTCTCCATGACTGCACCCCTACCTACATCTCCTCCCTTATTAACAGGTACATCCCGTCCCAACCACTTCGCTCTGCCAATGATCTGATGTTATCATCTCCTCGTAACTGCACTCCAACTCTTGCCTTCAGGACTTCTCCTGAGCCACCCCCTTTCTATGTAACTCCCTCCCCGCAACATTGGTGTTTAAGAGCTTTTCTGGGAAGCTACCACCCTACCTGAATAGACTGCTTCCCCCAGCAGTTCCCTCATCCTATAAACTCTGATCCAGGACCAGCACCTTACTTGCAATACCACAATACAAAAAGAAATTGGCTCGATCCTCATTTTCCTACAGAGCACCGCAATTATGGAATAATCTCCCAGACACCATCAAATCTTCCACCAGTCTTAAGTCACTCAAGAGCTCCTTACTAGCATACCTCAATACAGAATGCACCTGTAAACATGTAACATAATGACTATTTCCTACATATTTATTTTCTGTTAATCTGTATATTTGTGTTGTTAATATCTTACATTGTATTACTTTGTATTTCTGTAACTGTAACACTTCAATGTTCTTGAACCCAGGACATACTTGAAAACGAGAGAAATCTCAATGTATCCTTCCTGGTAAAATCCTTTATAAATAAATTAGACTTTCCACATCTCTCCAGTCCTTCAAGAAGTCTCTGAAAACACATTACTTTAGAGAAGCCTATCGGCTCTCCCCATGATCCTCCACTGTACATTCCCTGGTCCATCCCCCTCACAGCCCACATGCAACACGTTACTTCTCATACTCTATCTTCCATCAACTAGTGTGTCACCCCTTTCCTCTTAAATTGCTAGCACTCGAGCAGGGTCCTCCCTCCTACTGTTCTGTGACTTTAACTTGTATATATATTTATTGTTCTTCCTCATCCATAGTACAGCGCTGCGGAACTTGTTGGCGCTTTATAAATACTTGTAACTGTTACCGTAACTGGTTTATCAATAATTGCAATATACAACGTGTATGGTATAGTATGTATAGTAGATATAATCACGCTGCTCTTCTTCTACGGAACCTGGTTTTAACTTATTGAGCAAAGCAGTCAAAAATCAATAAGATAAAGCAAACTTTTACATCGGGTCAATCTCTCCAGGATGGCACATACAGAGATTTTTATAGATATGAGCATGAACGCACGCAGGTTGGATTTGCATAATAAATGTAAATCTTTAGTGTTATCTAAAGGGTGAAGGTCGATTCATTAAAACTACAGCATAAACTATAGCAGCCCATTATTGCTTCAGGTAGTGAGGGTACACATTGTATTAATCTAAAGAATATACTCGTTGGATATTACAGCTGAACCATCTAATATGAGGGCTGCAATTTTTACAGCAATATTTTGCTTTGTTCTCCAAATAGCAGGTGAGTGTTTCTCAAAATTAGATTACGTATTCCTTGATTTAAACATTTCCTGCTATGTTGTTATATTACGCATTTCATATGAGAATAATAATATAATAATCACATAATAATCATATAATATGTAAAAATAATATGATAATTAAACAATAATAATATAATAGTTATATAATATAGCAACAATTATACACTAATATAATAATGATAATAATAATAAAAATAACAATATAATAGTTGTATAATACTTGTATAATATAAAATAATTGTTATATATTAATAAAAACAATTATACAATAATAATATAAAAATTATACAAGAAAATGTTCTATAATAACATACTAATTATGCAATAAAAGTTGTATAATAATTATACAAAAATAAAATAGTTCTATAATAATAATATAATAATTATACAATAATAATATAAAAATTACACAAGAAAATGTTCTATAATAACATACTAATTATGCAATAAGAAACAAGTTGCATAATTATTATACAATAATAAAATAGTTCTATAATAATAATATAATAATAATTATACAATAATAATATAATAATAATTATACAATAATAATATAATACTCACATAATACTTAATAATATAATAATTTAGATGTTGCAGGACTGTTAATAGAATAGGATAGGCAAGGCAAGATAGTGTGTTTAATAAAGAACTGTAGAATTGCTCTTGAATTATCTTCAGAAACTGATGCTGCAGAAAACACTGCATTTTTATCAAAATGGTTGTAATTATTGTAATGGATGTATAGCTTTCGTGGCTATATAAATATCTATACAATCATGTACCAGTGCGAAACCATCAAATGAAACAGAAAAGTGCATCAGTCAATAATTGTGTCATCCTTATGTTGCACTGAGAAGATAAGACGCTATATCTACAGCTTTGAACTACCTGTGTGTTGATATTGAACCACTGAACTGGACATACTTGAAAACGAGAGAAATGTTGATATCATCCCTTGTAAAATACTTTATAAATAAATAACTGTTCGTAAGGCTCAGATAAACGGGAGTGGTTCACATAAGGAGGCTCTTTTCCTCACTATCTGTGAATAGCAATATTGCGCTATTGTTGTTTTTTTAATCTTTTATTACAGTACAGATATGAAGTGATACTGTAATTCTGATATACATTTATACAGGATCATACCACAATCAGATATTATATCAATATTGTGACAAACTGTTTTAAAGCTCAGATAAACGTGAGTGCTTCTCATAAGGAGCCTCTTTTTTAACTGTGACTAGCAATATTGCACTATTGTTTTTATTTCTCTTTTTTACAGTACAGATAAAAGGTGTTACTGTAATTTACATGTGTATGGGAATTACAGTAACGCCTTGTATCTGTATGTGCTGCATAATGTCTGTGTATGGGAATTACAGTAACACCTTGTATCTGTATGTGCTGCATAATGCCTGTGTATGGCAATTACAGTAACACCTTGTATCTGTATGTGCTGCATAATGTCTGTGTATGGGAATTACAGCAACACCTTGTATCTGTATGTGCAGCATAATGCCTGTGTATGGCAATTACAGTAACACCTTGTATCTGTATGTGCTGCATAATGCCTGTGTATGGCAATTACAGTAACACCTTGTATCTGTATGTGCTGCATAATGCCTGTGTATGGGAATTACAGCAACACCTTGTATCTGTACTTTACAGGGATTTTCACTCTTTATAAACCTCAGAATTTAATCCCTGCATTAATTAATAGCAGTGAGTGACCCCAGAGCTCTCCCTGTATTCTGCCCTTGGCTGCTGTAATGCAGCAGGAAAGTTTAGGTCTGTTCTTTGCAGCTTTTTTTACATTAATACATTGTGACCGGAGAGAGATAAGTGGATTTAATTTCTCCATGAGGTATGCTAAAGATATGTGAGAATGGGTTTTGCTATGCTGATGATTGCTTTTCGATGTATTACAATGCAGAGTTAAGTTAACTCTTTTTTTCAGTAATCAAAGGGTTAAAAGGTTTGCAAATTGGGTTTTGATATGCTAATGATTGCTAACTTGATTTTGGTAGTAAAAGGGTCCCAAGTGGCTTAGAAATTATACTACTGATACTACTGCTAATGAACACCCAAAACACACACACGCACACACTTACACACACACACACACACGCAACACCTACACACACACACACACGCACACACCTACACACACACACAAACACACACACGCACACTGAGAATTATACCAAAGTTAAATTATTATTTTAGCAGATATTTTTATATCACAAAAATGGAAATTAAAAATAGTAAAAAATAGTCTGCTTTCTCCTTAGGCAGCTTTTTAATTAGAATATCTGTAAATTTATAAGTTATAGAAGCTTGTTGTAGCAATTACATTACATATATATATATATATATAGTGCATCAATTAATTTATATCCTCATTGCTACTATATGCATATATATTTATGATATATACCTTAATTAATATACATCTATATAACCAGTAAAAAGTAATTGCTACAATGCTGCTTTATATTTATGATATGCATCGGAATTGATATATAGATACATACAGTGAAAAAAACCATGATTTGATCCCCTGCTGATTTTGTACGTTTGCCACTGACAGAGAAATGATCAGTCTATAGTTTTAATGGTCGGTTTATTGTAACAGTGAGAGACAGAATAACAGCTCTTTGGTCTTGGCCATGGTGGAGAGTTTGGAATCTGATTGAAGACAGGTGTCTTTTATACAGGTAACAAGATGAGATTAGGAGCCGTCCCTTTAATAGAGCACTCCTAATCTCCGCTCGTTACCTGTATAAAAGACACCTGGGAGCCAGAAGTCTCGCTGATTGACAGGGGATCAAATTCTTATTTCACTCATTAAAATGCAAATCAATTTATAACTTTTTTGAAATGTGTTTTTCTGGATTTGTTTGTTGTTGTTATTCTGTCTCTCACTGTTAGAATAAACCATTAAAATTATAGACTGATCATTTCTTTGTCAGTCGGCAAACGCACAAACTCTACACTGACAATGCCTCGCAACACTGAGATAAATTCGGCGTATTTTCAGCAAATATCTCTGTATTATATCATTTGCTGCAATTAAGAGATATTTGATAAAAAATAAATAAGCTGAATCTATCTCCATGTCGTGGGGCATCATCTGCGTATAACCTCCTGCCGGACAGGCACCAGGACCAGAGCACGTGCTCCTTCAGATACGAAATGCGGGGAACGTCTGTCTTGAGATTCTGTGTTAATCTGTATATTTGTGTTTTTGTTTTTTCATATCTCGCATTTTATTACTTTGTATTTCTGTAACATTTCAATGTTCTTGAACCCAGGACATACTGAAAACGAGAGAAATCTCAATGTATCCTTCCTGCTAAAATCCTTTGCAAATAAATTAATAAATAAAAGTCCCTGTGTGGACTGAAACATTGACATATTTCATAATATATATATAACAAACCAGGAGGAGAGCACCCCTACTAACACATTCAAAGATGTCAACAGCAGCTTATACATTTAAGCATTTTACCAAACTTTTACTTTTTCTTAACCCTTTCAGGATCTGAAGAGTTCTTATCCCATTCAAGATTTTTTTCAAGATTTTTAATGCTACGCTCTTTTAGAAAATGATGGGAATTTAGTTTACAAAATATGGCCATAAATTGCTTAAGCCTATAAACACTGTCAATGTATCCCACCTTTTGACAGGTCCCATCCTTGAATATATGACAATATAATCAGTTTAAAGTAATTGCTGTAATGATGATATATATTTATGAAATTAATCTTAATTGCTCTTTATATATATATATATATATATAAAACTATATATAACTATATATATTCAGTATAAAGCACTTGCTATATATAACTATATATATTCAGTTTAAAGCACTTGCTATATACAGTTGTGTTCAAAATTATTCAACCCCCACTGAAATTGAGTGTTTTGGCCAGTTTGACATAGATTTTGATCATTCAGTCATCTTGCTTACAATTAAATCAAAGAGGCACGTGTAGGTCAGACAAATATAACATAACATTTATAATGAAATAACCACAAATGTCTTTTCTGTGCTCACATCATTATCAGTTTTATTCAACCCCCAAGTGACATTCAATCTTAGTACTTAGTACAACATCCTTTTACAGTTATAACAGCTTTTAAACGTGAAGCATAGCTTGACACAAGTGTCTTGCAGCGATCTACGGGTATCTTCGCCCATTCGTCATGGGCAAAAGCCTCCAGTTCAGTCACATTCTTAGGCTTGCGCACTGCAACTGCTTTCTTTAAGTCCCACCAGAGGTTCTCAATCGGATTTAAGTCAGGTGACTGCGATGGCCACTCCAAAATGTTCCAGCCTTTAATCTGCAACCATGCTCTAGTGGACTTGGAGGTATGCTTGGGATCATTGTCCTGTTGAAAGGTCCAACGTCTCCCAAGCCTCAGGTTGTGACGGACTGCATCACATTGTCATCCAATATCTCCTGGTACTGAAGAGAATTCATGGTACCTTGCACACGCTGAAGCTTCCCTGTACCTGCAGAAGCAAAACAGCCCCAAAGCATGATTGACCCGCCGCCATGCTTCACAGTAGGCAAGGTGTTCTTTTCTTCATAGGCCTTGTTCTTCCTCCTCCAAACATAGCGTTGATCCATGGGCCCAAACAGTTCTAATTTTGTTTCATCAGTCCACAGAACACTATCCCAAAACTTCTGTGGTTTGTCCACATGACTTTTGGCATACTGCAGTCGACTCTTCTTATTCTTTGGAGACAGCAAGGGGGTGCGCCTAGGAGTTCTGGCATGGAAGCCTTCATTACGCAGTGTGCGCCGTATTTTCTGAGCTGAAACTTCAGTACCCACATCTGACAAATCTTTTCTCAGTTCCTCAGCAGTCACACGGGGACTTTTCTCCACTCTACGCTTCAGGTAGCGCACAGCAGTCAAAGTCAGCATCTTCTTTCTGCCACGACCAGGTAGCGTTTCAGCAGTGCCCTTTGCCTTGAATTTGCGAATGATGCTTCCTATGGTCTCTCTTGGTATGTTTAACTTTTTTGCAATCTTCTTATAGCCATTGCCCTTCCTGTGAAGAGTAATCACCTCTTCTCTTGTCTTCCTGGACCATTCTCTTGACTTCACCATGTTTGTAACCACACCAGTAAATGTCTAGAAGGAGCTGAGTATCACAGTCATTTTAAAGCTGCCTAATTGGTGCTTATTATGCTTTATTGCTGCTCCGTGACATCCACAATACCTGATTGAAAACACTTGAATGAACCTCTGTTCTTCAGAGTGGTAGTCTTTAAGGGGTTGAATAATTGTGTCAATGAAGAATTCACAAAAGAAACATTTACTACTGTATTACAAAACCAATTGATGTCATTTTAGTTGCATATGGTTCTTTAAAAAGTCCTTGTAGGATTTCATTCTGAATACAATTACAAATGTACACTAAATTCCCTAAAACCCTTTACAGCATTGGGGGTTGAATAATTTTGAACACAACTGTATAACTATATGTATTCAGTTTAAAGCACTTGCTATAATGATGATATATATTTATGAAATGCATCTTAATTGCTATATATATATATATATATATATGTATGTCAGAAATGCAGGACTCTCGAGTCCAAGTTCACACACCCGGTGCAACGCCAACCACAGTATAGAACGAATAGACGGTGGCACTCTGGGTCTTCTCCAAGAATATCGATTTATTGTATATAGAGCCAACGTTTCAGCTTGCTTCCCGCAAGCTTTCCTCAGGACAATACTCAAATACAAACAAAACACATATTAATACCAAAAACAGTGACTCACTAATTACCGTGATCCCCTCCACCTGCGGTGCCGGTACGCGCAGATGCTGTCAAACCGTGATGACATCAGAGCTAGCCTCCGCCTCCAGGATGCCATCACCCTGACAACCATTGCCAAAATACATTGTTAAACGTGCGTTGTAGTACCTAAGCACCTCGAATGTAATCAATTACAGTGCAATTAAAAACATCAGGAATATTTTCTACACAGAGCTTATCAAAGGGTGCACACCAAATATTACAGCCCAGGCAGGGGTAATCATTGGATTGCCTAAAACAAGGAAACAAGTACATAAGATAAACTTGCTATGCCCGGCTAAACTGTAGCACATGCGGCCAACCGTGGTCCTAAACCAAGTTATAATATGGTGCTATATCTAGTAGAAAGACCATATAAATAGTACCACCCAATTAAACCTCCCACCTGTTATACACTATTCGGCTTTCTATAGGAATGGAGAAAAAAAGATTCTTTCATGTAACCCCCTCGGGGAAAGAGTGTCCAATTCTCCAATCCAATACACTTCTTTACGCAATAGAAGGTTACTTCAATCTCCCCCCCTCCTCAACCGGGGGAACTGATCGATAGTCGTAAACTTTAACATAGCTAGCTGGTGTCCCTTCTCTAAAAAATGTCTAGCTACTGGCTTTTCGCTGGTCTGGTCCCTGTATGCTGTTCTGATAGAGGACCAATGTCCTTGTATACGTTCCCGCACAGTAGTATCGGTTTTCCCTATATAGCATAGTCCACAAGGGCAGGAGATCTTGTAGATGACAAAGTCCATTGTACATGTAATCCGATGTTGGATCTGATAAGATCGTGGTTTGTGTGGATGATTAAACTGGGTGCCTGGTACCATGTGGCTACAAGTCACACAGCCCAGGCACCTATAGTATCTGTTATTACACGGTGCCATCGTTTGATTGTAGCAATGCACAGGGTCAGTCTTGACCAACATATCTCTCAGGTTCCTCAAACAACGGTAGCTCATCATTGGTTTCATTTTAGTGCTCTTAGGAAGGCTTCCAACTCGAGCAATCACCGGCCAGTTTCGATGAACAATCCTCTGTACTTCCCGTGAGTATGGAGAGAATGTGGACATAAACACCATACCTGGTGTCTTTTTTGGTGCTTTTGTAGTATTTTTGCACTTATCTAGTGCTCACTGTAATGTGAACCTAGAGTAGCCACGTGCACTGAATTTTGCCCACATCTCATTAATCTGGGATTCAATATTAGCATGATCTGAGTTATTTTTATATACACACAAAACAAATTGTATGGAATAGACTCTTTTAAATGTGCCGGATGAGAACTGTTAGCATGTAGGATCGTATTGCGATCCCTGGGTTTCCTTAATAGGGTGTACTGTACACGATTTTTATCACGGTAAATGCAAACATCGAGGAAATCAACCATTGTAGAACTGATTGTGGACGTGAGGTGAATTGGAGTATTCAGGGAATTGATCTGTTTGATGATACTCTCCACCTGTTGAACCTCCTGGTTGACTATCAAAAGGACGTCATCTATGAACCGTGTATATAGAATCAATGTGTCACCAAATAGAGGGATAATATGCTCCTTTTCAAAGTGATACATATATGAATTGGCGTACATAGGTGCAACAGACGAACCCATGGATATCCCCATGGTCTGAATATATCACTTATGTTTGAATCTAAAACAGTTCCAAGACATATTCCACTGGGGGACCACTATATTGAGTCAATTGTTTTAGAGTATTTTGCATAGCCTCCAATCCCCCTTCCATGGGGATAACTGTGTAGAGACTCTTAATATCACATGAAAGAATCAAAATGGGACCTTGAGGTAATTGCACTGCATCCAATTTACATAATAATTCATGTGTATCCTTCAAGCATTTGTGTCCAGCATTAGAACCGGAGTTTCGAACATAAGTGGTATATTCAGACCATGGGGACATCCATGGGTTCGTCTGTTGCACCTCTGTATGCCAATTCATATATGACTACTTTGAAAAGGAGCATATTATCTCTCTATTTGGTGACACATTGATTCTATATACACGGTTCATCGATGACGTCCTGTTGATAGTCAACCAGGGGTTTCAACATGTGGAGAGTGTCATCACACAGATCAATTCCCTGAATACTCCAATTAAACTCACGTCCACAATTACTTCTACAATGGTTGATTTCCACGATGTTCGCATTTACCATGATAAAAATCATCTACAGTACACCCTATTTTGGAAACCCAGGGATCGCAATACGATCCTACATGCTAACAGTTCTCATCCGGCACATTTAAAAGAGTCTATTCCATACAAACAATTTTTGCGTGCATATAGAAATAACTCAGATCATGCTAATATTGAATCCCAGATTAATGAGATGTGGGCAAAATTCAGTGCACGTGGCTACTCTAGGTTCACATTACAGCGAACACTAGATAAGTGCAAAAATACTACAAAAGCACCAAAAAAGACACCAGGTATGGTGTTTATGTCCACATTCTCTCCATACTCACGGGAAGTACAGAGGATTGTTCATCGAAACTGGCCGGTGATTGCTCGAGTCGGAAGCCTTCCTAAGAGCACTAAAATGAAACCAATAATAAGCTACCGTCGTTTGAGGAACCTGAGAGATATGTTGGTCAAGAGACTGACCCTGTGCATTCCTACGATCAAATGATGGCCCAACGTAATAACAGATACTATAGGTGCCTGGGCTGTGTGACTTGTAGCCAGATGGTACCAGGCACCTGGTTTACTCATCCACATAAACCACGATCTTATCAGATCCAACATCGGATTACATGTACAACGGACTTTGTCATCTACAAGATCTCCTGCCCTTGTAGACTATGCTATATAGGGAAAACCGATACTACTGGGCGGGAAAGTATACGAGGACATCAGTCCTCTATCAGAACAGCATACAGGGACCGGACCAGCGATAAGCCAGTAGCTAGACATTTTTTAGAGAAGGCACACTAGCTAGCTATGTTAAAGTTTACGACAATCGATCAGGTCCCCCGGTCGAGGAGGGGGGAGATTGAAGTAACCTTCTTTTGCAAAAAGAAGCGTATTGGATTGGAGAATTGGACACTCTTTCCCCAAGGGGGTTACATGAAAGATTCTCTTTTTCTCCATTCCTATAGAAAGCTGAATAGTGTATTGCTTTATCTGGCTGTTACGTATAATGTATAACAGGTGGCAGGGTTAATTGGGTGGTACTATTTATATGGTCTTTCTACTAGATATAGCACCATATTATAACTTGGTTAGGACCACGGTTGGCCGCATGGGCTACAGTTTAGCCGGGCATAGAAAGTTTATCTTATGTACTTGTTCCCTTGTTTTAGGCAATCTAATGGTTACCCCCACCTGGGCTGTAATATTTGGCGTGCACCCTTTGATAAGCTCTGTGTAGGGAATATTCCTGATGTTTTTAATTGCACTGTAATTGATTACATTCGAGGTGCTTAGGTACTACAACGCACGATTAACAATGTATTTTGGCAATGGTTGTCAGGGTGATGGCATCCTGGAGGCGGAGGCTAGCTCTGATGTCCTCATGGTTTGACAGCATCTGCGCGTACCGGCACCGCAGGTGGAGGGGATCACGGTAAATAGTGAGTCACTGTTTTTGGTATTTAGATGTGTTTTGTTTGTATTTGAGAATTGTCCTGAGGAAAGCTTGCGAGGAGCAAACGGAAACGTTGGCTTTATATACAATAAATCTATATTCTTGGAGAAGACCCAGAGTGCCGCCATTTATTTGTTCTATATATATCTATATCTAACAATATGTATTCAGTATAAAGCACTTGATATATATATATACAGTATATATTTACTGTATAATAGCTATGGGCCCTATTACAATCTTCGAGCAAACGTCAGCGCTGACGCAAAACGCATTAACGTGAGGGGCAAAATCCTTTGCGCAGAACGTCGTATTACAAAGTCAGCGCAACAAATGCATGTAATCGTCTAACGCGGGTGGACCTGCCCAAACCCTTTGCGAGCGTACTTTACTGCGCGCGTCCTATACTTAACATTGTGATCGCAAATGCGTTTGTGCGCTGGTACGCAGATGGTATTACAATCTTTGCGCGCATAATTTTAACAACTCCTAAAAGCTGGTGGTAACGGCAAATCTGAACGTCCTGGCTGAACCCAAATACACCAGCCCAAAAAAAATACAGCAAAGTATAGTTACACATTCTACACATACACAAACTAATAAAATGGAGAAGTTGTGTGTGCATTTATTATTGCTGCAGCAAATATATGCAGATTGATTTTGACAGGCGCAAAAACTTAACGTGAGATAATTGTGGTTCCTAATTCTGATTGGCTGAATCGTGTGAAAAAACAGTCCGCACACCGATTTATGCGCGTTATTGCTCGACGGATGAAAAAATGCGCGAGGTTTGTCATTCCAGCGTTGATTTATGCGCGTTAACGTTTAACGCTTCGCGCACAAATTCACATGCTGCGCGAGCATTTTAGCGCAAAGATTGTAATAGGGCCCTATATGTATTCAGTATAAAGCACTTGCTATAATGATGACATATATTTATAAAATGCATCTTAATTGCTATATATATATAACTATTTGTATTCAGTATAAAGCACTTGATATAGTGATGATATAAGGTTATGATATACATCTTAATTAATGCATATCTATATAATCAGTATAAAGTACTTGCTATAATGATGATATATGGTTATGATACACATCTTAAATAATCTATATGACTACATAATCAGTTTAAAGTACTTGCTGTAATGATAATATACAATATATTTATGAAATGCATCTTAATTCTGATATATATCTATATATAATCAGTATTAAGTACTTGCTGTAATGATGATATATCGCTATGATATACATCTAATATATATATATATATATATATAAATGTATAGAATCACCCGCACTCCAGGATTTTTCACGTTTTTTTTCACTTTATTAGAACTTGTTTATATCTGCCAACGTTTCAGTTCCAATCCGGAACTTTCATCAGGACAAAAAACAATTGTTTTTTGTCCTGATGAAAGTTCCAGATTGGAACTGAAACTTTGGCAGATATAAACATGTTCTAATAAAGTGAAAAAAACGTGAAAAATCCTAGAGTGCGGGTGATTCTATACATTCTCATATGATCAAGAGGCCACCACCGAGCACCGGGTCTGTGGAGTAACAGTGAACCGTGAGTGCAAACCAAATCGATTGAGTTGTATATATGTATATATATATTATATATATATATATCCACCTCGATCCCCACACACCCTGTACAACGATTCCTTCCTCCGGTGCTGGAACCTGGTACACTACACAAATAGAATCGCGATGTTCCGCTACATGGAGACTTACTATTGATTTTTTAATTATTTATTGAGCGTCAACGTTTCAGTCCCACCGGACTTTTCGTCTTGAGAAAAGTCCATTGGGACTGAAATGTTGACGATCAATAAAGAACTTAAAAATCAATAGAACGTCTCCATGTAGCGGAACATCGCGATTTTATCTATCTATCTATCTATCTATCTATATATATATAAATAGTGCATATAGTAAATGTTATAATGCAAATATATTCCTGACATACATCTTAATATATATATATAGTAGTATTTGCTAATATGAGCTTTCGGAGCAATGCACATAGACGTAGACGTGTGCAGTACATGTTTTATGGTGTGCAAACATAGTACATTTATTACTTACAAACTGTAAAGAATCAAGACCTGTTAATTTTGATTTTCATTATTAGGAACCAAATATGAAAAGCCGTAAAAGTGTGGGACGTAAATGGTCGAAAGCAGGAGCAATTAACACGCTGGCACACCTTGATTGATATCTCTGGACGCTTATCAGTATAGTTTTGTCTCAGTGCCATCTCCAGCCGCTCACAATATAGAATTAAGGGAGAACAATGGAAGGCTAATTCAAGTGTACAATTAAAGAAAAGAAAATTTACATCGATATTTCAATCCCTGATGGAATGTTTGTCAGGACTAAATGCGCTCCCTCGAAATGACTCTTTTTTTTTTTTTGCATTGATTGATCAAATATAGTGGTCTTCTATCCACCATAGATCTCATATTAGCAAATATATTTTCCTTCATCTATAAGAAAAATAAATTAAGTATATATATATATATATATATATATGAGAAATAAAGTTTTAAAAAAAATTGGAGAATTTTTAAAATATATATATATATATATATATATATCATTTTTCCTTATGACTAGTTCATTGATAATCAGTCAATGCATCTATGGCCATGAAAACTTTTATAAATTAATTTATTTTTTTGTATTTATTCAGATATATACAGTATATATATGTGCATTGCTACGAAAGCTCATATTAGCAAATACTACTATATATATATTTCAATTAAGATGTATGTCAGGAATATATTTGCTATATATATATATATGTATTTATAAATAATTTAGGATCTATCCATAAGCCATGGATCTCGTGTTAGCAGATAGATTTTCCATGTCATTTATAAATGTTTCCATGGCCTTAGAGGCATTTATTGATTGTCAATGAATTACATAAGATATCTATATATTGATATAGATATATGTAAGCCAAAATGATGTGCACATTGAAGACTTGATGTAATGCTTAGTAAATACATTTATTGCAAACTGAATTAGTTGATGTTTAATCCACTACGGGACTGTTCTCAAGACAGGGCTTGAAATGTATATTCCCTGTCATTTATAAAAGTGTCTATAGCCATAGATGCATTGATTGATTTTCAATGAAATTGTGAGATTTGGGAATGCTATTTGCAATTTGTTTGATATCTCTCCAGGGTGACTGTGGAGAGATAAAACAAAGAATATCATTTCTCTACAGGGGGCACTCTAATATTGTATTAAAAGTATACAAATAAGGTTTTGATATGCTAGTGAGTGCTTTTCAGTATGTTACAATGCAAAATTGAGTTAACCCAATTTAACACGATATGTAGTGAAAGGGTTAAGAGGTAACTGAAACAAATAGAATGATAACGTTTTTAATAAATACATTTATTTTACGTAACAACTTCTCTTGTCACATTTACAGAATTTCAAACATCCAATACAAGTGAAGCAACCACTGATTACAGTTCCAGTCTATATGAATCAACCACTGAATACATGTCCAGTCTATATGAATCAACCTCCAATGGCACAGTCGGTCCATTTGAATCAACCTCTGAATCTGTCACACTATACCCATTTCCATCAAGTACTGCAGCTGAAACATCCAGTCCAGCTGAATTAACCACCGATGACACATCCAGTCCATTTGAATCAACCATTGCTTCTGAGACATCATGTCCATTTCCATCAAGTACTGCAGCTGAAACATCCAGTCCAGGTGAAGTAACCACCTATGACACATCCAGTACATTTGAATCCACCACTGCTGCTGACAGGTCAAGTCCATTTGAAACAACTGCCGCAGCTGACACATCCAGTCCATTTGAATCACCAACTGCTGCTGATACATCCAGTCCATATGAATCAACCACTGATGACCCATATAGTCAATTTCAATCAACAACTGCAGCTGGCACATCTAGTCCATTGGAATTAACCACTTATGATTCATTCAGTTCTTCAAAATCAGCAACAGTCATGCCATCGTTCTCATATGAATCAACTCCAGTTGACTCATCAACTCAGTTAATGCCAGGAACAGATGAATCAGCCAGCACACTGTACTCAACTATTGAATCTTTGCCTAGTCAGTTTGAATCAACTGCAGGTGAAATATCAGGTCTCTCTAAGTCAACTGTTGAAATACTATCCAGTATTCCTGGTGAAACTTCTGGTCTAGTTGAATCAACTACTAGACCAGAGGCCACAGTCAGTCCATCTGATTTCATCACCGAAGGGTCAAGAACAGGTGAATCAACCACAGATACTCCATTCATATCATCTGAATCAACATTAGCTGAATCACCAATGCCTTCTATGCCAGTTACGGTTGATTTGGCTACAGAAGAAACATCAAGTCCGCTTGATTTAACCACATCTGTTTTCATCACCGAAGGGTCAAGAACAGGTGAATCAACCACAGATACTCCATTCATATCATCTGAATCAACATTAGCAGAATCACCAATGCCTTCTATGCCAGTTACAGTTGATTCGGCTACAGAAGAAACATCAAGTCCGCTTGATTTATCCACATCTGATTTCATCACCGAAGGGTCAAGAACAGGTGAATCAACCACAGATACTCCATTCATATCATCTGAATCAACATTAGCTGAATCACCAATGCCTTCTATGCCAATTACAGTTGATTCAACTACAGAAGAAACATCAAGTCCGCTTGATTTATCCACATCTGATTTCATCACCGAAGGGTCAAGAACAGGTGAATCAACCACAGATACTCCATTCATATCATCTGAATCAACATTAGCTGAATCACCAATGCCTTCTATGCCAATTACAGCTGATTCAACTACAGAAGAAACATCAAGTCCGCTTGATTTAACCACAAAAATAATAACAGAATCAACCCTGCTTGAAACATTCACCCCTTCTGAACCAAGAACAAATGGCAAATCAAGTCCATTTCAAACAGCAACCTTTGAATCATACACTTCACCGTATTCAGTAACAGAGGTAACCTTTAGCCTAGCTACATTAACCACTGGTGACACATCCAATCCAACTGATGAAACCACATCCATTGTCAAGCCAACAATCACAGAAACATCACTTACAGCTAGTCCATTCACTGGTTCACAGAAAACCGCACTTTCTGAGACAACAGCACTAGGGGAAATTACAGGTAGTGGTGCACCCTCTAAGTCCACTGCAACTACAATTTATGAGTCAGTGACTGGAATTGGTAACACAACTGAAAGTGCAAGTTCAACAAGCACCAGAGAAACTATGGCTACTGATGCAACAGTTGTCACAGTTACAGGACCGACAACAATGAGTCAAACGAACAACGAAACAGCAAATGTTATTACTAGTACTACTGCTTCTACAGCAGTGTCTGATGCAACCAAATCTACTACGAATGCAACCATCACCGAAACTATACCTCCAATCGGTACATTGATAAGCACTGCTGTATCCTTGTCTGAAGAACCAAACACCGCAGCAACAGGTGTGATACCCACTACTAGCGCAACTACTACAACTACCACAACTACAACCACTCTATCTTCATCTCCTACAACAATACCAGGGGTTGTAACACGTAAGTCACTGAAAGTTCATTGTATTTTTTTTAATCAATACTCAGCAAAGTATCCTTCACGCAGAGTATAAGGAGTTAATTTTGAATATCAATTCGATAGTTGATATCAATATAATAGTTCATTTAAAATTCGATAGTTGATATCAATTTGATAATTCATTTCAAATTTGATAGTTGATATCAATTCGAATTTTGATCACTAAATAAAACCCCATTTAATCAAATTTTGCTGTTAAAAGAAAAGCTAGGGTTAAATTTTAAGCTGTGTCACAGATTTAGTATTTGAGCCAAATTAAACAGTGAAACAAAATTAATTTGTTTCATAAAGTCCTTTGCTGACTATTACTTGTATTGTAAGTTAAGATCAATATGATAGTTGATATCAATTTGATAGCTCATTTCAAATTTGATAGTTATTTCAATTATTCAAATTTTTCTTTTATGATGATGACACAGTGTAAAACGAAATAAATTAGCTATAATGTAGTTTTGTTTCGAATTCGTATCGTATCGATTCGTTATTCTTCCGTATACTTCCGAAATACGAATTATCGAATTTTGTTTCAAATTCCAAATTTTTCTGAAATGAATGCACATCTCTAACAGGAACCAGGATCTCTAGTATCTGGAGGCTTAGATAAAGGTGGAGAACTCAGGAACTTTGGTAGCCACAGGCACAATGTAAAGTGCAAAGCGGGATATGCAAACCGAAAGAATGACAGAAAGCAAACAGAGAGTATAGAACAAAAAACAGAACTAACAGAACTAAAGCAAAACACAAAGGTACAAGACTAAACTTAGAGAAAATACAAGACAAACACTATCTTAGACTGGACTGAGAGGAATTAAGGAATAAGCAGGGCAAGGAGGTAAGGGAGCTCACAGGACCTCAGAGTATCAAACTAACAAAATGAGAGAGCGAGGAGGAAAGGGAGAGACCAGAGGATATAGCTGGCTGCACAGGTGTGCAATCACAATCCAGCCAGCTAAGGGAAATACAGGAATGGCAGAAGCATAGGAGTGGGAGATGAAGAGAGAAAACGTGGAATGGAGTAAAAGTATGATGGAACAGACAGGACAAACCGGTGAGGCAGAAGGAAAGGGGTGTAAGTCTCACACCTTCACATTTCACCAAAATTACAGTTAGCGATTCACACCACCAGATTTTAATGCCCTTCTGCAATAAAGAGCTCTTACTGTACCATTTCGTATCTTTAGTGTAATGTGTCGTTTTGTTTTACAGCCAGTTGCCAGAATGGAGGTCGTTACGATGGAAATAGGTGTGTTTGTCAAAGTAACTTCTACGGTGGCCTGTGTGAATATATCTCAAATCGAGTTGAAATAGGTAAGTGTTAGACAAGAGTTTTGTCAGACGATGAGTTTTACCTTTTTGATCCAAACCTTGGGAAATGTGGCTAATTCCTTTGCACATAGAGCATTTCTCTGTTGACAGTTGGTGAAATTGGTTGAATTTAGTTCTTTATTGTTTTATGTGTGGTTTCTTTTATTTATAAGTAAGTCATCTGGAAACTTATCTTCCCCATAATTGTTGGGAAAAAAAATCGGTGGGAGCCGATGTGCCTTACCGGCTCTCTGTTACATCACCTACTCCGACCCAGCCACTGCGGAGCGAGTCAGAATAATTGGGGGACGCAGACAGATACTGGCACCGCCACTGATATCAGTTCCTAAAGTCCATAGGACTACATGGAGTCCAGTGCAAGCTCGCATAAGCTCTTCCTGAGGTTGCATGATCAGGATGGCACAGGAGATGCAGAAAAAGCACAAAAGGACACAAGGAAACTATTTGTCTTCCATGCCACACCAAGTTCAGGGAGCTGGTTTGTCTTTCAGAACGGGTACCAGCAGTATTAACTAATCATTTAAAAACATTAGGTGACAATGACCAATCTCACATTGCTTAAAGGGACGCTCTACTCATCCTAACCGCGTTAGAGTTATAAAGTGGCCAGGATGTGTAGAGTCTCCCTACCAGCATCCCCCAATCTGGTGAAATCGTGGGTGAAGGGGAGGAGTTTCCTCCACCCCACCCAGCATCACCAGCAGCCAATATTTTTTAATTTCCCAGCTACCAGTCACCAGATCAGCAGGCGGAAAGCCAGGGCCGGATTAACAGTATCATGGGCGTGTTACTAAAGATTATGGTGGGCCTTTTTATAGAAATAGAATGAAAAACGCATTTGTGCATATTTTGTTAACATAAATATTGGTCCATCTAAAACACAAGCCGCTTCACCGCTGCGAGGACAGAAGGGGTACTTTGGACTGCTGTATTTCCATTCTTTACACCCCACAAAGTCACTTTAGGTGTCATTGGAGAGGACAGAGTCCTTTTTAACGATACCAAACATAACCATGTGAAGAAAAAAACACAAACGTAAATTTATTATTATTTCTTTAATTAATTTTTTTGTTTCTAAGCGATGGCATTGTCCACCATTTCTCACATATAAAATGAGCAATACCACTGCTGTTACCTTCTCATTTCCCACGCTGTGAACAAAGTCAGTGTTTTATCACTTTATTCATAAAACACAATGCGCCAAAATACAAAAAAATTTTTTTTTCCAGTTTTAGTTAAAATTTGTTAAAAAATGCTCCCCCTCGCTACGCCACTGAGCAGAGACTGTTAGCAACATCTGCCCAATTAGTTGAAAAACCCCCCAAAAAAAAACAAGTTGCACAAGATCCCCAAGTCTACATCAAGTGGTAATCATGAACCATTTCACTAGAAAACATACAGGGTTATTCAAAGAGATCTGAATGGCTGGAGAAAGGTAACTGAACGCTGAAAATCAGCGTTCGGTTACCTTTCTTGGCCATTCGGCTATCCAGAGAGCAGGCAATACGCCAAATCCTGGCGAATTGCTTGCACATTCAGTGCCTGTTCGGTGCCTGTTCGAGGGCAGTGAAATCCCCATGAAAAAGCACTGCTTCGGCTATTCAGAGAACACAAACCAGCAGTGAAAGGTTCCCGAAATGCCCGGCTATTTGGTGGTTTAATTCGGCAAGTTTATTCAGGCGAATCCCATAGGCTTCAATGTTAAAAATATTCCCGTTTTAATTCAATATCTAGTAAACCGTTCATTATAAAATTCTGCAGTAAAGAGTCTCTTTATTTATAGATTTTTTAGGATATTTTAAACATTTTTTTTTTTAAAAAGTCCGAATTATTTTTTTTTAACTTTACTTATTTTTTCTGTAACAGCCCTTTTTATTATCATTCCCTGGACCTCATAAGTAAATTTCAGACATTTTCGCTCAGTAGTGTCTTTGCAAACAACGTTTCACTTTTTAATGATTCAAGCAAACTGTTTTGCTAATTTATTCACCCCCTTCGTCTGCGGTCTCGGCTTTTTCCGGCGGCTGCGCTGCGTGTGATTGGCTCCTGCTCGGGTTTTTCTGGCATCTTCGACGGGTTAATCCAGATGTTTTTGTGGGTTTTCGGCGTGCATTCGCTGGGTTTTGCGGCTAGTTTTCGTAGGGTTTGCGGCAGCCTTTTCCCTGCGATTCGGGGACCCTGTGGTGCTTGCTGAATATACCGCAGGGTCACCAAAATGGGATCGGCAAAACGAACCGAATTGAAAGGTGCGGTGACTTTTCGATTCTCTTTGAATAACCCTGTATGTGTTTATAAATATAGTATGTGCGTAAATATATATAAGACTCATAATATATAAATCCATGATGTATTTGTTTTGGGGGTTTATTGGATGTTGGGGGTGGAGAGAAAAATTATGCGGTGGGCTGGCTTTCGGAGGGCCGATGAGAATGTTTGTCCAGGGTCCAATCAATATTAAAGACAGGCCTGGAAAGGAGGGGGGGTTTCTTTCGGATCCCCCTCACTCTTGATTGGAGGTAGAAGGTAAAGACAGACATTGCCTGTCTTTAACCCCTGAGGTGCTGGTACACCATCTGGCGCCATTTGACCCTGGATCGAGGCCCAGTTCTGGTGTGGGCCGCCATTTTAGATGGCAGCTCCACCTCCGGGTTCCCCCTCGTCATCTGATGTCATCACGCATGTCGCAATGACATCATTTAGCCAGGAAACCCCTAGCTGCTGAGGATTTCCTAAGGAAATCCTATGGTGGATAATAGGGGCTTCCTTTGAGTTAAGAAAAAAATAATAAAAATATTTTTTTTTTTAAAAAAGTATTTTTTTGTGTGTGTTTTTATTATTAATGCAGCAATATTGTTCCCATTTCAATTTTAATGTGAACAGTGATGCTGCACTAAAAATTTTTTCCAAGTTTTTTTTTAGCTAAAATCACGTAACTTCCCCAAACAAAATTTAATGAGTCCCCATTTCTAATTTTTTTAACAAGCGCACCCCATAGAAAATATAACCGCAAAGGTTCACATGATAAAATGTGAAAAAACACTTTACACGCTGTAGATGATTGAAAATTCAAATGTTATTGCATGTTTTGTTATAATATTATGGCAGGACATGACGTATACATATAATAATTAGACATGTGCACAGCACAAAATTTCATTTTGGACAAGTGGATTCGTCCTAAAACACAATTTATTTAGTTGCTAAAGAAATTAATTTTCAGTTCTTTAGTATGAAAACGAATTTCGTTCATCCGAAAACCTGCAGATACAAATAATATTGTAGTGGTGGCTCCTCAGAGGGCTGAGATCGGCTGCTTGTTACAGTATCTCTCACTCTCAGCACAATGTGTCAGGCAAAGCTGTTACATTAACTGACTGCTGCTCATCACAGCGCTCAGAGCTTCAGTAAAACTAGTAATAATATTTTTATATATAAGAGGTTAGAACAATATTATTTCCTTGTTTTACTGAAGCGCTGAGCGCTGTGATGAGCAGCAGTCAGTTACTGTAACAACTGAGCCTGATGCATTGTAATGAGAGATAATGTAACATGCAGCCGATCTCAGCACTCACAGCCACTGGATTTAAAGGGCTCAAAAAAAATGTTCTTCTCTGTATAATGTAGAGAACATCCTCCTGCATTAATTAATACCCCTCTCTTTATAATGTATATAACATCCTCCTGCATTAATTATTGTCCCTCTCTGTATAGAACATCCTCATTGCTGGTCTCCTTCACTCATCAGTGTAATATTACAAAAAGAACTGAAACTAAAATGTAATGCATTTTCCTTTAGTTTCTTTCGTTTTTTTGGACCGAGCAGTTTCGTATCTCTTGAGTCATACGAAAAATAATTATCCCAAAATTCAGACAAAATCGTTTTAGTACTAAAACTAATGCACATGTCTAATAATAATGATATATTATGAATCTGCCGAAGTCTGCCGGAAAGAATGATATATAATATGTCTGGGTTGTATAATAAAAAATGAATTCAAATCGCGTTTAGACATGATGAGCAAAACCGGTAAAAATTAGCTCAGCACACAGAGGTGAAATGTCTCAGCAGCGAAGGGGTTAAAAATAATAACAATTTAATATAATAAATATAATTTTAAAAAATCATTTTTTTTTTTAAAAAAGAGTGTTTATAAAAAAAGTTTATTGTAAAAAAAATAATAAATGGTCTTTAAAAACATTTTTTTTTAAAGATATGTCCTTTATAACATTGAAACCTATTAGATTCGCCTGTTTAACCCTGTTGAATTGAAATCACCAAAATCGGTTCATTTCACTGCAGTTTTGGTACAATTAGGCGTTCTGTGAAAAGATGAATTGTTAGCTCTCTGGGACAATTTTGATGCTCCCGAATTGCACCGTATTGCGTAGAAATGCATCGTATTTCGCTGTCAGTTCACCTGTATTTGACAAATCGACCCCTTTGTGTATACACAAATTGCCCCAAAATTTAACCTACGGTGAAATTCATTGTTCAGAGCATTTCGGGGGCAAATTCAGATGTTAGTAAATAACCATTTAAGAGTTTTTTGGTTTTTTTTCAGAAACAATGGAAACTGTAATGGAAGTGGAACTGACTTTTATCTATCAAGAATTCACAGAGGAGTT
This sequence comes from Leptobrachium leishanense, assembly GCA_009667805.1. Taxonomy (NCBI): domain Eukaryota; kingdom Metazoa; phylum Chordata; class Amphibia; order Anura; family Megophryidae; genus Leptobrachium; species Leptobrachium leishanense. Next base: position 30,876,713 of record CM019065.1, on the reverse strand, counting down.
GACAAATAACACATCGGAGGAATATAAAAAATTTGAAGAGGAATTTAAAAAAAACGTAAGTAATTGACGCTCACATATGTATCTGCAATATGAAAGCTTAATATAAAACACGATTATCTACAACATATAAGAAAACAGCCTTTTTATAAGAATGCAATGGTTAGATTGAAAAGTTCTGATAAATGTACTGTCAATGCACACATGAAGAAAAAATCATAATAAAACCCTCTCTAACATTTTATAAATAGGAAAAGTCTTTGAACAATAAGCAAACCGCATGGTAAAAAATATGATCTGTGCACTGCTGTCAAGTTTTCTGTTGGTTTTGTATCTTCTATGTGTAAAATTAGATCCAGGGTCGGATTTTTTTATTTTTATTTTTATTTTTGTTTTTCCAGACCAAGGCACCCCCTTGTACAGTAAATGTTAAAAGAAAAAACAAAAATTAAAACAAATATGGCTCCAGTTAGGTTTCCTTGTTCCATGCCAGCTTGGATATCAGTACAAACTTTTAAAAGGGCAGTGGTAGTTGAATGATTTGGACGAAAGCCAGATTGATTTGGGGTTAAATAGTTCCGATACTGATAATAATCACGTGTGTGTAGACACATTTTCCCAGAATTTTTGACATTATAGAGAGCAATGATATTGGACGGTAGTTGGATACCAAAGTCTTGTCACCACTTTTATGGATAGGTACCACTCTTGCAGTCTTACAGAGTTTGGGTATGTATCCAGTCGCCAGTGATTCATTGATTATAGTTGCAACAGGTTTTGCAATTGCCGGCGCACTGATTTTCTGCAGCATTGTTGGGATTTGATCAGGTCCAGACTGGCATTTCATTTTTTGATTTCGGAGAAGTTTAGTAATGACACTGACAGGCATTGCATTTTTCTCCGATACAGGGTTTTTGAACACTTGGAGGGGCCTGACCTGTGTGCTGCCTTTCAGAATGCGTGTCATTTGCTAGCTTAGCAATCAGGGTGGTGGAACATCCAACAAAATAATTATTAAAGGCATTTGCTACATCTAGGGGGTGTTGCAGGGTTTAGTTACTTTGACAGTGGGCGGTTGGGAGTGGATGGGGGGTGATTGTATGTTACTTATGATTTTCCAAAAGTTTATAGGGTTTGATACGCTATTGTTTAGATTTTCATTGAAGTATATATCTAATAGAAAGAAAATACAAAGAAAAAGGCGCACACTGGAGGCTTGCTTAAGGCTAGGGTCAAACGAACGCATTATTCGCAGCGACAGTCAAAAAGTGCGTCTGAACGCATTGACGTATTTTTTCACGGAATGCGCGAAAACGGTCAGACGACGCGTATTTTCGTGCGTGATTTTTGTACGGATCGTCAATAAAACACTTTTTGCATCTGGACGTTATGTAGGCTGGACATTAGCAGCGTCTGACATCTCCTAATCACGCACACATGCCGCTATGCCACCGCAGCACACTCTGTACGTCAATACTAGCGGTTCTGCGTTGCTGAAAAAATGCGTTCATTTTCCACTTGCGTTGCGCGGCCGGACTTTTGTGCGGCCGTACTTCGTATATTGGCCGTCATTGCTCATCATTTGCTGCTACTGCGGCTGTGATTAAGTGCGCCTAAACGAACGTTAAAAATGCGTTAGTCTGACCCTAGCCTAAAAAAAACAAAAAAGTTTTTTTTATTCCATTTTAGGTGAAGAAAAAATGTTTCAGGCCACTTGTGGACTTTTATCAAGACATAAGACTGAAACGTCGACTTGTTTTTTCTTCACCTAAAATGGAATAAAAAAAACACTTTTGTATTTTTTAAGCAAGCCTCCAGTGTGCGCCTTTTCCTTTGGAGTTCATATATATATAAATATATATAGTATATATATATATATATATACTGTATATAAAAGTTTTTTTTTTCAGGTCAGAAATTCCGCCAAAATGTAACCAGACACTGAAATTCAGCGTATGGTGCCATTTCAGGCCCATTTGGCTATTCAGAGAGCAGGCAGTGTGTGCCAAATATTGGGGAATTGCCAGTGAAATACGGTGCCTGTTCAACAGCAGTGAAATACCCCATAGAGAAGTAATGGTTAAACTATTCACAGACACCGAGCAGCAGAGAAATGTCAGTGAAATACCCTGCTGTTTGGTGGTTTCATTCACCAGGTTTAATCAGGCGAATCCCATAGGTTTCAATGTTAAAAATACTACTATTTTTATTAAATAATTATTAAACAGTTTATTCTTTTAATTTGCAGTAAAACGTTTCTCCATTTATTATTTATTGTTTTTTTTTTTAGGATTTTTTAGGCATTTTTCGGGATTTTTAAGGATTTATCGCCAATTTTTTTTCCAGATTTTTTTATTAAATAGTGGGTTTTTTTCTGTAACAGACCTTTCTTATTATCTATAGGACCTCATATATAATTTTCAGGCATTTTCGTTCAGTATGTTTTTTAAAACACGTTTCTATAGTTGCAGTTTTGGTTTTTCTTTTTACCTGGCCGGCGGCTTGTCTGCTTTTTTCTGCTGTGTTTGACGATCTGTTCAGCAGGTCGTCGGTTGTGCTAGGCGGTCTGTTCGGCGGATCGTTGACTGCTTGCAGGTGCGTTCAACAACTGTCCAGCGGGTGTACAACGATGTCTGGGTTTGGTGCGCCGGCCAATTCGCCACACTTCTGAATGCATTCACACAATGCTGAATTCACCCCAGGGTCAGTGAATCGGACTCACCAAAGTGCGGCGAATCAGAGAGCACCGAAATGTCAGGGACATTTCAGTGCTCTCTGAATAACCCAATGAGTTTTAAAAAAATATTATTTATTATTACCTTCTTGTACAATCTTCAGCTTGGAGTTGGGCCGTGAAAGGGAGAGTAGCCCATCATGACTGAACCGTTTGAGCAGCCAGCTCTCCAGGTGCTCGTCCTTAGCTCTTCCCCTACCCTCCTCCGTGCATCCTGTCAGCACTCATGGAGATCCTGTGTTTAAATATTTTTAAATGTGTAATGTGCCTCGAAAGGAAAAATTTTAAATATCTCCCACAATTTTTTGCATTTTATTGTTTTGTGTTTGTGGTGGGGAGAAGGCGCTCCAGATTTCTGTGCCTACAGGCTCCTGAGGAATCCAGCCCTGGTTAGATCACAGGTCCACATTAACATTACGCAAAGTAATACGTTTATTCTTGACTTTCTGACCTTTACTTGTGGCTTTTCTCTTTGCACAGATGAGAGAAATTTATGAAGGAATTGAAGGATACGAAGATGTGAACATAACAGATATAAGGTTAGTATCTTTGTTCACTTATCTTTTCAAGCAGTAACTCCTTTTGAAATGCTCGCCCCATTCAGTATATAAAAGAGAACAAACACATACACCTATTTAAACATATTTATGTGGTAACCAATAAAGCAGCAGTCAGTGGACTTCTTCCAGAGCTTAGTTTATTACTGTCGTGTTTGACAGTCCTCTTACCTGTGACCCCATTCTCCTGATACTGCTGTTAAGACATTGGCACCACGTTGCCACCAGATTGGCATCATGATCACTCGGAATGATGCCGACACTGCCTCCTGTCATTCTAATATTGCAACGTGGAAGAATCATGGAAGGAGACTAGGAACTATTTGTTCCCAGTCTCGCTTTCCTGCCAGTGACAGGAAGTGGCAGATTGTGCTGTTTTTTCCAACACGGGATGAGAGGTGAGTATGGGATTTAATGGGGGTGTTTAGAGAGTGTTATGTGATTTTGCAAATGCAGAATCACTTAACATCAGCGAAATACCATCTCCCGGGTGGAAGTGCAAGCTACACTGGAATAGCTTGTGCTTCCAGGCGTAGGTAAGAAATAACGTCTCCTATTCTAAGTATATAAGTTCCTCATGATTAAGGGAAACGCTAAAAGGGTTATTCAGAGAGCGTGAAAAGCAGGAGAATGACTGGAGAATGAAAAATTCTAGGTCAAAATAGCCAAACCAGAAAAATTCTCCCTTTCATCTCACTTTCCAAATCGGCTATTTTGACCTAGAATTTTTCATTCTCCAGTCATTCTCCTGCTTTTCACGCTCTCTGAATAACCCTGTAAATTTTTGACGCAAGTCCAGGTTGCGGCAAGAATGGAATAGCGAATCCCCTCGATAGCGACTTCTGTCGATAAGATAATTACAGGAGACGTTATGTGTAATGATATATTAGTATATCATTACACACATATATATATATATATATTAGTGTAATGGTATTAGAGTTTCTAGTAGTGCTGTGGGTTCATACTCTATGTGCTCAGGCCAACATTACCATGGCAATTTTATCACATGTAGATTACATTTTGTTGACCTTTCAGTCCCTGATAAATATCTCATTGACTGAAACGTTGATAAAATGTTCCCTTTTTGATGTAATACATTAAGCTCTAAAAGAAGCCTGATGAGTGTTTGGAGTTTTCATCCTGGACATCAATATATTAATATAATTGTCCTGTTGGGGACTTGTCAATGTTTACCTTACCTTTTGATGGAAGATTTCCATTGAGTTTCACAACTTTTGGTCCTTGATTGAGACTGTTATTGATATAATAGACCCATTGGGAACTGAAACCAGAGGCGGCTCTATAATTAGCAAAATAAGCAGTCGTCTAAGGCCTCTCTCCAACACGGGCCTCATCTGATGTGGTTTGTACGGATTTACAACCTGCACGGTTCATGTGACTGCTGAAATTCCATATAAATACACTCCAACATCTACTTACACCAGTTTTCCAAGACCACAGTCTCAGCCTTCATTAATTATAGTTTCTGGTGGTTAATTTCTGCACTTTTGCACAATAATGGGGGCCTCACAGTTGGGCTTTGCCTAAGGCCTCACTAACTTTAGAGCTGCCTCTATAAACATTGATGTAATACATTGAGGTCTGGATGAGCTCCATTGAGTGCTCCTTCCTTTATGCCATTTTACAAATGTTGCTACATACAGAAATGCTGAGACAACACGCCAATTGTACATTTATGTATAGTCAAATGAAACCCAATAGATGCGCTTTGGTCTAAATATGGTGACCAGTATAGTTCTTAAATTTAGGCCCAGACTGCCCAAATGATTAATCCAAAATATTAGCCCCACTCTCAAATCTTCATCCTATTCTTCTAACTACAAACCTCAATTAAGAAGTTGTTACTGTTCCCACCATTAATTTTCCATTCTATGGTCTTCACATTATATTGACTTGGACAAGCAAAACAATACCGTCTTTCTCTATTCCCCCCCCCCACTTCCTGTTTCTCCATAATCCATAATCTCAACTTTTTACACTGGTGTCTCTTTTCTGTTATTACAAACCTGCGCATTATCTCATGATTGTTACTATTGTGTTTCTGTGTCTTTGGCAGAAATGGCAGTATCATTGTAGCTCACATGGTGATTATCTCAACTATGATCGAGGAAGGCTTGAATGTGACTGCAAAACATGAAGAACTACTCCAGAGTTTGAATGAAAAGCTGGACGACTTCAAAAACTCAAGCTGTGCAGTAGAAAATAGTGAGTTGGTTTTTATTGTCACACATAATGTATAGGCCATGTGGCCCCCTATAGCACACTTCAGCTTTCTACCAGTAATGCATTTGGTGACTCTGAAAACCAGTACAGATTATAGGCAAGAAATATATGATATAACAAAGCAACTGCAAAACAGTCCTTTCTCAATCATAGGGATTCTAGGAAATACATTCACATGCTAGTCAAGCAAGTCCTGTCTTGCTCGCTATGCGTAAAGTCCCATATACACTAACCGACCACTTTACTGGTTACGACAGTTCAAATGCTTGATAACACAAATTGCTGATCAGCCAATCACATGGCAGCAACTCAATGCATTTTCGCAAAGCAAGTACAGTGCCTTGAAAAATAGAGAGATTGTGGCGCTTAGAAGGGAGAAAAGAGAAATGGATGAACTCGAGATCGAACACCTATAATGGTAGATCCCAAACTACCATAGACAAAACCAAATGAAAGATAGAATGGCGCAGCGCTCGTACGGGTAACTCACTCTCGAGGTGAATAAAATCACAAAGGGGTGTAACTTACAGAAAAACGGGATGAGAATTCTCTCAAGATGTATTGTTGTATGTCATAAACCAGAGAGATGATTTTACATCAATGACATGAAAAAACAAGAACATAAACTCATAGTGTGAATCAGTTGTTATACACAAATCGTATTTCTTATATCGTATGATGTACCACTCACATTTCAAAGAGCATCAGAACGCTCTATAGATTCAGCATGCAGGCATTTTGGGGCATGCCTTTCGGCCACAACCACGTCGAAATCTTGATAGGTCTCCGTTTCTCAAAAGAGCAAAAAATAGTACAAGATAGTGCAGATCGTTTGTGCATAAATTTAAAACAGATAGTAAAAAGGTCGCACTCACCCCACTGGAGCCTATGACCAGACTCCAAGTACGTTCGCTGGAGGTTTATAGTAATTCCGCCAAAACCTTATAAATGCTGCTCACCAAGAGAGGGTCCTAACCCAGATTGACAAATCAAACGAGGAGGAAGAAAATACAAATATTTCTAATTCTGGATCAACCAGATAAAAACACAATAAAATAAAAGAATCCAGACGCGTTTCGCCCTGCGTGACAATGGGCTTCATCAGTGGAAAAAACAGTTACAAATCAGACTATGTCTGATGTTTAAATAGTTGTGAGATCTCAAATTGTCATGAAACACGTGGGATTCCGACGTTCGCGGCCTCGAGTACATCATCGACGCTGCGGTATCGGCAAATGTCAAAAAACCACGCTGCCCCCTGGTGTCGTCACATCCGTCCGGCCGCAGCCAGAACTGGAAATGACGGTTGCAAAACGGGGAACATCCCACCTGCCCTCGAATCGCATTGTATGTGAAAAGTGAATCCGGAAGTTCTCTCCATGGGCCATGCGGAACCGAAACCAAATAAGTGTTCCATACAGTCATACGCCAGCACATTGCCACAGTGATCTCGACCATCATAGTCCTTGCTGTATTACGTCTGCAGCAGGTCAAATATTACCCATAATGTCCTTATCCGGGTTTTTTTTACTCTTCTTTAGATGAATGCAGCAATGGGTGGCTGTAGGTGGCTGGTCATGCTCCCCATGGTGGTAAATTCCATAGAATGAATTCATAAAATGAAATAAAACATAACAAAAACAAAAGTATTAATCTAAAAACTTCTATAAAAAATGGCATATCTCGAAATCTTTATTTAATCCTTACGAAATCAAGGTGTCTAGTATGAAAATCAACCTCATCTCCTCCTGGTTAGTGATGAGCCGAACACCCCTGTGTTCGGTTCATATCCGAACAGCCGAACGGCCGAAATGTTCGAATACGAACTCGAACACAATGTAAACCTATGGGAGCCGAACAAGCAAAATGTGTTCGCAGTTCTCCTAAATGTACCGGCAGCTGCCGGTACATTTAGGAGACCTGTGGCTGCGGCCCCCAGCCCCAGTAACTCATCTGTCCTGCAGCTGTCCCGGCCTCCTGTTCCCCGGTCCGTCAGCTCCTCCGATCCGTCTGGCCACGGCTCCTCTCTGCCCCACGTCTTCATGCTGAATGATCTGATTGGGCAAAGTCCTGCGCCTGACCTGGATTTTGCCCAATCAGGGCTCTAATTCAATATTGAGCCCTGATTGGGCAAAGTCCAGGTCAGGTGCAGGACTTTGCCCAATCAGAGCTCAGCATGAAGATGAGCTTTAACCAAGCTCTGATTGGTTAAAGTCTTGCACTGACTTTAACCAATCAGAGCTTGGTTAAAGCTCTGCCCCATGCCTCATCTTCATGCTGAGCTCTGATTGGGCAAAGTCCTGCACCTGACCTGGACTTTGCCCAATCAGGGTTCAATATTGAATTAGAGCCCTGATTGGGCAAAGTCCAGGTCAGGCGCAGGACTTTGCCCAATCAGATCATTCAGCATGAAGACGTGGGGCAGAGAGGAGCCGCGGCCAGACGGATTGGAGGAGCTGACGGATCGGGGAACAGGAGGCCGGGACAGCTGCAGGACAGGTGAGATACGGGGGCCGGGGGCCGCAGCCACAGGTCTCCTAAATGTACCTGCAGCCGCCGGTACATTTAGGAGACCTGTGGACGCAGTTTTTGTTATGGAATGTCAGCGGACGAACAAACCGCAAATATCCCATAATGTTCGCGTTCGAATCGAACTGAAAGCTCATTCCTACTCCTGGGTTAATTTTTGAGTGAAATCCTCTCCTCTCCAATTTCTTTTTACCTGTTTAATAGCCAAAAAGTTCATCCCCTCTACTGAGCAATTGTGTTTTTTTTTAAAGTGGGCTGACAAGGAGTGTTGTTCATATACTCTCTTGATATTTCTAATATGCTCCATTATTCTAACTTGCAACAGTTCTCCCGATATAAATCAATTGGCAAGGACATATAATCGCATATACGACATTTTTAGAGTAGCACGTTAACAACCCTTTAATTTTAAAATTAGTATTTGGATTCATTTGATAATCTTTCAAGTGTCTTTTTTTAGTTTTCGTATTCCTACATGCGGCACATACCCCACACCCATAGAAACCTTCATTTTGGTTGAATAAATCTTGCTGTGACTTTTTGGTTTCACATGCATGTACTAGGGATTGTTTCATATTTTTCGCCCCTCTATTTATAATGGTAGGCTGGTTATCCAAAATTTTTTTTTTTTTTTTTTGAGAAAGGATTTTACCAGGAAGGATACATTAAGATTTCTCTTGTTTTCGAGTATGTCCTGGGTGGCGAGTATGTACCGTTAGGTGTCTTGGCAAGGACACTTACTGGAGAGGTTGCTCGCTGGGATCGAACCCATGACTCAACAGGCTCTCTCCATGCAGAGCAGGCATTTCTAGGGCTTTATCTTTCTTTAGAATTGGCGAATATTTTCTAATGGCTTGATTAATTAAGCCTGTCTGTGCACTATAGTTGGATATAAATGGAACATTGCCCATCAAATTCGCCTTTTGTTTTCTTCCCATAAGCATTTCCGTTCTATCTTTCTGCTTGACCTCCTCCAGTGCCTTGTCTAGTTGATGGACTTCGTATCCCTTGTTCAAAAAAACTTTCTTCATGCTTTTTTTGTTCGTCTGTGTAGTTTTGTTTTAATCTTGTGAACTGGCTTTTCGGTACGTTTTGGAGCCATACTTTAGAAAGACAACTGGTGAAGTTAATAAAGCTATTAGTGTCAACAGGCTTAAAGTATCTTTTAGTTTTTATAAGATCTTCCTCCACATATATTGTTAAGGCTAGGGTCAGACTAACACATTTTTCACGTCGTCCGTGAAAAAGTGCGTTCGCACAAATGGACGTATTTTTTCACGGAATACGCGATAGCGGTCATACGATGCGCATTTTCGTCCGTGATTTTGTACGGATCATCAATAAAACACTTTTTCTGTCTGGACGTTATGTTGGCCGGACATGAGCAGCGTCTGACGTCTCCTAATCACACACACACATGCCGCTAGCGGACGCAGCGCACTCTGTACGTCAGTACTAGCGGTTTGACGTTCTCGAAAAAATGCGTTCGTTTGCCACTTGCGTTGCACAGCCGGACATTCGTGCGGCCGTTCTTTGAATGCTGCTCGGCATTGGACGTAATTTGCTGCTAGCGCGGCCGTGATTTAGTGCGGCTAAACGCACGTTAATACTGCGCTCGTCTGACCCTAGCCTAAATCCAGATAATTGATCTCATTAATGCCGACATTCAAGTCCAGCTGTACACCCCAGTCGTTTTGGTCATCTGAACCCCAAAAGCAATTAATTTTACGCTGATCAGATACGTATACGTTTCTATGTACTATGGTTTAGGGGAAACCACTGCTTTCTGATACAGCAATGAGGTTCTGGTGGTGTAAACGTGTTGTGTGGCGCTTGCCATCTTTTTCACAAACATTTGCTAGGAGAAGTAAGTTTAACGTCTTGCACCGATATTCCGATCTTGACCGATAACGCTTCGCAGCTTGCGCGAGCTTACTGTACTTAAGCGTTTCCAAAATGTAACATGGGTAGAGCAATATTATTTTTACAATCTCGGCAAGTGACGTTATACAAAGTGCCGGAGCAAATTACCTGCGGACGCACAAGCCAAAATTTTAGTACCTTCTAAAGGCTGGTGTTAAAGGATACTGTAAATGCAAAATCATTTAGCACCCCCTAAAGATCCCATACTTACCTCTTATCCAACGGCGAGTAAGGCGGCCCGATCCGCTGCTTCCTCTGACCGTGAGCAGAACGAGACTGAGAACAACTAGTTCACAGTCTCCCTCTGCAATCCCTCCATGGGACTGCGCAATCTCGCGAGAGCAAGATTGTGTAGGGCTCAGGGACCGGAAGCACAACCCTCTATGGACTCCAGGGAGTGATACTCGCTTTATTGCGGAAGCATTACCGCGAGTATCACTGTGGTTAGCGCTCCATTCTGGGTTGAGATGCTAAGGTAGCGCCTGCCCCGGAATACCGTGTTAGCATAGGGACACTACGGGAAAATCTGTAGGCGGAGATATTTCCCAATAGCGTCCCCATGTTAGCGCGAAGTATGGAATAGGGCCCAATGGCTGAGCGGTTCCCAAGAAGGAAAACACCTGAACGCACAAAGACAACACTGGTTCAGTTTTGATCACTAGACACTATCTGGCCTCACCATCTCTCCTTTTTATTTTACAGGTGAACTCTGTATTGGTGAAATTAATATTACCCGTGGTACTCCTAAAAGTTTTGAAGGTATTATTGACTTTATCACCTTAATATATACTAATATTGATAAAAAAGAAGAAAGGGTGCGGCGCTTCCCAGTGAATAAAGAAAGGAATAATCAATATTATTTACCCTAATGAGATATCTCTTCTCAAATTGATAGAGGATCAATACCTCAAAATGAAGAAAAACAGGAAAATAGTGCAATACAGTGGATACATATACAGTTGCAAGAAAAAGTATGTGAACCCTTTGGGATTACATGGAGTTTTGCATGAATTGGTCATAAAATGTGCTTTGATCTTCATCTAAGTCACAACAATTTGAAAAACACAGTCTGCTTGAAATAATACAACACAAACATTATATGTTTTCATGTTGTTATTGAACAGAACATGTAAACATTCACAGTGCAGGGTGGAAAAAGTATGTGAACCCCTAGCCTAATGACTTCTCCAAGAGCTAATTGGAGCCAGGAGTGAGCCAACCTTGAGTCCAATCAGTGTAATATTATTGGATGTGTTGCTGAAAGCTGTCCTGCCCTTTAAAAACACACACCAGTTTTGGGTTTACTGGTTTCAACAAGCACTGCCTGATGTGAACCATGCCTTGCAGAAAAGAGCTCTCAGAAGACCTACGATCAAGAATTGTTGACTTGCATGAAGCTGGAAAGGGTTACAAAAGTATCTCCAAAAGCCTTGATGTTCATTTGTCCACAGTAAGACAGACTGTCTACAAATGGAGAAAGTTAAGCACTGTTGCTACTCTCCCTAGGCGTGGTCGTCCTGTAAAGATGACTGCAAGAGCACAGCGCAGAATGCTTAATGAGGTAAAGAAGAATCCTAGAGTGTCAGCTAAAGACTTCCAGAAATCTCTGGCGCATGCTAACATTTTTGTTGACACATCTACAATAAGGAAAACAATAAACAAGAATGGAGTACATGGGAGGACACCACGGAGGAAGCCATTGCTGTCCAAAAAGAATATTGCAGCATGTTTGAAGCTTGCAAAAGAGCACCTGGATGTTCCGCAGCACTACTGGCAAAATATTCTGTGGACAGGTGAAACCAAAATTGAGTTGTTTGGAAAAAACACACAACACTATGTGTGGAGAAAAAAAGGCACAGCACACCAACATCTAAACCTCATCCCCACTATAAAACATGGCGGAGGGAGCATCATGGTTTGGGGCTGATTTTCTGCCTCAGGGCCTGGGCGGATTGTTGTCATTGATGGAAAAATGAATTCCAGAGTTTATCAAGACATTTTGCAGGAAAACGTAAGACCATCTGTCCGCCAACTGAAGCTCCGCAGTGGATGGGTGATGCAACAGGACAATGACCCAAAGCATACAAGTAATTCAACAAAAGAATGGCTTCAACAAAACAAAATACGCCTTCTGGAGTGGCCCAGTCAGAGTCCTGACCTCAACCCCATTGAAATGCTGTGGCATGACCTTAAGAGAGCGATTCACACCAGACATCCTAAGAATATTGCTACACTGAAACAGTTTTGTGAAGAGGAGTGGTCCAAAATTACTCCAAATCGTTGTGCAGGTCTGATCTGCAACTACAGGAAACGTTTGGTTGAGGTTATTGCTACCAAAGAAGGGTCAACCAGTTATTAAGTCCAAAGGTTCACATACTTTTTCCACCCTGCACTGTGAATGTTTACATGTTATGTTCAATAAACACATGAAAACATATAATGTTTGTGTAGTATTATTTTAAGCAGACTGTGTTTTTCAAATTGTTGTGACTTAGATGAAGATCAGAGCACGTTTTATGACCAATTGATGCAAAACTCCACGTAATCCCAAAGGGTTCACATACTTTTTCTTGCAACTGTATGTAAGCGGTAGGAGATGTGGCAATTTTTCACTCACACTCTAGAGAGCCTCATCCGGCTCTAGCACTCTTCGCCCGTGGGTAGATTTCATATAGGCCCTCCCATTGGCCTCTTCACAAGCCGATGTTTCTCAATGAATATGTGGAGAAAATAAGATAAAAACATAGAATAGTTTGGTATATACTAGAGAGAATTATAAACAGAAACTCAGACCACTCACGTGCTCCTGAGCCTCCAAGGCTCAAATCAGAGGGCCCAAAGGTTGTTTCAAATGGGCACAACTCTTAATGAAAGCCTCAATGGGTCAGCAAGCCAAATGGATAAAAAATCAATCTTAGAATAAAAAAAATAACATTTAATAACAATAGTAGTTACAATAAAAAAAAATATTTTTATTGTAACTACTATTGTTATTAAATGTTATTTTTTATTATTTTATCATATGATTGATTTTTTATCCATTTGGCTTGCTGACCCATTGAGGCTTTCATTAAGAGCTGTGCCCATTTGAAACAACCTTTGGGCCCTCTGATTTGAGCCTTGGAGGCTCAGGAGCACGTGAGTGGTCTGACTTTCTGTTTATAATTCTCTCTAGTATATACAGAACTATTCTATGTTTTTATCTTATTTTCTCCACATATTCATTGAGAAACATCGGCTTGTGAAGAGGCCAGTGGGAGGGCATATATGAAATCTACCCACGGGCGAATAGTGCTAGAGCCAGATGAGGCTCTCTAGAGTGTGAGTGAAAAATTGCCACATCTCCTACCACTTACATATATGTATCCACTGTATTGCACTATTTTCCTGTTTTTCTTCATTTTGAGGTATTGATCCTCTATCAATTTGAGAAGAGATATCTCATTAGGGTAAATAATATTGATTATTCCTTTCTTTATTCACTGGGAACCGCCGCACCCTTTCTTCTTTTTTATTGTTATTTTATCTTGTCACTCTAGGGATGACACATATGGGTGCAGTGGCGATCGTGTTATAGGCTCCACCCCACTTATAATACAAGAGTTGCGCCTACGCCAATATTTTTTGTTCTTTATATACTAATATTAGTAAAAAAAAAATCTATTTAAATGTATTGAAATGTTAATATATAACGTCGTCTTCAGAACTCTGCGATGAAATGGTTGGAGAAGGCTACGAAGAATTTTTCCAGCATCGCTTTGAGAACAGAAGGCTAATGTGTATCTCAGCGTGCGATCAAAACCTTAATAATTCTTTAATCTGCGGAAAAGGAACCTGTGAAATTGAGAGATATGTGGGCCCAAACTGTTTGTGAGTACAGACACGTTTTATTTGCCATAATATGATCGGCTGCGCGCTGGAGGAATCAGCCTCGATTTATTTACTTATTTGAGTATTATTTGTTTTCTGCTAAAGTTTTTATCAACCTCGTTTTATTAATTTATTAATATTAAAAAAAGAAACACGACGTTATAAAAAGACGACTTTAATAATACTTTAGTTCTTTTTGTTATTTTAAATCTGAAATATTGGCACCATCCCCACAATTATAAACTCAAACGGAAGTTGTGAAAAAAAAATCATTTTTACGGCAGCTGTTCTGAAATGCGAGCGAGTTTCTTGCCGGATTTTAAAGATTAACAAAATACTCCTAATTCCTCTATATGTGTCACTGGGCGCATCCATTGTGTGATATTTTCCTCTATATGTGTCACTGGGGGCATCCATTGTGTGATATTTTCCTCTATATGTGTCACTGGGAGCATCCATTGTGTGATATTTTCCTCTATATGTGTCACTGGATGCATCCATTGTGTGATATTTTCCTCTATACGTGTCACTGGGTGCATCCATTGTGTGATATTTTCCTCTATATGTGTCACTGGGCGCATCCATTGTGTGATATTTTCCTCTATATGTTTCACTGGGTGCATCCATTGCGTGATATTTTCCTCTATATGTGTCACTGGGTGCATCCATTGTGTGATATTTTCCTCTATATGTGTCACTGGGTGCATCCATTGTGTGATATTTTCCTCTATATGTGTCACTGGGTGCATCCATTGTGTGATATTTTCCTCTATATGTGTCACTGGGTGCATCCATTGTGTGATATTTTCCTCTATATGTGTCACTGGGTGCATCCATTGTGTGATATTTTCCTCTATATGTGTCACTGGGCGCATCCATTGTGTCTTTCCACAGTATCTTTCCATCACTTTCTCCTCACTGTGTGGCTTTGGTCATAGAATGGAGTGAATGGGTCAGTCACCGACTCCCATCAATGTATTGTGTGAAGATGTATTCAAAGGACACCACCAGGGGGTGGATTAGAAGGCTTTTAAACTCCCTGTCTTATCTCATTCAGCTGCCAGCTCTTATCTCAGGTAGCATGGAGAACAATATCCCCCTGCAACCAAACCTAAACATTCCCTCCTTCATCTCATTGACTGTTAGATACAGTAGAAGCTAATCCACAGCAGTAAAGTAAAACTCACCGTAAGATTTTAGTAAATGTTGCATCATGGGGAAAAATCCACAAAATGGAAACAGGAGATAAAAAAGTTTTCCTTTTTACATGCAATTACTTCAAAGAAAAAAACATCAGCATGTGTTTTCTAAGGTGGTTTTTAAAGTGTTTTATAAGGTGTTTTATAAAGTGTGTTTGCAATACCCAAGTAATCAGGTTACAGCGTATGTAAGTGATAGTGTCGCTTTGCCTTATTTTACAGAGATAAGTAATACTATTATCCATCTGCACTGCGTAAACTCACTGATCACTCGGTGTGTGCATTTACTCACATGCCGCATTTTGTATTTCCTCAGATGTGCTGAAACTAATAAATACGTATATATGGATAAATTGTGCAAAGAACGAATTTTAAAGTCCAGTTTATATGGAGGTGTGGGAGCTGCCATCGCCGTGTTGGCCGTTGTCATTGGGACTGTGGGTGTGTTCTTTTACATGACAAAGCGCAAACAGAAACAGTAAGTTCTCTAAATATATCTCGTTTTATAAGTGAATAAATTTCTAATTAGTCATTATTCCGAGTTTTATCAGATACTCCTGTATCAGACTTATTGACTACCTATCCAGGGCTTCGATCGGAAATCTTGGAGCCCCTTAATGAGCCATTGGTCGAACCCCCCCTTCCTTCAGCTGCTCATTTCAGTATATTAGTTAAAAATAAAGAAAATGTGTCTCCTATTCTGCTTGCCTTGTATAGCAGGGAGTGGACGAATCTCTGGTGGTCCATCAAGGGGATTAAAAGTGTTCACTAGTGGGAGAGCGCTTGGTGTGCTTCTCTGCTTGGTCCAGACCATACACCGTTTAGTCAGAGTCTTAATGGCCCCGGATTCTGCGTTCCATCGGGAAATTTGTTGGTGGGCCAGTCCTGGATGGCATGGTGGGTCCTTTACATCTGTGGCAGTTATACAAGCTTCACAGTATGTGATAAGGGCCCTCTGGAGCCATTGGGCCACTTAACATATCATGGGCTGACCCCCCCCCTGATGGCAGCCCTGGTGTAAAATCTATTTCTTCATGTTATGTTTGTTATGTGCCGCCCAATGTAAGGCACTGCATCTGATGTTGGTGCTCAAGTACAAAGCTCTCCATAACCGTGCCCCTTTCTACATCTCCTCCGTTATTAGCAGGTATAACCCATCCCACCCACTTCACACTGTCAATCACCTGATGTTATGGCGCACCCCCAACTCTCGCCTTCGGGGTCTCCCTGGTGTTCCCTGGTAGGACAGCGTTTGCTCTGCACCTCTATCTGCTGCACACCATACTAATCACTTCCCCAGCGCCAAATGTCTCGGCCCACCGGGAAATTTTATGTAATCTTAGTGGGCCAGTCTTTGGTGGCGTTGAGCGGGTGACCTCCATACCCCTAGTGATCCTACGGTCCGATAAATAAAAACACGAACGTTCCATTAAGTCATCGTTTCATTCAAATCTTATTTATAGTTTGCACAAGAAAATGGATTCTTACGTTCAAGAAAGAAATGACAACTGGCTCGAAGCTAGTGATGAGTGGTATGAAAGTGGAGGAATTACGTTCCACAATCAAGATGCAATCGAAGGAGATAAAGGTATGGGCACATGTGAAAAGTACACTATATCTATATGTGGGAGTTGCCTCTGGATTTTATATTCAGGAAAAATAGGGTTATTTTAACAAAAGGGGCGTGGCTAATTGAATGGCATTAGTTGGCACTATGTAACAGAAGCAGCAAGTGAGATAATCAGTCCATGGGCCAGTGACACAGGAATGGGTAAGCAGTAAAAAAAAACACGTTGTTTTGACTCAATGAAATTCCACAAAAACAACACTGTATTTTAATGCACTAACTTCCAAAAAGTCTTCCACTAACCCACTCCACTAAAACACCCCTGCAGTGAAACAAATGCCACATAAGTACACCCTCATGTTCTTGCATAAAAACATAAAAAAATCCTTCTATAATTTCCATAGAATGAAAGAAGACCTGGACTGAGACATGAGGTCTCAAAAATGAGTTTGAGTTCCCGGTCCAGTTTTTCTTTCACTCTATGGATATCTAGTGGGTGGTTGCTTCATGGATCGTGGTGGCACCTGTCTGGCCATTTAATGATGGGAGTGCTGCTCTACATTGTGGAATCGCCCTTCTTTAATTCCATGACTTTTCATCAGCTGTGAGTTTCATTGTGGGAAGTCACAGTGCGATTCCAGATCCAGTAGTGATGATCAATGGTTCATCTTGGCCGATGAGATAATGGGATAAGCATGAGTAGAGTCATCCTCCAACTCCAGATGTGGGGCTCCATGTATTGAGAAAGGAATAGAGATAGAAGAAACAAAGCTTCTATGGACTTGAAGATTGGATGAGGCGCCAGATCGGTTAGTGTTTACCTTCTTTCTGATCGTGTCACTTTTTCTACACAGGTTCAGAAAAGGGCAGTGATTACACAAATAAAAGCGTCTTTCAACCCAACCTGGAAAACATAGACACAACTACTAAGGTGTGTATATTATAAATATGTATATATTTATATACTTTTATATCTGTTACCCAATTCTGTCCATAAGAATTAAATGCTGAAGAAGAACAGTGACCTTCTAAATCAGAGGCCAGGTTACCCATAATATCTGCAAAAATCTCTCACCTTATTGTCCTTCTTAAAGGAACACCCTACTCATCCTGACCACCTTGGGCTAAATAATAAAGACGGTGCTACCGTTAGCGCTAGGGTGAGTTTATGTTAAGGCCAGGATACTTTAGCGTATGGCCCGATATTACCTTCCTAATGCTAAGCCAGTGAAAAATCCGTTAGCGTATCAGTGATTGCGCTAGCTTGCACGAGCTTACTGTACTTTGCGCATCCTGTACTTAACATGGGCGACACAATCATTAAGTAGCGTTTCGATAAGTGAGGTATTACAAAGTGCTAGCATGAAATACCACAACGATGCGCAAACAGAAATTTTAGCGATTCCTAAAAGTTGTTGCTAACTGATTGCGCTTTTGCAGAAGCGTTTAGCACCCCCTAAACCCCCGCCAATAAATCCGATGCTCAGCTTTCGTCCTGCAGCAAGAACGGTGGTCCAATCTGATGCTTCTTGCTGCCAGGATCAGAGGGAGACTGGAGACAAATAGTTCCCAGTTTCCCTCCGTGATCACTCTGCGGCACTGCACGATCTTGCAAGACCGAGATTGATTCCACCACCCCCATACGACCCCTTTTGTTTTCATCAATCTCAGATTCTGTTTCCTGCAATCTCAGTATATTTCTCCAGTTGCCTATGTGTCCTTTATCCATCTAAATCTTTCTGCTCTACTCCCATGTTTAGCATGCCCAGACTCACAAGTTACACAGTTTGACTGTGTCGCATATGTTTTTTTGATCACCCAACAACCCTAGGCTGTAATCAGATTTTCCAGAGGAATGCAAGTGCCTCTTTAATGGTGGTTGTGGTGGTTAAATGGTTAAAATTAAGTTTACTAAGCCCATACATGAGTGTTAATGAAGGATGAGCAACCCTGATTGGCTGTCCAGCCAGGCAATCTGTTATCCTGGTGTTCACTCACTCCTGGATGGACGGCGGGGCATGGACGTCAGTGATGGAATTGTGTCAATACCCCGCACATTTCCCACAAGATCTCCGACACCCTCCTGATCTCAGATCTACCAAAGTTGATATCTACGCATACCCAACCTCATGTTGTACCTTTTGACAATTTTTGGTTTGATTTCTCATTGGCTTTGACAGTTTTTCAAATCAATGTAGATCTATTTCCAGACCAACCCCATCCTTCTTTCTCCTGACTTGAAACTCTTTCTCTCACTATTTTTTGTTTTAGTTGGTAACATCTACCTCTTTTTTTTTTTATACCAGGTGACGATACAGCGACCTGTAATGTCCACGGTGTAATCAGATCATGATGGAAGTACATCGGGAATTGTATGGAACAACAAAGACTGGGTCCCATCCCATAAATCCCCGAGACACACATTCAGTGGAAGCAGTGATGGATTAAGGGCTTCATGGGCCTGGAGCTGAAGTTTTTAATGGGACTCTCCTGCATCACATTTATCTCTACGATGCCTCTGGCCCACTCTTCTCACCTCTCATTGTTTCTCTGCCCCATTCTTCTCAAATCTATTGCTCCTCTGCCACATTCTTCTCACCTCCCATGAGGTGACTCTCTGTCCCATTCTTCTTACCTCCCATTGTTCTTCATCGTCATTCTTCTCACCGCCTATTGTTTTTCTGCCCCATTCTTCTGATCTTCTATTGTACCTCTCTCCCATTTTACTAACCTTCTTTTGTTTCTCTGTCCCAATCTTATGACCTTTCACTGTTCCTCTCTCCCAGTTTTCTCACCTTCTCTTGTACTTTCGCTTCAAACCTCTCACCTCCCATTGAGTTCCCTTCCAAATCTTCACATACACACATCTTCTCCGCCTTGATCTCATTGTGGGGGTTACAGTTGGCACTGACTTAGCAAACTTTTCACTGGGCCTATTAGGTGACTTGGGCCTTGAACTGCAGCTCCAGTAGCCCCTGTGTTATTACAGCCCTGATTGGGAGAGACGTATAAAAAATATATATATTTAAGCACCTTAATCTTATTATTTAATTTAAAATTATTATTACAAATTACTATTTCATAATATATATATTTCCAAAAGCAGATTTTTTTTTTTTAAAGATTTTACGGGGTGGTTGTGGAACACTCAAAGTAAAAAAAATTGTAAATTTATTTTCTGTTTTGTGCTTTTGCTGTAATATTTTTCATTAAACAAAGTTTACTTTTTTAATTCGCTCCTCTACCTTGCAGTGTTTAATCACTTTGTGCTAATTATTTCAAATGGTAATCTCTTTACATATATGACCAGCCACATATTATGTCACATATCTCTTACTGACACCTTAAAAAAAAGATATAATGGCGCTAGAAAAAGTGTACGGACGAGAAACTAAATGGGAATGGAAGATTTAAGTTATGAGGAAATTCTAACAAGCTTAAACCTGTTTAGTTTAGAGAAACAACGCCTTAGAGGGGATCTGATAACTTTATATAAATACCTGTATATATGGAGCCTTAGAGTGGATCTGATAACTGTATATAAATATATATACGGGGCCTTAGAGGGGATCTGATAACTTTATATAAATATATACGGGCCTTAGAGGGGATCTGATAACTTTATATAAATATATACGGGGCCATTATAAACTATTGGCTGGAAAACTCTTAATTAACCCCTTAAGGACCGCTGACGTACTATGTACGTCCTGCCCACGGGTCTCCCTTAGACCCACGGACGTACGTAGTACGTCAGCGGCGCCTAACCCCCCTCCCGCCCGATACTTACCTCCCTCGCTGGATCCCTCGCAGATCTGGCAAGGAGGAAGCCTGCCCTCGTGATTTACATGGGCCGGCGAGCTCGATGACGTCACCACGCTGCGCGGTGACGTCATCAGCAGGGGCCCCCAATTGAAATCAATGGAGGGGAGTGGGGGCTCCTTTGACCTCTATCTCCCCAACCATTGAAGATAGAGAGATGCAAGTTGCACCGTGGGAAAGGGGAGAGTCTCCCCTTTTCAGCGGTGTACAGCATTAACGGTTTCACTGCCGGATCGCAATTCGGCACAAATTTGCGCTGAATTGCGATTCAAACCTGGAGGGGGCTGACATCGTGGATGTCAGCCAAGCCTCCAGGTCATCCCCCCACCCACTGACATCCTCACCATATGTGTGAGTATGTCAGTGGGCCAGTTAACCCCCTAGCTGCCATGTGGAGATAAAGGGATAAAAAGGATCCCCCTATCTCCCGATCCGTGGCAGCGGGAGGGTCATATTTGATATCATTGGAAAGGCCTGATCATTTGGTGTAAAAATAAAACTTTAAAAAATAAATAAATAAATAAAAATATAATACAAAATAAAATAAAAAATATATATATATTTTTATTTTTTGTCGGGGGGGTTTAGTTAATTAGTACCTAGGCTGTCATCTAAAAATAATTAGCATAAAACAGTCAGAATGAGCTCAGCGCACATAGGTGAACTGGCTCAGCAGTGGAGGGGTTAAAAAGCAAAAACAAGTAAAAATTGTGTATTTCTATTCTCGGGACAATATTTTGAAACTATTTAGCCAGGGTCTTTTTTGGTGGTTGTAGATTTTGGGGATTAAATTCCGAAAAAGTGTGTTTTTACCATTTTTTTCATCATATTTCATATTTTTTTTTATAGTAAATTATTGGATATGATGGAAATAATAGTATCTTTAGAAAGTCCATTTAATGGCGGGAAAAACGGTGTATAATATGTGTGGGTTGCATAAACGAGTAAGAGGAAAATTTAACCTAAACACTAACAGCGCAGAAACGTAAAAACAGCAGCGGTCACTAAGGCTAGGGTCAGACGAACGCATTTTCATGTTGTCTGTGAAAAAGTGCGTTCGAACGAATGGACGCATTTTTTCACGGAGTACGCGATAGCGGTCATACTATGCGCATTTGCGTTCGTGATTTTGTACGGATCATCAATAAAACACTTTGTGCATCTGGACGTTATGTTGGCCGGACATTAGCAGTGTCTGACATCTCCAATTCACGCACACACGCCGCTAGCGGACGCAGCGCACTCTGTACAACCGTACTAGTGGTTTTACGTTCTCGACAAAATGCGTTCGTTTGCCACTTGCGTTGCACAGCCGGACTTTTGTGCGACCGTACTTCGTATATTGGCCGCCATTGCCCGGCATTTGCTGCTACTACGGCTGTGATTAAGTGCGCCTGCACGCGCGTTCGCACTGCCTCAGTCTGACCCTAGCCTAAAGGACGGATTTGTGTAATACTGCCCGGTCACTAAGGGGTTAACAGGACTATACATTGGTCGAAATAAAATTCAGCCTAAAGCATAGGAAGGGTTATTTTACGGGGAGAACAATAAAGCTGTGGAATTCTCTGCCTGTTGAGGTGGTTGGGTCAGAGTCTGTACAGACTTTTAAACAATGACTGTTTCACTTCCTGCAAAAACAGAATATTAATGGTTATAATTTTTAATATATCATAATGGCTCCTTGATCCAAGGAGAAATCTGACGCCATCTGGGGTCAAGAAGGAATTTTCCCCAATGTGTTGTATATTGGCGAGCGATTCAGACT
This sequence comes from Leptobrachium leishanense, assembly GCA_009667805.1. Classification (NCBI taxonomy): domain Eukaryota; kingdom Metazoa; phylum Chordata; class Amphibia; order Anura; family Megophryidae; genus Leptobrachium; species Leptobrachium leishanense. The sequence goes on along the minus strand of CM019065.1, from coordinate 30,854,503 downwards.
AGTTTTTTTTCCTTCTTTTGGATCAACAGCAGTAGGTGATGTGTGAAAGGTTGAACTCGATGGACGCATGTCGTTTTCAGCCTGTGTAACTATGTATGGACCCATTACACACATGGTAAAAGAGTAACACTGGTTTTATAATTCGATTTTTTTAACAAAAAGGTTTGAAAGTTAACTGACCACAATAAAATACTGTGTCTGCAGCAAGTACTTTCTTATATATGTAATAATCAGTATCTGGTTGCGAAGTAACCTATCATGTAAGAATAGGAATCACAGGGGGACTGGAGAATTCCTAAAAGAATAACAAAATAAATAACTAAATTAATTCTTACGCAATTTTCTAGCACATATAAGCATCAAAATCAAATATTTTTTGTGTTATAGTTTATAATGATGTCTGCCTGTATCAATTTTCATTTATGGATGGAAAAAATCTAAATAAAAATGATAATGTTTATAATAAAACAAAAGCAATATAATAAGTTTAAAATAATAACTAATGAAAATAATAACTAATATCAGAAAAAAAATGGTTTAAATAAATACGACATTTTAAAAAAGTACGGTTTTGCCATTTTCCTCCATACATACAACAATTTTCTACAAATCGTGTCTGGTATTCTGTGAAGCTTCACGATGAAGCTGTAATTTCTCGGCCACTCTATGTACAGGTGACGGCGCGCCACCTGTGGCTGAGCGTCAGGTAAAGAAAGAGTCGGCTGATCAAGCAGTGAGCTTTAGACCTTGGAATGTCGAGTGCAAACCTCGGCCAACCTGAATGTAAATGTTATGGAATGACACGATCCGGCATTAAAACATATTTAGAGGAATATTACAATACAACTGAGAGATACAAATTACAACGCTGACACGTATCGACACACACAAGTCACCAGAAACATAAAACAGAATGTCCGTAAGAGCATACACAGGAGTTTGACATAATTCTAGCAGAAGTACTCATGGTGTCCTGACTTTGTGATCATGCACACAGTCACTGCGACTTTCGTGACAAGTTCCCAGGTATAGGTTAACTCTCAGCCACATCAGCCGGCTTTTTACTTGGACGTTACACCCATCAGCATTCATCCAGACCTTAGAAACTCCTTGTGACTCTCACAGAACGCAGATTCATGTTGTCCAAATGAGAATTCCTTGTGTATTGCACCTGTCAGGAAAAAACTCTATTCTGTATTCTGAATATAGTCAGGGACAGTATAAGGGGTGCAGGTACGGGTTTAGGAAATGAAGGGGATGAACATCATAGCGCACAAAATCCCAACTGCTGACATCCAAAACAATCATATCAATTCAGAGTAATTCTGAGTTTTACACTTTGTAACCCTGACCCTAACTGTTACCCTGACCCTAACTGTAACCCTGAGCTTAACTGTAACCCTGACCCTAACTGTAACCCTGACCCTAACTGTAACCCTGACCTTAACTGTAACCCTGACCCTAACTGTAACCCTGACCCTAACTGTAACCCTGACCTTAACTGTAACCCTGACCCTAACTGTAACCCTGACCCTAACTGTAACCCTGACCCTAACTGTAGTGTTTTCCCCGGCCCTAATCAAATAACAAGGAGAAAATATAACCCTAACCCCAACTGTAACCACTAACTATAAACCATAACACTAACTGTAACCCTCTAACCCTAGCTATAAGCCACAATCGTAACTGTAACCCCAATCCTAACTATAACTCATAACCATGACTGAAACACCCTAACTCTAACCCATAACCCTAACTGAAACCCCCTAACCCTAACTCTAACCATAACCCTAACTGTAACCCATAACCCTAACTGTAACCCCCAACCCTAACTATATCCCATAACCCTAACTGTAACCCCCAACCCTAACTATATCCCATAACCCTAACTGAAACCCCTAACCCATAACCCTAACTGAAACCCCCTAACCCTAACTCTAACCCATAACCCTAACTGAAACCCCCTAACCCTAACTCTAACCCATAACCCTAACTGAAACCCCCTAACCCATAACCATAACAGAAACCCCCTAACCCTAACTCTAACCCATAACCCTAACTGAAACCCCCTAACCCTAACTGAAACCCACAACCCTAACTATATCCATAACCCTAACTGTAACCCCCTAACTCTAACTCATAACACTAACTGTAACCCCTTAACCATAACTATAACCCATGACCCTAACTGTAACCCATAACCCTAACTGTAACCCCTTAACCCTAACTATAACATAGAAACATAGAAAATGTCGGCAGATAAGAACCTTTCGGCCCATCTAGTCTGCCCAATTACATGGATACTTTACCTGGATTTATCTTTTGTTTAGGATAGCCTTATGCCTATCCCATGCTTGCTTAAATTCAATTACTGTTTTGGCCTCTACCACTTCTACTGGAAGACTGTTCCATGTATCCACCACCCGCTCAGTAAAATAATGCTTCCTGATGTTACTTTTAAACCTTTGCCCCTCTAATCTAAGACTATGTCCTCTTGTTTTGCTATTTTGTTTCCTTTTAAATATACTCCCTTCCTCTACCTTGTGGATTCCCTTTACGTATTTAAATGTTTCTATCATATCTCCTCTGTCTCGTCTTTTTTCCAAGCTGTACTTGTTAAGATCATTAAGCCTTTCCTGGTAACTTTTCTCCTTCAAGCCGTACACCATTTTAGTAGCCCTTCTCTGAACTCTCTCTAAGATGTCTATATCCTTCTGGAGATACGGTCTCCAGTACTGCACACAGTACTCCAAGTGAGGTCTCACCAGTGCTCTGTACAGTGGCATGCGCACTTCCCTTTTCCTACTGCTAATACCTCTCCCTACACAACCAAGCATTCTGCTAGCATTTCCTGCTGCTCTATTACATTGACTACTTACCCTTAGATCCTCTGAAATAATGACCCCTAAATCCCTTTCCTCAGATGTTGAGGTTAGGACTGTATCAAATATTCTATATTCAGCCCTTGGGTTTTTACGTCCCAGGTGCATTATCTTGCACTTATCCACATTAAAACTCAATCGCCACAACTCCGACAATTTTTTTAGTTTACCTAAATCATTTGTCATTTGGCTGATCCCTCCAGGAACGTCAACCCTGTTGCAAATTTTTGTGTCATCAGCAAAAAGACATACTTTTCCATTAATACCTTCTGCAATATCACTAATAAAAATATTAAAGAGAATGGGTCCAAGTACTGACCCCTGAGGTACCCCACTGGTAACAAGACCTTGCGCCGAATAAACTCCATTTACCACAACCCTCTGTTGCCTGTCACTCAGCCACTGCCTAATCCATTCAACAATATTGGAATCCAAGCTCAAAGATTGTAATTTATTGATAAGCCTTCTATGCGGAACAGTATCAAAAGCCTTACTGAAATCTAAATAAGCAATGTCTACTGCACCACCTGTGTCTATTATTTTTGTTACCCAATCAAAAAAATCAATAAGATTAGTTTGGCATGATCTCCCTGAGGTAAACCCATGTTGTTTCTGATCCTGTAATCTATGTGTTTTTAGATGTTCAACTATCCTTTCCTTTAACATGGTTTCCATTAATTTCCCCACTACTGACGTAAGACTAACTGGCCCATAGTTCCCCGATTCCTCCCTACTACCCTTCTTGTAAATGGGCACAACATTTGCTAATTTCCAGTCTTCTGGGACGACTCCTGTTAACAGATTTATTTAACCAATCCTTGTTAACGGTTTTGCTATTACATCACTGAGCTCTTTTAATAATTTAGGATGGATCCCATCAGGCCCCATTGATTTATTTGTCTTTACTTTAGACAGCTGCTTTAGAACCTCCTCCTCTGTAAACTCATATGTAAATGTCTCTTTAGTGTTCTCTCCTAACTGAGGTCCCTTTCCTTCCTTTTCTTCTGCAAAGACTGAACAAAAATATTCATTGAGGCAGTCAGCGAGACTTTTATCCTCTTCTACATACCTTCCTTCCTTTGTTTTTAATCTAACTAATCCTTGTTTTACTTTTCTTTTCTCGTTTATGTATCTAAAAAATGTTTTGTCCCCCTTTTTTACTGACTGAGCTATTTTCTCTTCTGCGTGTGCTTTGGAAGCTCTTATAAATTGCTTTGCCTCTTTCTGCCTAATCTTATAGGTTTGCCTATCCTCTTCACGCGGAGTTTTTTATAATTATTGAATGCTATCTTCTTGTTCTTCACTATTTTGGCCACTTCTGCAGAGTACCACAGTGGTTTCTTCCCTTTTTTGTTTTTGCTAAGAAGCCGAATGCAATTTCCTGTGGCCTTCAATAATGCTTCCTTTAAATAATCCCATTTCTCCTGGACTCCCTTTAAACTCCTCCAGTCTGATAATGACTCATTCACACAAAATCTCATTTTAGAAAAATCTGTTTTTTAAAATCTAAAACTTTTGTTTTTGTGTGGTGCGGCTCCATCCCTGTTCTTATATTAAACCATACTGATTGGTGATCACTAGATCCCAAATTTTCACCTACAACAATGTCCGATACCAAACCTCCATTTGTGAGTATTAAATCCAATATGGCCTCTTTACGGGTCGGCTCCTCAACTACTTGTGTTAGAGATAATCCCAGTAAGGAGTTTAGAATATTTGTACTCCTGGTGCACCCAGCTATTTTGGTTTTCCAGTTCACATCAGGAAGATTAAAGTCCCCCATGATAATAACTTCCCCCTTCATTGCCATTTTGGCTATTTCCTCAAGCAGCAGATTATCTAGCTCTTCTACTTGTCCAGGGGGTCTATAGATCACACCTACACGAGCTACTGTGTGATTGCCAAATGTTAGCGTAACCCAAACTGACTCTATGTTCACCTCGCTCACTTTTATTTGGTTCGTTTTATGTTGTTTTTCACATACAGGGCCACTCCTCCTCCTTTCCTACCTTCTCTGTCTTTTCTATATAAAGAGTACCCTGGTATTGTTATGTCCCAGTTATTTTTCTCACTGAACCATGTCTCAGTAACCGCCACTAAATCTACTTTTTCAGCTGCCATCACCCTAACAGTAACCCCTAAGCCTAACTATAACCCATAACCCTAACTGTAACCCCTTAACCATAACTATAAGCCATGACCCTAACTGTAACCCCTTAACCCATAACCCTAACTGTAACCCCTTAACCCTAACTATAATCCATAACCCTATCTGTAACCCCCTAACTCTAACTCATAACATTAACTGTAACCCCTTAACCATAACTATAACCCATGACCCTAACTGTAAACCCCTTAACCCTAACTATAACCCATAACCATAACAGTAACCCATAAGCCTAACTATAACCCATAACCCTAACTGTAACACCCTAACAGTAATCCTAACCCTATCGAAATAACAAACTGTATCCCATGTGTGATTTGGTCCTGATGATATTCCAAATTCAACCGATATATTGCCAGTTAGACAATTTTGACTGATCTGAATTTTGAATTGCCAGTGTCCAAATTGAATAAAGTTTATGACTAAAAAAAATAAATACACTCAAACATTTTATAAAATAATTTGTCTAGATCTGAATTTTTTTTGGATCCATTCGGATTTAATTGGAAAACTAAAATTAACAAATAAGTAAAGTAACCCAAACATTATCCCTAAACTAATCATGAAACGAGTAGAGACTGTAACCCTAATCAATTATTTTTAAATACAATACAGAAACTGTAACCCTAAGATAACCCTAACTCTAATCAATTGCTAATTATACAGAAACTGTAACCCTAAGATAACCCTAACTCTAATCAATTGCTAATTATACAGAAACTGTGACCCTAAAATAACCCTAACTCTAATCAATTGCTAATTATACAGAAACTGTGACCCTAAGATAACCCTAACTCTAATCAATTGCTAATTATACAGAAACTGTGACCATAAGATAACCCTAACTCTAATCAATTGATAATTATAGAGAAACTGTGACCCTAAGATAACCCTAACTCTAATCAATTGCTAATTATACAGAAACTGTGACCCTAACCCTAGGCATAACCCTAACCTAATCATAAAAAAGCCCAGAATGTAATCCTAACCCTAAATGATTTTAATACAGAAACTGTAACCCTAGCCCTGACCCTAGTCGTAACGCAACCCTTGACAAATATTTTTAATAATAATACAGATATTGTAACCCTAACCATAACCAATTATTTTTCAATAATACAGAGACTAATAGGGTTATTCAAAAGAGAGCCGAACTTGCTCTGAAATTGCCCCAAACAGTGAATTTTCTCCATACGGAGCAATTGTGGGGCCATTTTGCTATTCAAAAGCTGGCAGTTCGCCAAATATTGATGAACTGACAGCGAAATACTGTGATCTTCGGCAGAAGTGAGAACCCCATAGAGAAGTAATGGTTAATCTATTCAGAGACACCGAACAGCACCAAAATGTCAGTGAAATGCCCTGCTGTTCAGTGTTTTCATTCAGCAGCTTGAATTTGGCAAATCCCATAGGTTTCAATGTTACAGATATTCCTGTTTTTATTGAATATTTATTAAACCATTTATACTTTTAATCTGCAGCAAAAGGTATCTTTATTTATTTATTTTTTAGGATTCTTTTAAGCATTTTTTGGGATTTTTTTTTCAAGTATGTCCTGGGATATTGCTTTTTTTCTTTCTGTAACAGACCTTATCTGGCCCTGCCCATCATGTAAGAATAGGAATCACAGGGGGACTGGAGAATTCCTACAAGAATAACAGCATAAATTACTAAATGAATACCTACGCAATTTTCTAAGAAATATAACCATCAAAAGCGAATATTTTTTGCGTGATAGAATATAATGATGTCTGCCTGTATCAATTTTCATTTATGGATGGAAAAACCCAAAATAAAAATGATAATGTTTATAATAAAAGAAAAGCAATATAATGAAACAAAAAATAACTAATAAAAATGTCAAATATAAGAAATAATGTTTTAATTAAATACAGCATTTTAAAAAAGAACAGTTTTGCCATTTTTCTCCATACATACAACAATTTTTTACAAATCCTGTCTGGTATTCTGTGAATCTTCACAATGTTAGCTTGTGCACCGATTTTTTTTTCTATTCGATTCGGTTCGGTTCGTTCAGATTTTGTAAATTTTCGTTTCGACTCGTTTCGGCCGATTTTCGTTTTGGTTCAGTTCGTTTCGTTTTTCGTATCGACTTTTTTTTTGTGATTTCGGAAATTTTTGTGTTTTTCTCAATGTATACTTCCTGGAAATCCAGAGAAATCTCAATGTATTCTTATTGTAAAACATGATAAATCTCAATGTATCCTTCTTGTAAAACCAGAGAAATCTCAATGTATCCTTCCTGGAAATCCAGAGAAATCTCAATGTATACTTCTTGTAAAACATGAGAAATCTCAATGTATGCTTCCCGGGAAACCAGAGAAATCTCAATGTATCCTTCTTGTAAAACATGAGAAATCTCAATGTATACTTCTTGTAAAACATGAGAAATCTCAATGGCAGAATTATCGTATCGGCAGAATTATCGTATCGTATAATTATTGTATCCGAAAAACCATTAGTTTACGTCAAAACGAATAGACACTTTGAAACGAGGAGAACAGACGTTCCGTTGAGATTTCTCATGTTTTACAAGAAGGATACATTGAGATTTCTCATGTTTTACAAGAAGGATATATTGAGATTTCTCTGGTTTTACAAGTAGGATACATTGAGATTAGGGATGAGCTGTTCGGTTCAGACAGTTCAGAGTTCGGCCCGAACTTTGGATGTTCGAAAGTTCGCGAACTTCGAACTTTTTGGGTGTGTTCGGTTCGAGTTCGAAAAAAAAAAGAAATTTTGAAAAAGTATAGAAAATGCTTAAAAAATACTAAAAAATCTAGAAATAAAGAGACTCTTTACTGCAGAATATTATAATCAACGGTTTATTAGATATTGAATTAAAAACTGATGTGTATGTGCAAAGATTTTCAACTCTAAATGACCTCTGTTCACAAACGGGCATAAACACCAGGTGTTTTTAGTCTGTTCTAATGAATTTGATACTTTGTATGTATGTATGCAGGCGCGACCCCACCCCTCCTGCACTATGTATGTTTCAATGTACTTCCAGCCAGGTCATCTCTGCAGCAAGACTCCACTCCGTGTCTTTGTTTTGATCCCAAAGTGGATTTTGTTTCTGGGGAGCATAAATAAAGGCCCACCAGTCTACCTCATGTTTGACAAGCAGCATTAGCAGGTATGGTTTGCTATGTAGCAGCCTGTGGTTTCATTTTGGTTAGGACTCGCCCTTATAGAGGTGCCTTGACGCTGGCGGGCGAGCTAGTCTTATAATGGCCATTGATAAGAAACCAAACCTCTAATTGTGTTTAGTTTCACATGCATAATTGGAGTAAGCACAGATGACATTTTTTTCTTTGTTATGTTCTACACATGTTGTTGGGCTTGATGCATTTGGTGGTTGCAGCCAACCCTTCGGGGAATAGGCACGACCCCACCCCTCCTGCACTTTGTATGTATGTAGACTATACTGAGGGGTGTGGTGTCTGCTTTTGAGAAGTGTTAATTTCTCTCCTCTAATATGCTGCCTTTCTAATGAGACCAAACACGGTCATGTAGAAAAAATACAAAATTTCCTCATTTCCCGCTTTTAGCATCTAAAGCAATGTTATTTCTCACCTCGGGATTAAACATTCACAGTGTTATTCAGAGAGAAGTGAAAAGCAGGAGAATAACTGGAGAAGTGAAAAATAGGTCAAAATAGCCAAACCAGAAAAATTCTCCCATTTATCTCACTTTCCAAATCGGCTATTTGGTCTAGAATTTTCCATTCTCCAGTCATTCTCCTGCTTTTCACCGCCAAAAAAATCAGTAAACTTTTTCTGCGTGTCCGAAAATGTCTCCTCTTTTCATACAGACTGCCGTCCCAAGCAGTTGTTTATGGATAGATTAAAGGAAAAGCATTTACCATCATTTGAAATGTCATTTTTTGGTTTTTACATATTTCTATACATCCTAGAAATCCGCCACTTCACGGGCAGGTTATGGGGACCTCCTAAGCACGATATTTGAAGGAATTTTTCAATTTTATTTTTAACCCTTATTTCATGGAAAACTCACTGTCCCTTTAAAAATGTTTTTTTTTAAACTTTTTGTCCTTGTTTCCTGTCCCCCAGGGCACTACCCGGACCCCAATACACCTTTTATGGCAAATATCTAGCATATATGCCCTCTTGGAGGGCACTCTAAAAACCGAATTTTCAGCCCCATTGACTTGTATTGAGTTCGAGTTCGGGTTCGGATCCGAACATTTGGAAAGTTCGGGTCCGAACCGAACTCGGGGGATGTTCAGCTCTTCCCTAATTGAGATGGGAATGATACAAAATTTAATTACAGAATCAGCGATATAAATACGATGTCCGAAATTACTGAAATGGAACCGAAATGGAGCCGAAATCACGAATGGAACGAAAATTAATTTTGATTTTACACATTTAAAGTCCATTCGAAAATTCCAAAAAGTTTTCGTTTCGGCACGAAAATTCGTTCGGATCTGCCGTTTTCGGATCCGAAAGTTTTCACAATGTGTCGATTTCTCGGCCACTCTATGTACAGGTGACGGCTCCTGTGGCTGAGCGTCGGGTAAAGAAAGAGTCAGCTGATCAAGCAGTGAGCTTTAGACCTTGGAATGTCGAGTGCAAACCTCGGCCAACCTGAATGTAAATGTTATGGAATGACACGATCCGGCATTAAAACATATTTAGAGGAATATTACAATACAACTGAGAGATACAAATTACAACGCTGACACGTATCGACACACACAAGTCACCAGAAACATAAAACAGAATGTCCGTAAGAGCATACACAGGAGTTTGACATAATGCTAACTCATGGTGTCCTGACTTTGTGATCATGCACACAGTCACTGTGTCTTTCGTGGCAAGTTCCCAGGTATAGGTTAACTCTCAGCCACATCAGCCAGCTTTTTACTTGGACGTTACACCCATCAGCGGTCAGCTTGTGCGGTTGTTGTTTGTGACACATTTTGATTTAGCAGAGCCTCCTTACAAAAAGGGCAACTCTCACCATGTCCACAACGACTATTTGAGAATCCAGTCCTTAGAAACTCCTTGTGACTCTCACAGAACGCAGAGTCGTGTTGTCCTTATGAGAATTTCCTGTGTATTGCACCTGTCAGGAAAGGAAAGAGAAAAAGAAAGAAATGTATTCTATATTCTGTATATAGTCAGGGAGAGCATATGGTGTGCAAACATGGTTGTAGGAACTGGAGGGGATGAAAATCATATCGCACCAAATTCCTAACGTGCCGACATTCAAAACTTATCACACTCCAAAAAATAAAAATTTGATTTGATTTGAGTAAATCAACATATAATCGGTCATATCAATTCAGAGCAATTCTTTTTTACACTTTGTAACCCCGACCCTAACTGTATCCATGACTCTAGCTGTAATGTTATCCCTAGCCCTAATTAAATAACAAGCAGAAAATAATATCTTAACCCCTACTGTAACCCCTAACTATAACCCATAATCTAACTGTAACCCTGACTCTAACTGTAATGTTATCCCTAACCCTAATGAAATAACAAGCAGAAAATAATATCCTAACCCCAACTATAACCCATAACCCTAACTGTAACCCTGACTCTAACTGTAATGTTATCCCTAGCCCTAATGAAATAACAAGCATAAAATATAATCCTAACCCAAATGTAACCCCTAACTAACCCAAAACCCTAACTGTAACCCATAACCCTAACTGTAACCCTGACCCTAACCGTAATGTTATCCAGAGCCCTATTTAAATAACAAGCATAGAATATAATCATAACCCCTAACTATAACCCATAACCTAACTGTAATCCTGACCCTAACCGTAATGTTATCCCTAGCCCTAATGAAATAACAAGCAGAAAATAATATCCTAACCCCAACTATAACCCATAACCCTGTCCCTAACTGTATCCATGACTCTAGCTGTAATGTTATCCCTAGCCCTAATGAAATAACAAGCAGAAAATAATATCCTAACCCCAACTATAACCCATAACCCTGTCCCTAACTGTATCCATGATTCTAGCTGTAATGTTATCCTTAGCCCTAATGAAACAACAAGCATAAAATAATATCCTACCCCAACTGTAACCCCTAACTATAACCCTTTACCCTAACTGTAACCCTGACCCTAACTGTAACCCTGACCCTAACTGTAACCCTGACTCTAACTGTAATGTTATCCCTAGCCCTAATGACATAACAAGCATAAAATATAATCCTAACCCAACTGTAACCCCTAACTAACCCAAAACTCTAACTGTAACCCATAACCCTAACTGTAACCCTGACCCTAACCGTAATGTTATCCATAGCCCTAATGAAATAACAAGGATAGAATATAATCATAACCCCAACTGTAACCCCTAACCCTAACTGTAACCATAACGCTATTGAAATAACAAGCAGAAACTGGAACCTTAACCTAACTGTTACCCTTGTGTGATTCAGTTCTGATATTTCGAATTCAACCGATATATTGCCAGTTAGGCAATTTGGATCTGAATTTTGAATTGCCTATGTCCAAATTGAATCAGTTTCTCAATAAAAATGTTTTAATGCATCCAAATATGTTTTATTATAATTCGGCTAGATCTGAATTTACTTGGATCTATTCGGATTTAATTGGAATAAAAAATTAAATAAATAAAGTAACCCTTAGGCTAGGGACAGATGAGCGCATTTTCTGCGGCCACCGTCAAAATGTACGTCGATGCGTGCGCACGCATTTTTTCACGGAATACGCTTAAGTGGTCAGACGATGCGCAATTCTGGACGTATTTCATGACGATGGGGTGAAAAGAAGTCTAGGGAAATCCGGCTGTTTGAACGTTATGTTGGCCGCACACTAGCAGCGTCTGACATCTCCTAATCACGCACACACGCTGCTATGCGGCCGCAGCGCACTCTGTACGTCAGTACCAGCGGTTTAACGTTCTCGAAAAAATGCGTTCATTTTCCACTTGCGTTGCGCGGCCGGACTTTTGTGCGACCGTACTTCGTATATTGGCTGTCATTGCCCGTCATCTGCTGCTAGTGCGGCCGTGATTATGTGCGCCAGAACGCGCGTTCGCACTGCCTCAGTCTGACCCTAGCCTTAATCTAGCCCTACCCTAATCATAAAACGAGTAGAGACTGTAACCCTAATCAATTATTTTTAAATATGATACAGAAACTGTAACCCTAAAATAACCCCAACTCTAGCCCTACCCTAATCATAAAACGAGTAGTGACTGTAACCCTAACCCTAAAAAAATTTAATAATAAAACAATAATTGTAACCTTAGCCCTATCCCTAACGCAACCCTTAACAATTATTTTTAATAATGATAGAGAAATTGGAAATTAACCTAAGCCCTAACAAATTATTTTTAATAATAGAGACAATAACGCTAACCCTTACCCTAGCCTTAACTTTAGATATAAAACACACAGAAACTAACATAAATCCTAGCTCTACCCCTAACCACAGCACTAACCCTAACCTTAAGCAATTATGTTTAAGCTGTAACCCTAGCTGTAAGCCGTGGGCTGGATTCATATGCTTCATTGATTATACTGCAGAGAGGTGCTTCCCAGCAGTGTGTGGATTCATATTCTGCATTAATTATACTGCAGAGAGGAGCTTCCCAGCAGTGTGTGGATTCATATGCTGCATTACTTATACTGCAGAGAGGTGCTTCCCAGCAGTGTGTGGATTCATATGCTGCATTAATTATACCACAGAGAGGCGCTTCCCAGCAGTGTGTGGATTCATATGCTGCATTAATTATACTGCAGAGAGGCGCTTCCCAGCAGTGTGTGGATTCACATGCTGCATTAATTATACTGCAGAGAGGCGCTTCCCAGCAGTGTGTGGATTCATATGCTGCATTAATTATACTGCAGAGAGGTGCTTCCCAGCAGTGCGTGGATTCATATGCTGCATTAATTATACTGCAGAGAGGAGCTTCCCAGCAGTGTGTGGATTCATATGCTGCATTAATTATACTGCAGAGAGGTGCTTCCCAGCAGTGTGTGGATTCATATGCTGCATTAATTATACTGCAGAGAGGAGCTTCCCAGCAGTGTGTGGATTCATATGCTGCATTAATTATACCGCAGAGAGGCGCTTCCCAGCAGTGTGTGGATTCATATGCTTCATTAATTATACTGCAGAGAGGTGCTTCCCAGCAGTGTGTGGATTCATATGCTGCATTAATTATACTGCAGAGAGGCGCTTCCCAGCAGTGTGTGGATTCATATGCTGCATTAATTATACTGCAGATGCGCGCTTCCCAGCAGTGTGTGGATTCATATGCTGCATTAATTATACTGCAGAGAGGCGCTTCCCAGCGGTCTGTGGATTCATATTCTGCTTTAATTATACTGCAGAGAGGCGCTTCCCAGCAGTGCGTGGATTCATATGCTGCATTAATTATACTGCAGAGAGGTGCTGCCCAGCAGTGTGCGGATTCATATGCTGCATTAATTATACCGCAGAGAGGTGCTTCCCAGCAGTGTGTGGATTCATATGCTGCATTAATTATACTGCAGAGAGGCGCTTCCCAGCAGTGCGTGGATTCATATGCTGCATTGAAACCTATGGGGGAAAAAAGACTTGATTATTTAAAATAGGTTAGGAAACCTAAACTGTCACCCAAGAAATGCCTAAAAAATAAAAACATAAAGATACTTTGATATTATTGGTAGTAATCTGTTTCCCATTCTGAAATAACGAATAAAAAAATGAAATAACTCACAAAAACGAAAAACGAATGTGTGATGTGTCAAAATCTTTCTCTGCCTCCTCCAGGACATACTTGACAACAGAGAAATCTCAATGTATCCTTCCTGGTAAAATACTTTATAAATAAATAATGTAACAATAAACACTAACAAATGCAAGGCTTAAACAGAACCCAAATAGAATGTTTTTTCACTCTCTTACTCTTACATATTATACAAACATTCCTCTGCATCACATGCTGGCAAATCTCTACCACTGCTTTGTGGATACTTGCACCGGGGCCCTGAGGTTTCTAGTTACGCCTCTGGTTATCACTAAAACATAGGAGAATGTGCTATACCCTCTGTACATGTCACTCTGCTCGCATGGCAAATTTTGTTTGGTTCATTTGGTCTCAGTAAAGATAGAAACGCTGCTGGTCTGAATAAACACAAATGAATTGATGGCATATAGCTTGTTGGTGTCTCATTCATTCCCGAGCGCTTGTCCCCACGTCCCTGAGGAGCAGATACAAGCGAAAAGCCGCGTTGGACGTGCTCTATTAACCCATTTAAGGTTTTCCTCTCGTTGCATGCCTGAGCTGGACACATCTATATTTTATAGAGAACAATACCATTACAGCACAATCTGTTTGGGCTATGACTGATTGCCCATAACCGTTCAGCAACATTGTAGCATGTTTAATGCTGAGATGGATTTTTAATCTCATGATCCCCTGTATGTATTATATGAATTTTCTTGCTGAGGAATACACTTTTGGCTGGGAGATTGCTACTGCTTGCACTTTATTGTGATTTCTCGATCAGTGCATGCAAATTGTAGCTACCAGGTTTACTCCTTGTCTTTATATTTACCAGCTGTATTCCATGACGTGGACCATTTATTGACGCTCATTGTGACGCTTTTGAGTGGTGCATGCTAATTACAACAACAAATTTGGCGGCATATGTCTTTAAGCATTTAAGTATACTACAACGTATGCACTTTTTTTTTTGAGGAATACACTTTTGGCTGGGTGATTGCTACTGCTTGCACTTTGTGATTTCTCGATCAGTGCATTGCAAATTGTAGCTACCAGGCTCACTCCTTGTCTCTATATTAAGGCTAAGGTCAAACGAAAGCATTTTTACACGCGAACGTCAAAAAGTGCGTCCGAATGCATTGACGTATTTTTTCACGGAATGCGCGAAAACAGTCATACGATGCGCAATTTTTGTGCGTGATTTTGTACGGACCCAAATCAGGAAACTTTGGGTGTCTGGACGTTATGTTGGCCGGCCATGAGCAGCGTCTGACGTCTCCTAATCACACACACACACACCGCTATGCGGACACAGCGCACTCTGTACGTCAGTACTAGCGGTTATGCGTTCCTGAAATAATGCGTTCAAATTCCACTTGCGTTGCACGGCCGGACTTTTGTGCGGCCGTACTTCGTATATTGGCCGTCATTGCCTGTCATTTGTTGCTACTGCGGCCGTAATTAAGTGCGCCAGAACGCACGTTAAAAGTGCGCTGGTCTGACCCCAGCCTAACCAGTTGTATTCCGTGACATGGACCACTTATGTTTGCACCTCATCGTGATGCTTTTGAGTGGTGCATGCTAACTACAAAACCAATTTGGTGGCACATGTCTTTAAGCATTTAAGTATACTCTAATGTGTGCATACTTTTGAGGGGATCCTTAGGTATCTCTTACTGATTATTTTTTTCAGGTGGTGGTTCTCAGTTTTTGACATACAATTGTCACAGAGACCTCACCCTGCATTAGATGCTTTATGTGATTGGTCATTGGCCTTGAGTTATGGTCTCTAATCTATGACCTTTTTTGTGTGTTTTTTATACATTTTGTGGGTGTGTATGTTTTTTCTCAGAAGTCCAATAAAGGTTTAGAATTTTAATCATTTGTTCCCACCTTCCTTTTGGGTTCTTTGGAATCCAATTCTTCCAAAAAAATAATTGACACAGGTTGTCAGCAGCCTCTACCCAATTATGTAAGGACAAAAAAAGGAACTTTTTTTAACCGCTTAGTTACCAATCACATACAGGGTACATCCTGGGAAAAATCAAGGATGTACCCATACGTCATGGTTCTTTAACCACCTCTCCCTATTCTTACCTCTCTGGCCGGGGTCCCGCAGCGGTCTGACCTTCTTGAAGTCAGACCTCCTGTTTTAAAGATGTAAGTTTCAGACGCCCACCTCAGCAGGGAGCCTGAAAGGGAGGGGGGTGCTTTGGACCCCTCTCCCTCCCGAGTAATAAAAAAAAAGAAGGTATCACTGGAAAGGGCACAGTCTGCGCAATGCCGTTGATTGGCCAGTTAACCCCCTAGCTGCCAAGTAGAGATAGGGGGATCCAAAGGACTCCCTTATCTCCCGATCGGTGGCAGCTACAGAGTCATGTTTGGTATCATTGGAAAGGCCAGAACATGACCAGGTTTGGTGTAAAAAAAATAAACAAATAAAATAAAAAATATAAATAAAACCGTGGGGGTTTTTTTGTTTGTTTTTAAATTTTGACTGGGTTGTATAATAAAACAGGACTTCAAATCACGTTTAAACATGATTAGCATAAAACAGTCAAAATGAGCTCAGCACACAGGTGAAATGACTCTTTTAGCAGTTGTAGATTTTGGGGATCAAAGTTCTTAAAAGTGTGTTTTTTCCATTTTTTTCATCGTATTTCATAATTTTTTTTATAGTAAATTAAATGATATGATGACAATAAGGGTATCTTTAGAAAGTCCATTTAATGGTAAGAAAAATGGTATATAATATGTGTGTATATACACTCTGTTCATGACTGACTGATGATCTACAGTATATCGATTACTATTTCCAGCATAATTCCCCTGCGACTACACTACTGCCTGGGTTGTATCTAGCCAATTTGTCATACCAAGAGAAATATATAATATATTTCCTTCTATTTAGGTTTTGACGAACTTGAGATACATATATGCACGGGGGTTCAAATCTAAGGCAATTCTTTGATTGTTTTTATTATTTTTTAGTGTTGGTGAGTTTGGTTATTGAGGCCATGTTTTTAGATAATAAATATCAAACTCATGTATAATTCAATAAAAGTTAAGTTTTATCGTCACCTAATGGGTACTGGAGCTGTCTGTTAATAGCTCAGTTATTTCAATAATATCAGGGTTATTCAAAGAATTGTGGCCGAAAGGTAACCGAACAGTGAAATTCAGCATACGGTTACCTTTCCTGGCCATTCGGCTATTCAGAGAGCAGGCAGTTCGCCAAATGTTGGCGAATTGCCTGCACATTCGGTGACTGTTCGGTGCCTGTTCGAGGGCAGTGAAATCCCCATAGAGAAGCAATGCTTCGTTTATTCAGAGAACAAAAACCAGCAGTGAAAAGTTGCCGAATTGCCCTGTTTCATTCGGCAGATTTATTCAGGCGAATCCCATAGGCTTCAATGTTAAAAATATTCCCGTTTTAATCCAATCCTATACTATAATAGAGTAAGGCTTGGCGTGTCCGTCGCCAAGCCTTACTCTGCGCATGCACGCGCAACCAGCGGCGGTTGGCTGCGCGCGCATGCAACCGCCGCGGCACGAGCCGGCTGTGCGCTCGCCACGTCGGTTACAAGATGCACACAGCAGCCGGGTAGAGGCTGCGCTCGCATCCAACCCCTGAGCGGCGAAGGGAAAGTTCCCTCGTCCACGTGACCGCGGCTTGGGTCCTTCAACGAGCGGAAGCGTGGAAACTTTCACTTCGCCGCTCGGGAAGGTAAGTATTATTATTATTATTATTATTCTTTATTTATAAAGCGCCAGCATATTCCGCAGCGCTGTACAATAAGCACAGTACAGACAGGGTTACAATACATTGAACAACATTTGACAAACAGTACAGGAGGAGATGAGGGCCCTATTCCCGTAGGAACTCACAATCTGGGAGGGTTGGGGTTGGAAACAGGAGGAGAGGACTGTAAGGTGAGAGTGATTGATGGTTGTGTCAGTGAGTTGGGTGGTAGGCTTCCCTAAATAGGAATGTTTTAAGGGAGCGTTTGAAGGAAGAGAAGTTAGGGGAAAGTCTGACAGTACGAGGGAGAGCGTTCCAGAGAGTGGGGGCTGCGCGTGAGAAATCCTGCAGTCTATCATGGGAAGAGGTGATGCGGGGAGAAGCTAGGCGCAGGTCACTGTTTGACCTTAGGGAGCGGGCCGGGGTGTATTTGGTGATTAGTGAGGACAGGTAGTGGGGAGCTGAGTTAGTGAGGGTTTTGTAGGTAAGGATAAGGATTTTGAACTTAATTCTGCAGTGGATGGGGAGCCAGTGAAGGGACTCGCAGAGGGGAGCGGCAGAGACAGAGTATGGAGACGGAGCTCATGGGGCAGCTGTCCGAATGCCGATAGAGCATTCGAACAGCCGCCCCATGTCTGGTCTGGGGTCTGAGCTGGGGAGCAATATCCACGAGCTGGGGCAGTATCCACGTGCTGGGGCAGTATCAATGAGCTGGGGCAGTATCCACATGCTGGGGCAGTATCCACGTGCTGGGGCAGTATCCACGAGCTGGGGCAGTATCCACGAGCTGGGGCAGTATCCACGAGCTGGGGCAGTATCCACGCGCTGGGGCAGTATCCACGCGCTGGGGCAGTATCCACGCGCTGGGGCAATATATCCACGTGCTGGGGCAGTATCCACGAGCTGGGGCATATATCCACGAGCTGGGGCATATATCCACGAGCTGGGGCAGTATATCCACAATAGACTGCCCTCTGGCCAGGCTTTCCACCTTGTATCTAATAAACCGTTGATTATAATATTCTGCAGTAAAAAGTCTATTTATAGATTTTTTAGGATCTTTTAGGCATTTTTCGGGATTTTTTGTGAATTTTTTTTCTTTTTTCTGTAACAGCCTTTTTATTATCATTCATTGGATCTTATATGTGAATTTCAGACATTTTCGTTCTGTGGTTTCTTTGCAAACAGCGTTTCACTTTTCAAACATACAAGTGTAAGTTTTTTTTCCCACTCCTTTCGTCTACGGTGTCGGCTTTTTGTCCGTACTGTTATCTGTATTTATTCTCTCCTGCACTTAGATATGTAAGAGGGCGGAAATTGCAATGGGTGAACAGCCCACAGGAGGGTATCCAGAAAAATTGTACCGCAGGTATGAGTGACTTACCAGAGCGGTAGTTAGGGGTCTCTTGTATTCAGAACAGAAAGGGTGTGTGCCAGATGGTAGAGCAGTGGCCTGGACGCAGGGTAGAAACTCCTGAGGGCGACACAGAGAAGGAATGTGGCAACGGGGCATGGGAGCCACCCCACCCGAGTGATGGGATCCAGATTGTCATCAGGAAGGCCGGAGCATGTGACGCTGATTCCGTGTAGGCCTCAACGTGCAGCCGCAGACGGATGGAGGAGCCGACGGCCACAAGGAGTCCAAACGGTGAGAGGTAGGAAGGAGTCGCTCTCCCAGATGCCCATCGCGCACGTGGCGTCAGCCGAGGTCAATAGGCTCCTGTCCGGTCCTAGGTGGGGGTTCCGCAACCGCAGTTCGACTCGGGTATGGAGTGGCCGAATGCCGGACTGAGGACCTCCAGGGATAAAGGGGAGAGTAGGTGTATTTCCAAGGGTTGAAGGAGCTGATAAGACCACAAATGTCACCGGGCACGCGATCGATTGTAAAGGAAATGTTCCAAAACGGCCCTCAGTGACGGAGCAGGTTTAAGACGCGGCCATCATGGTAGGCCTGCCTCGCGGAAGTCGTGAAAACTATTTTAGTTTGCTGAGTATATTTCCTACATATTTATTTTCTGCATTAATCTGCATACTTGGGTTGTTTTTAATTTCTTGCATTTTATTACTTTATATTTCTGTACCTACTGTAAAAATTCAATGTTCTTGAACCCAGGACATACTTGAAAATGAATCTCAATGTGTCCTTCCTGGTAAAATACTTTATAAATAAATAAATAACTGTCCAAGGAAATATTTCCAGAGGACGCAACACAGATAACAAGTTCTCAACTGCTTAGTGTGATAAGAGGCCAAAAAAAGGTATTTATATGGCAACTGTAACTCTGTGTTATCTATTGTAGGATTAAAGGCTTTACAGAAAAGAATCGCCATTAGGATGGACTGTGAAACACTGATTGTGAAATGATATGAAAAGGGTAAAGATTAACATATATGTCTTAAGGGATTCCTGTGTCCTGCTCAGTCTTGCCCATTGGAGCTTAAGACATAGCAGGTGACACATTGCTTTACCCAACAGAAGACACTCATTGGATTTTATTACTGAGTCTTCTACTATGAAGGCCGCATTCGTTGCGGCAATACTATGGGTTATTCTCCAGGATGCGGGTGAGTTTCTGGGATATGCAAAAAAAAATCTACTTATAATAGTAGATTTCTTGCTTACACTATGGATTCTGTTTTACTATAATTTATATTTTATTTATAATTTTCTTTTAGGCTTTAGCAGGGGTCAAGCCTCAAAAATAAAGTGTGGGATCTCACCAAGTTTTCTGTTCCCCAATTAGCAATTATCATCTCGCACTGAACACAAACGCATACTAAAATCTGATATATTTATGTATATATGTGGATTTTAGCAAAAAAATATGATAAATTGCATTTTTTTCGGACTTCACATGGAAAGATGGGATTGAGCATCTGCATACAAGCTTTATAGTCTATGGGAACTCTGTTCCCTCTGAAAAAATAGTGTGTGCCTCTTCAACTTGACCCGTGGGCATTAGTAACCCTCACACTTACCTCAGATATGTCTTCCATACCTTTGTAGGAATCTTTAGATCTTTTTAACAGCCTCTCAGGATCAGGGGTGAATCCAGACACTGGCATTCTACCAGTTTTGGCCAAGAGCTAGTTTTGGGTTCGCAGTGACAGGAGGATATATTTTCCCCCCGGCTCACATGGATATATATATTGCCCCCAGCTCACATGGATATATATATTGCCCCTAGCTCACGTGGACATATATATTGCCCCTAGCTCACATGGATATATATATATATTTGCCTTCAGCTCATGGATATATATATTGCCTCCAGCTCACATGGATATATATATATATCCTCCCCCAGCTCATATGGATATATATATATTTCTCCAGCTCACATGGATATATTTGCCCCACCTCACATGGATATATATATTGCCCACGACTCACATGGATATATTTGGCCCCAGCTCACATGAATATATATATTGCCCCATCTCACATGGATATGTATATTTGCCCCCAGTTCACATGGATATATATATTTGCCCCCAGCTCACATGGATATATATATTGCACCCAGATCACATGGATATATACATATTTGCCCCAGCTCACATGGATATATATATTGCACCCAGATTACATGGATATATACATATATATATATAGCCCCAGCTCACATGGATATATATATTGCCCACAGCTCACATGGATATATTTGCCCCAGCTCACATGAATATATATATTGCCCCATCTCACATGGATATGTATATTTGCCCCCAGTTCACATGGATATATATATTGCCCCAGCTCACATGGATATATATATTGCACCCAGATCACATGGATATATACATATTTGCCCCAGCTCACATGGATATATATATTGCACCCAGATCGCATGGATATATACATTTGATCCAAGGAGAAATCTGACTGCCATTCTGGGGTCAAGAAGGAATTTTTTGCCAGTATGTTGCATATTGGCAAGCATTTCAGACTGGGTTTTTTGCCTTCTTTTGGATCAACAGCAGTAGGTTATGTGGAGAGGCTGAACCCGATGGACACATGTCTTTTTTCAGCCTATATAACTATATATATATATATATCCCCAGCTCACATGGATATATATATTGCCCACAGCTCACATGGATATATTTGGCCCCAGCTCACATGGATATATATATTGCCCCCACCTCACATGGATATAATTGCCCCAGCTCACATGGATATAACTGCCCCAGCTCACATGGATATATATATAGATTGCCCCCAGCTCACATGGATATATATATTGCCCCCAGTTCACATGGCTATATATATATATCTGCCCCAGCTCACATGGATATAATATATATATATATATATTGCCCCAGGCAGCTCACATGGAAATATTTGCCTCCAGCTCACATGGATACATATCATGCCCCTAGCTCACATGGATATATTTGCCCCAGCTCACAGCTTTTTCGGCAGTTTATCCGATCAATTTGGTGGTTTATCACATGTGGTTTATCAGAAAAATGCCTAAAAGAGCCTAAAAAATAACTAAAGAGACGTTTTGCTGCAGATTACAATAATAAATAGTTTTTTAGATATTGAATAAAAACTTGAATATTTTTAACATTGAAACCTATGGGATTCGCCTGAATAAACCTGTTGAATGAAATCACTGAACAGCAGGGCATTTAACTGACATTTCGGTGCTGTTCGGTGTCTGTGAACAGGTTATCCATTGCTTCTCTATGGGGATATCACTGCCGTCGCACAGGCACCATATTTTGCTGTCAATTTGCCAATATTTGACGAACTGCCTGCTCTCTAAATAGCCAAATGGCCACGAAATTGTACCATATGGGGAAATTCACTGTTCGGTGCAATTTTGCGGCCACCTCGGCTCTCTCTGAATAATCCTGTAAGTGTAATATTCAGTGTTGGTTCCCCGTCTTGCCTCTATGTCACGTTTCCACATTGCAGCCAGGCCCCCTGGTTGTGAGAGTGATCTTTTGCATCTGTGATCTTGTTTATCCATTCTGTTTATGATCTTTGGCTATTGTATTTCACTAGTCTATTGTCTGCTCCCTGTACCCTGTAACATGTATTCCTGATAACATGTGTATGACTTTGGCTTCTGCATCTGGACCATTGTCTTGTCTGCTCCCTGGAACCTGTATTCTGATTTCCTGTGTACTGACCTCAGCTTGTATTATTTACTCTTCTGGCTCCTGATTCCGGTTTTTGGCTGACTATCCTCTCTGGCTTTTCCCTGATGATTCTTGTATATTCCTATTTATGTTCTGTATGTCTTATTTCCTTGTCTGCGTCCAGCAGCAAAGTGGTCTGTGTGATAGAGGTCAGCTATAAGGACCTCAGTCATACAGGGTTATTCAGAGAGCGTGAAAAGCAGGAGAATGACTGGAGAATGACTGGAGAATGAAAAATTCTAGGTCAAAATAGCAGATTTGGAAAGTGAGATGAAAGGGAGAATTTTTCTGGTCTGGCTATTTTGACCTAGAATTTTTCATTCTCCAGTCATTCTCCTGCTTTTCACGCTCTCTGAATAACCCTGATAGTTCAGGGTTCTGTGTTGCTGCAGGGCATATTGGTTGTTGTCACTCGTTTACTCATGTCATTATTCTGGTATTTAATCCCTACCCTGTACTCTGTAAAGATTCAGAAGATCGAATAAGGACCTTACTCCCAGTGCAGGGCTCCCTCTTGCGTCTGTATTCTGTCCTATCATTTCTTTTTCAGCTTCTGTGTATTCTGTGTGCTGGGTTCTGCATCATGCAAGCAACAAACCTGCCTAAAGGGCTTAATGACACTCGGTTTAAAGGGCCCCCCTTGGCATCTGCCTGGGGCATTCGTGACACAATCATCATTTTTATGGTTTTTATGTTTATCTTTTTATAAGTTCAATGAAGATCGTCACTTTAAAATCGCTATGATTTATTCACCGATGTTTCCACCATAGTTTCTGCCATACTAGCTCAGTTACTTTTCAGCGTTACGTCACTAGTATTGGAGTCGAAGTTGTCCAGGCCGGTTGTATTTAGCATCGTTTTATCTTTTCTTCATCGATGTCCATTGAAGGTCGTACTGCTGTGGTTTATTCACTGGTGTTTCCACCACACTTACTGCCATTCTAGTTCAGTTTCTTTACCAGTGCATCAGTCGAAATTGTCCGGTGTACTTTGTAGCACCTTTTACCTTTGTGTTTATTGAAGACCAATGAAAGTCACACCTATCAAATCGCCAGTGTTTCAGCCATACCAGTTCAGCTTAATTTTCATTGTTCCGTCATCTGCGTTTCAGTTGTCCAATGTTATATTTAGCATCGAGTAGAAGGTTGATCCCCCGAGAACTAGCGCCCTAGATTGCAAACCTGTGTGTGACTTGGGAGAGCAGCCCACTGGGGAGGTGAGTGCAGGGCTTTGCTCCTGCACTGAAGTTCGGCAAAGAAGATGGATTCCTCTGTCTGGCGTTACCTACAGGGTTATTCAAAGAGAATCAAAAAGTCACCACGTGTTCGGTGACATTTCGTTCTCTTCAATTCGGCAATCCCATTTCAGCGACCCTGCGGCGTATTTCAGCAAGCACCACAGGGCCGTCGTAATGCAGGGAAAAGCCGCCGCAAACCTGACGAACACTCACCACAAAACCCAGGCGAATGCACACCGAAACCCGCAAAAACATCTGGATTAACCCTGCCGAACTCCCGAAAAATGCCTAAGGCTAGGGTCAGACGAACGCATTGACGTATTTTTTAATGTAAGATGCGAAAGCGGTCATACCATGCTCATTTTCGTGCGTGATTTTTGACAGAGCTATTAAAAACAAACGGACGTGATGTTGGCCGGAAATTAGCAGCGTCTGACGTCTCCTAATCACGCACACACGCCGCTAGCCGACGCAGCGCACTCTGTACGTCAGTACTAGCGGTTCTACGTTCTCAAAAAAATGCATTCGTTTGCCGCTTGTGTTGCGCGGCCGAACTGTCGTGCGGCCGTACTTCGTACATTGGCCGTCATTTGCTGCTACTACGGCCATAATAAAGTGCGGCTGCACGCGCGTTCGCACTGCGTTCGTCTGACCCCAGCCTAAAAGTTCCTAAAAAAATCGAAAACTAAACAAAGTTTTTACTGCAGAATTTTATAATAAACGGTTTATTAGATATTGAATTAAAACGGGAATATTTTTAACATTGAAGCCTAAGGGATTCGCCTGAATAAACCTGTCGAATGAAACCACCGAACGGAAGGGAAATTCAGCAACGTTTCACTGCTGGTTTTTGTTCTCTGAATAGCCGAAGCATTGCTTCTCTATGGGGATTTCACTGCCCTCGAACAGGCACCGAACAGGCACTGTATGTGCAGGCAATTCGCCAGGATTTGGCGAACTGCCTGCTCTCTGGATAGCCAAATGGCCAAGAAAGGTAACCGAACGCTGAATTTCAGCGTTCGGTTACCTTTCTCAATCAATTTGGATCTCTTTGAATAACCCTGACTGAAAAATGTCACTGGTATCTTGTGACCTTAAAATGGTTTACATAGAACACCTCAAGTGTGTTTTCATATAAAAACAGAGTTTCTTTTGTTTCAAAGTGCAATTTTTTCTTGAAAATTTTTATTATTACAGTGCACAGCGCTTATCAGTCTCTGCGATAGTAACAGGAATGTGCAAACCGCGATACAACCTTAAGTATATAGCAGGGTTATTCAGAGAGAGGTGAAATGTAGGAGAATGACTGGAAAAGTGAAAGTTCTAGTTCAAAATAGCCAAACCAGAAAAATTCTCCCATTTATCACACTTTCTAAGGCTGGGGTCAGACCAGCGCACTTTTAACGTGCGTTCTGGCGCACATAATTACGGCCGCACTAGCAGCAAATGACGGGCAATGACGGCCAATATACGAAGTACGTTCGCACGAAAGTCCGGCCGCGCAACGCAAGGGGAAAACGAACGCATTTTTTCGAGAACGCTGAACCGCTAGTACTGACGTACTGAGTGCGCAGCTGCGGCATAGCGGCGTGTGTGCGTAATTAGGAGATGTCAGACACTGCTAATGTCCAGCCTACATAACGTCCAGACACAAAAAGAGTTTTATTGACATCCGAAAAAATCACGCACGAAAAAATGCGCATCGTATGACAGTTTTCGCGCACTCCGTGAAAAAATACGTCAATTCGTTCGGACGCACTTTTTTACATTCACGTGTAAAAATGCTTTCGTTTGACCCTAGCCTAAATCGGCTATTTTGACCTAGAATTTTCACTTCTCCAGTAATTCTCCTGATTTTCACCTTTCTCTGAATAGACCTGTAAGTATTTGTAACTTTAAGGCTAGGGTCAAACGAAAGCATTTTTCCCTGCGAACGTGAAAAAGTGCGTCCGAACGCATTGACATATTTTTTCACTGAATGTGCAAAAACGGTCAGACGACGCGCATTTTCGTGCGTGATTTTGTACGGATCGTCAATAAAACTCTTGTTGCGTCTGGACGTTATGTAGGCTGGACATTAGCAGTGTCTGACATCTCCTAATCACGCACACACGCCGCTATGCCGCAGCTGCGCACTCAGTACGTCAGTACTAGCGGTTCAGCGTTCTCAGAAAAATGCGTTCATTTTCCACTTGCGTTGCACGGCCGGACTTTCGTGCGACCGTACTTCGTATATTGGCCGTCATTGCCCGTCATTTGCTGCTAGTGCTGCCGTAATTATGTGCGCCAGAACGCACGTTAAAAGTGCGCTGGTCTGACCCCTGCCTAAAACCACAACGTGTGACATGCAGGCACATTTACAAATTCTTAACCACTGGAAAAGACTAGGTAGCGCCAGAGGAATCCATCTTCTTCATATTTAACATCGCTTTTATCAAAGTCCAATGAAGATCACCACTTTAAAAACCATTGTGGTCACGAGTGGGCTGGGGGGGCGATTACTGGCAAACAGTCCTTTTTGCATTGGCAGAAATAAGACTAACGCACATCTCACGCCTTTTGTATTCAGTGTCCTGGGCTTTTTTTGTAGAATTTTTATATATATATATAATAGATATGCGTTAAATAGCCTTAGCACAGATAATATTATTGTATTTTTGTCACCTTTATTCACAAAATTATATTTATACGTATATGAGCCAGAAAGCAAAGGGTGCACTCGAGGAAAAAAATTTTTTTTCAAAATTGTAGTTTATTTTATATATTTTTATTTTATGATGTTTATTTAATGAACTACAATTTTTTTTAACATTCTTTTGCCTAACTCCTCAAGTGCACCATTTACTTTCTGGCTCTGGAGATTATGTGGGGATTTTGTTGCACTTTGGCATTGATTCTATCAGTGGCATACGCAGGTTCTATATGAATATATATATAAACACACAAACCACAGGAAGGTTGCACACAAACACATTCAGGGTTATTCAAAGAGAATCGAAAAGTCACCGCACGTTCGGTGACTTTTCGTTCTCTTCAATTCGGTTCAATTTGGTGACCCCATTTCAGCGACCCTGCGGTGTATTCAGCAAGTACCACAGGGCCGCCGAAATGCAGGGAAAAGTCACCGCAAACCCGCCGACAACTCATCGCAAAATGAGGGCGAACGCACACCGAGACCCTGCAAAAACATCTGGATTAATCCCCTCGAAAACATCGGAAAAACCCAAGCACGAGCCGATCACAGGCAGCGCAGCCGCTGGAAAAAACCGACACCGCAGACGAATGGAGTGAATAAATTAGCAAAACAGTTTGCTTGAATGTTTGAAAAGTGAAACGCTGTTTGCAAAGAAACTACTGAGCGAAAATGTCTGAAATTTACATATGAGGTCCAATGAATGATAATAAAAAGGGCTGTTACAGAAATACAAGTAAAGTTAAAAAATTTTTAAAAAAATCTATAAATAAAGACTCTTTACTGCAGAATATTATAATGAACGGTTTATTAGATATTGAATTAAGACGGGAATATTTTTAACATTGAAGCCTATGGATTCTCCTGAATTAACTTGCCGAATTAAACCACCGAATGGCAGGGCATTAGGGGAACCTTTCACTGCTGGTTTGTGTTCTCTGAATAGTCGAAGCAGTGCTTTTTCATGGGGATTTCACTGCCCTCGAACAGGCACCGAACAGGCACTGTATGTTCAGGCAATTCGCCAGGATTTGGCGAATTGCCTGCTCTCTGGATAGCTGAATGGCCAAGAAAGGTAACCGAACACTGATTTTCATCGTTTGGTTACCTTTCGGCAGCCATTCGGATCTCTCTGAATAACCCTGAATGTGTTTTTTTTCTAGCAGTAACTGGTGGAAGAAGGTGGTCATTGACATGGAGTGCTCTTTCCTGGTGTTTTGTGTATATTATATTCTTCTGTGCGTAATGAATGCTGGTGGCAATCTGGGTCTCCGCAAAATCGGTTACTAAATATAGATCGATGTCTCAGTCCGCTATCTGCAAACTTTCATCCGGATACAAACAAGCAAATATCAAAGAACATTTAAATAACATAAAAAATACTCACCACCGATACAAGTGCTGCCCCACCCCACTTTCAGGCCGAGCGGACGCGGTCTCATTTGAGTGATGTCAGAGAGACGGCTATTACCCCGTGATCAACCCATCATCATAGCAACTCAATGCTATTAGATCTAAAACACTGCAACACATAAAAGAAATTGCTGAGGAGTTAATAAATTCGATCATTACCGCAAATATATAAAATATTCAACCTTCATCATCCTCACATGGGAGAAAGGGAAAGTCAATTATGTATAACTGATCAAAAAAAATCCTTAACTATCCCAATCCAAGCAAAAAAGATTGTGATGAAAAAAAAGGGAATAGAAAAAGAAACAATGGACAATATAGAAATATTTATTTGCAAAGTCTTTTACCAGGAAGGATACATTGAGATTGCTCTCATTTTCAAGTATGTCCTGGGTTCAAGAACATTGAATTGTTACAGAAATACAAAGAAATAAAATGCAAGATATTAAAAACACAAATATACAGATTAACCCAGAAAATAAATATATAGGAAATATATTCACTGCGTTACATGTTTACAGGTGCATTCTGTATATAGTCACTGTGTTACATGTTTACAGGTGCATTCTGTATATAGTCACTGTTACATGTTTACAAGTGCATTCTGTATATAGTCACTGTTACATGTTTACAGGTGCATTCTGTATATAGTCACTATGTTACATGTTTACAGGTGCATTCTGTATATAGTCACTATGTTACATGTTTACAGGTGCATTCTGTATATATTCACTGTGTTACATGTTTACAGGTGCATTCTGTATATAGTCACTATGTTACATGTTTACAGGTGCATTCTGAATATAGTAACTATGTTACATGTTTACAGGTGCATTCTGTATATAGTCACGGTGTTACATGTTTACAGGTGCATTCTGTATATAGTCACTGTTACATGTTTACAGGTGCATTCTGTATATAGTTTACAGGTGCATTCCGTATTGAGGTATGTTAACAGGGAGCTCTTGAGGGACTTTAGACTGGGGGAAGATTTGACAGTGTCTGGTAGGTTATTCCATAATTGTGGTGCTCTGTAGGAAAATGAGGATCAAACCACTTTCTTTTTGTATTGTGGTTTTCCAAGTAAGGTGCTGGTTCTGGATCGGAGGTTATAGGATGAGGGAACTGCTAGGGGACGCAGTCTATTCAGGTAGGGTGGTAGGTTCACAGAAAATCTCTTAGCCACCAGGTTGGAAAGGTGAAGGGTGCGTCTAGATTCCAGCGATGACCAGTTTAGCTCTTTTAACATGTCACAATGGTGGGTCGTGTAGTTACATTGTAGCACAAAGTGGCAGAATGAGTTATACAACGTAGTAAGTTTCTGAAGGTGTGTTTGCAGGGCGGCTGTATACACTACATCTCCGTAATCAATAGCCGGCATACGCATTTGTTGTACAATTTGCTTTCTTACCGCTTGGCTCAGGCAGGATTTGTTTCTGTACAGGGCACCTAGTTTGGGGTAAAGTTTAGATGAGAGTTTTTCGCTATTGGGGCCAAAGGATAGATTTGGTTCTAAACACATACCTAGATGTTTGAGAGAAGGGACTGTGGTCAGCGTGTCATTTGATTATGTCCTGACACATAGATGGGGAGTTTGCAATTTATGTAGTTCAGATGCTGTACAAAAGAGCATTGATACAGTTTTGTCAGCATTTAGAAAACGTTTGTTATCTTTGATCCACTTTCCTACCTCTGTGTAAGCCACTTGCACA
The DNA here is from genome assembly GCA_009667805.1 of Leptobrachium leishanense. Classification (NCBI taxonomy): domain Eukaryota; kingdom Metazoa; phylum Chordata; class Amphibia; order Anura; family Megophryidae; genus Leptobrachium; species Leptobrachium leishanense. The sequence continues at coordinate 30,824,754 of CM019065.1, read as the reverse complement.
TCATAGCAATTCAAAGAACTGCATCCCAGAGCTCCTGTGCCACATTCCCCATATGCAGCAAGGAACTCTGGGTAGGATATGCAAATGACATCTGTCTCACTTTTATTGTATCCTGTGTCTCTTTTTACACAGAACCCTTAAATCAATGCCATGCCATACTATGGCTTTTTTTTTCTTTATCAGAGATCAGGTCTATGCAAGTGGCTCTGACCAGTTGCATATACCTGATCTCTGCTAAAAAAAAGCCATAGTATGGCATGGCATTGATTTAAGGGTTCTGTGTAAAAACAGACACAAGATGCAATAAAAGTGAGACCGATATCATTTGCATATCCTACCCAGAGTTCCTTGCTGCATATGGGGAATATGTAATTTGCATATCCTACCCAGAGGTACTTGCTGCATATGGGGAATGTGGTACAGGAGCTCTGGGAAGCAGTTCTTTGAATTGCTGCAATGTGCAGATGACTTCTGAAATAATAATTCAATATATATACACTGCAGAGAATTACGATGACCTGCAACACAGGACTTAGCAAAAAAAGAAAAAAGTTTTATTACATAAAGATTATCGTGGGGATGGTGGATTATTATATATACTGCTGTACATAAAATGTTTTTAAGAATATTTAATAAATGCTATATAATCCCTATAAACCTACTTAAGAGTAACTATGTCCCATGGTAGCCTCTCTCCTGCAGCTCTGTTTATATAAACAACCCTGCGCACTTCATTTTTTATTTAGTTGGCAATGGGGGTATGAGCTCGTGGCTCACAAGCCCAATCTGCTAGTGGACCAGTGGGCAATTGCCCCCCTGCCCACCCTCCCCTGGTGTTTCCGTGTAGTTTCTGCCATACTAGTTCAGCTTTGCTTTCAGTGCTACTTCAGTGTGTCAGTCGAAGTGTTGCATGTAACATCAGGTTTATGTTGTTTATATCAATGTCCAGTGAAATAATCCTTTACCTGCTGTTGTTTTTTTGTGGTTTTCATTTTTACTAGGCTTGTGCACCGATTTTTTTTTTTCGGTTCGATTTGTTCGGATGTTTAAAATTTTCGATTCGGCTCGTTTCGACCGATTTCTGTTTCGATTCGGTTCGGCTCGTTTTTCGTGTACATTTTTTTTTCAGAATATCGACCATTTTTCATGTTTTCGGGTCACTTTGCTCGTTTTTTGTATCGACTTTTCGGAAATTTTCGTTTTTTCGGAACGTCTGTTCTCCTCGTTTCAAAGTGTCTACGATAATTCTGGCGATTCTATCGTGTTTTTTTTATTAAATAAAGATCCTTTTTTCTTATGAATAATTGAATATACATTTCACAACTTTATTTAATCATATTAAAATGGTATGAAAACCAAGGAACAAAAAAAATGAACAAAACGATTTAGAAAATGCTAAACTGACCCGAATGCCACAAGAAACAAGTGATACGCATTTACAAATACAAAATTTACAGAATCAGCGATATAACCGATAATAGTTAAATATACGATTTCCAGAATTACCGAAATGGAACCGAAATCACGAATAGAGCAAAAATAAATTTCGATTTGACACATTTCAAGTCCATTCGAAAAATCCGAAAATTTTTCGTTTCGGCTCGGAAAACTTTTCGGATCTATCGGTTTTCGGGTCCGACCCGATTCGGAAATTCGGCCGAATCCAAAGACACGAATCGGGAAATTTCATGAAAATTCCGAAATTCCGAAACCCGAAACGCACATCCCTAATTTTTACCTTGTCTGCAACAATATCAGCTTTTGTGAATAATTTCTAAAGGTTCTATTCATGACCGGATATGCATCTCAGGAGCCTGTAGGCACAGAAATGTGGAGACTCCCCCACCCAAAACAAAAAAAACAGGAACATGCCAAAGAGACTTTTTACATTTTTTGTTTTGGGGCAAACTAAAAAAATAAATAACCATTTTAAAAAACTGAAAAACAGTTTCTCTCTGCTCTCAAATCATCGGAAGGGATATAATCTGCTGCCTTAATTGAGTTAGTGCAGCAGCATTGTTTGTTTTATATGTAAAAGCATATATTGCCTCTGCCGTAGAACAGGAAAAAAAAAATACATTTTGCATTTACTTTTTATTTCCAGTTTTTATTTATACACATTACAGGGTCATGTTTGGTGTCACTGTAAAGACTAGACTCTGAACTTTGGAATGATAGTGCGGTTTACAATTCAGAGATGCGGGTTCCAAAGTCCGCTTGTCTCTCCTCACTGCAGTGCCACATTTGTGTTGTTGATGAAAAAATCATGGTTATTCAGGGAGTGGTGAAAAGCAGGAGAATGACTGGAGATATGAAAATTCTAGGTCAAAATAGCAGATCTGGAAAGTGAGATGAATGGGAGAACTTTTCTGGTTTGTCTATTTTGACCTAGAATTTTCCATTCTCTGGTCATTCTCCTGCTTTTCACCACTCTCTGAATAACCCTGAATGTGTTGCATGATCAGCTCCACACTTGCTGGCAGGGTGGGAAATGAGAAGGTGAGTTAGCGCAGCTTCACTGCTCACTTTATAATTGTAAACTGAATAATAGTGCTGCATTTGAAAAAAAGTAAAAAAATATTGTTTAATATTTATTTGTTATTTTTACATAAATATAACCTGGTTATATTAGGAATTACTGGAAAGGTCATAATCTGTTCTTTCCAATGATACCTCATATGTCCCCCTAGCCTTTAGGGCTCCAGAGATACATTGGTCTAAATGATGGTAAAAAACCCAAAAAACTTTTTAACAAAGACGCCCCCTTTTGGCAGGCACCTGTAGGCTCATGACTACACTGCTTAGTGATGCCTGCCTAGTTATTTTTCACTGACATTTCGGCACTCTCTGAATAACGCCTATGGTTTAGATCAGGGCTCAAAATTTCAAGTCCCAAGCTACTAGCCAAGCCTTAAGAATTACTCGCCACTAGTTGCCCCACCTAACCCTATCCTGCCCTGCTTGCATCTGCATTCCCACTCGCCCTCATGTAATTTTCACTCGCCAAATGCTAGTAGGCAAGTGGAAATTTTGAGGCCTGGTTTAGATTATCAGTCTATTACTATTCACTAGAGGTTCTTTTAATACTTATTCTTATCAACATCTATATTAGGGATGAGCTGTTCGGAGTTCGAATCGAACATCGGCAGTTTGCGAACTTCGAACTTTTTGGGACGTTCACTAATAGTTGGATTTTTTTTTATTTTAAAAAAAGTATAAAAAATGCTTTAACCCCTTCGCTGCGGTGGACACGCTCAGCGCGTCCAACCGCATGTCACGTTCCCGGTGGACTTTGGGGCCAGCGTTCAGCCGGGTTCCGGCCAATCACTGGCCCCCCCGATGCGGGCTGACATCCTCGATGACACCTAGTTCAGGCGCCCCCCCGCATGTGCGGAGGAGGCGCCTGAAAGGGAGGGGGGGAGGTCCTTCGGACCTCTCTCCCTCCCGATCAGGGGCGTTGCGGGGGTTAACCCAGGCACCGTTTGGAAGGGCACAGCCTGCCCTTCCAAATGGTACCTGGCATTAACCCCTGGGGAGCCGGATCACGAATCGGCGCTGAAAAGCGCCGGTTCGTGATCCTTTCCCGGAGCTGGCCGACATCTTGGATGTCGGCCAAGCCTCCGGGAACTCCCCCTGAGGACTGGCGTAATCGTGCATAGCATGATGACGCCAGTCCAGGTGTTAACCCCTAGTTCATTGGAACCCCCTATCTCCTGATCCGTGGCAGCTAGGGGTTAAAGTTTGGTACTGTTGGATCGGCCAGAGCATGGCCGTTCCAACGATACCAAACACGACTGTGAAAAAAGTTTTTTAAAAAAAATAAAAATAAAAATTAAAAATAAAAAAAAATATTTAAAAAAAAAATAAACAAGTTTTTTTTTCTTTTTTTTGGTTTGTTAATGCAGCAATATTGTTCCCATTTCAATTATAATGTGAACAATGATGCTGCACTAACGATTTTTGTATGCAGTGTAAAATCGTGTAATTTTCCCCAAAAAAAAATGTAACGAGACCCCATCTCTAATTTTTTTAACAAGCGCACCCCATACAAAATATAAGCGCAATTGCTCGCATGTTAAAATGTGAAAAAAAAACACTTTACACGTTGTAAATTATTGAAAATTCATATTTTATTGCATTTGTTATAATATACAGACAGGTCATGACATATACATATAATAATGACATATTATGAATCTGCCGAGTCTGACGGAAAGAACGATATATAATATGTCTGGGTCATATACTAAAATAAGCCTTCAAAACGCGTTTAAACATGATGAGCAAAACCGGTAAAAATGACCTCAGCACAGGGCCGGGAAAAGCCTCAGCAGCGAAAGGGTTAAAAAAATACTAAAAAAATCTAGAAATAAAGAGACTCTTTACTGCAGAATATTATAAGCAATGGTTTATTAGATATTGAATTAAAACGGGAATATTTTTAAAATTGAAGCCTATGGGATAAAACATTCTTGTTACTAAAACATCAAGCAGACACGGCCCTCTAATCAGGCACTGTAGAGGGCAGCCTGCAGGTGCCTCCCAAGGATCCCCTTGAGGAGCATACGGCCGCTGGATGACAGAGCTGCGACTGTGCGGGCTAGCCGCCCGGGTGCATGTGGCAGAGACAGGCAGCGTAGGGAGGGAGCCACTGCACCTGCGGCAATGGCAGACCCCCCCCACAACCAGGATCCAGGGAGCCTCCACTGACCACCAGGCTAAGGTAAGGCGACATATTTCTAAAAAAAATAAAATCCGAGGACATTTTTAAGTGTCACCGGGAACATAAAATAAAACCTTTTTTTTTTTCTTTCTCTACCTGGCTGAATGTATTTAATTATATATATTAGATACATTCAGCCAGGTAGAGGGGGGTGGCATGTGGGCTGCGCGGGTTCTCAGGCAGTGGTTTGTTCTTTCTGTGTGTATATTTTTAGCAAATTTATAGGGGAAGGTAAGGGCAGGCATATATCTTCTAATATGATATATATATATATATATATATATCATATCTATATTCTTATAAATATATATCCAGACTTGTATTACACACACATTTTGACAACTAATTGCCCCCCCATTTGCCTGATCCCTCCAGAAGAAATGTTGAACCTGATAGAGCAGAGAATAATATATATATTCTCTGCTCTGTCGGGTTCAACATTTCTTCTGGAGGGATCAGCCAAATGGGGGGCGCATTTAGTTGAGATTGTCCACATGCCACCCCCCCATGTGCGTATGTGTATATATGGTCTGAGGTCTGTGGGTGGGTGTATATATATATCTGCGTCTTGATATATACGTATATGTCTGTGTGTGGTATCAATGCATACCTACTCTATACACAGCGCTCCGTGTATAGAGGCTAGGGTCAGACTAACGCAGTATTATCGTGGGTTTAGCAGCACTAAATCACGGCCGTGCTAGCAGCAAATTACGTCCAATGCCGGGCAGCATACGAAGAATGGCCGCACAAAAGTGCGGCTGCGCAACGCAAGTGGCAAACGAACGCATTTTTGCAACAACGTAGAACCGCTAGTACGGACGTACAGAGTGCGCTACGTCCGCTAGCAGCATGTGTGCGTGATTAGGAGACGTCAGACGCTGCTAATGTCCAGCCAACATCACGTCCAGACGCAAAAAGGGTTTTATTGATGATCCGTACAAAATCACGGACGAGAATGCACATCATATGACCGCTATCGCGTATTCCGTGAAAAAATGCGTCCATTCGTTCGAACGCACTTTTTCACGGACAACGCAAAAAATGCGTTAGTCTGACCCTAGCCTTACCCGTAGAGAGATAGGTGGTGGAGGGTTCTTCTTGGAGGGAGGAGTGATCAGAATTTCAGTTTTGGCAAGATTGAGTTTAACCCTTTCGCTGCTGAGGCTTTTCCCGCTCCTGTGCTGAGGTCATTTTTACCGGTTTTGCTCATCATGTTTAAACGTGTTTTGAAGGCTTATTTTAGTATATGACCCAGACATATTATATATCGTTCTTTCCGTCAGACTCGGTAGATTCATAATATGTCATTATTATATGTATACGTTATGTCATGTCTGTATATTATAACAAAAAATGCAATAAAATATGTATTTTCAATAATTTACAATGTGTAAAGTGTTTTTTTTCACATTTTAACATGCGAGCAATTGCGGTTATATTTTGTATGGGGTGCGCTTGTTAAAAAAATTTGAGATGGGGTCTCGTTACATTTTTTTTTGGGGAAAATTACACTATTTTTAACAAACGCACCGCATACAAAAATCGTTAGTGCAGCATCATTGTTCACATTATAATTGAAATGGGAACAATATTGCTGCATTAACAAACCAAAAAAAAAAAAAAAAAGTGTTTATTTTTTTTTTTTTTTATAATTTTTTTTTTTTTTTTTTAATTTTTATTTTTCATTTTTTTTTTTAGACAAAATTTTTCACAGTAGTGTTTGGTATCGTTGGAACGGCCATGCTCTGGCCGATCCAACCATACCAAACTTTAACCCCTAGCTGCCACGGATCGGGAGATAGGGAGTTCATTGGAACTGCCTATCTCCACCGTTGGTGGCAGTTAGGGGTTAAGTCCAGGACTGGCGTCATCGTGCTACGCACGATGACGCCAGTCCTCAGGGGGAGTTCCCGGAGGCTTGGCCGACATCCAAGATGTCGGCCAGCTCCGGGAAAGGATCGCGAATCGGCGCTTTTCAGCGCCGATTCGCAATCCAGCTCCCCAGGGGTTAATGCCAGGCACCATTTGGAAGGGCAGGCTGTGCCCTTCCAAATGGTGCCTGGGTTAACCCCCGCAGAGCCGCCGATCGGGAGGGAGAGAGGTCCGATGGACCTCCCCCCCTCCCTTTCAGGCGCCTCCTCCGCACATGCGGGGGGGCGCCTGAACTAGGTGTCATCGCGCTGCCGCGATGACACCTAATTCCAGCGGCTGCGGTGCCGGATGCGCGGCTGACATCGAGGATGTCAGCCGCACCGGAGGGGCTAGCGATCGGCCGGAACCCGGTCGAACGCTGACCCCAATGGGAGGACGCGCTCAGCGCGTCCTCCGCATACCAGCGGTAATGCGGAGGACGCGCTGAGCGCGTCCTCCGCATTGAAGTGGTTAAGGAAGTGGGAAGACAGTCAGTGACTCGATCCGGGGGAGCCGGAGAGAGGTCTGGGGAGGAGAGGTATATTTGAGTGTTGTCAGCATATAGGTGGTGCTGGAAACCAATGGAGCTGATCAGTTTGCCTAGAGAGGCTGTGTAGATTGAAAAAAGAAGAGGGTCCAGTACTGAACCTTGGGGTATGCCAACAGAGACAGAACGCTGGCCGGAGGTACTTACAGAAAAAAAAGACACTAAGCGGTTGTTGGTACAGGTAGATAGTAAACCACGAAAGAACATTACCTCGAAAGCCTATATCTCATCTTATCAAGAGTTTGAAGGATAAGCGCTCGGTCAATTGTATCAAAGATGGCAGCACCTGTCAGAAGTAGCAGTTATAAGGTCATTGGTCAGCTTGGTGAGAGCCGATTCTGTTGAATGCAGAGAGTGAAAGCCAGATTGCAGCGGGCCAAGTAGAGAGAGTGGGAATTGAGGTAGTCAAATAGACGAACATTTTATTAGACATTTTTGTTTTTTTAGTTATAATAGACTTTTTAATTTTGAATTATTTTTTAATGGACCTTTTTATTATTTAGACACATTTTTATTGATCAAAGCGATTTTAAGAGAATAAGAGACTTTTTTTTTTCAGTTCAGAGGAATTTTCCAAGGGCAATTCTGCTCGATTCAGCGGTTATTGGTGCAATTCGGCAGTTTTCTCCAACGTCCGGTAACTGTTTCGGCGACTCAATTTTCAGCAGAACACGGTGAACATTCACTAAATAGTGAATTCACTGTATTATCGGTGAAATGGAATCACTGAAGAGTGCGAAATGCGGCAAAACAAAAAGCACCAAAATTGCACGCAATTTAAAATAACATAAAATATGTTTTAATTTTATTAACTGGCAAAAAATCCAAACAAAATCTTTAGCTCTGCCCATAGAGATCTTAATCAGGCCCTTTGTCTTTGCATATCGGAGTAGGCCGTTCTGGATGAAGTTAAGGCCTGCCTTTTTGTCCCAGTCCAGCCCTGGTGGGAACCCTATGGGGAGCACTGACAGCAGCCAGATCCTGGGGAGCACTGACAGCAGCCAGATCCTGGGGAGCACCCACAGCAGCCAGATCCTGGGGAGCACCCACAGCAGCCAGATCCTGGGGAGCACCCACAGCAGCCAGATCCTGGGGAGCACCCACAGCAGCCAGATCCTGGGAAGCACTGACAGTAGCCAGATGTATTTATTTATTTATAACCTATTTTACCAGGAAGGATACATTGACATTTCTCCCGTTTTCAAGTTTGTCCATGAGAGCACTGAATAGCCAGATCCTGGAGAGCACTGAACCTGAACCTACATAACCCGTGTATATCTGGCTCTGATACTAATCAGTGCCTCACCACCCACTGACCTCTCCGCACGTCATTGCTCTGAATAACCCTGTATAACTACCCTGTACTGCAGGAAATGTGAACGGTGATTCCTGTTTCACCCTTGGATACTGTTATTGCTTTCTTGAGACGTATAAAATTATGGGGGTCTATTCAAAAAGCACAGAAATTGTGCGCAAATATGACTCACTTCAGCGATTCTATTTCGTCGTACATTTGGTGAATTCGCTATCTATCGAATGCTCGCTGTATTTTGCCGAAAATGGAGTCGCCGATGCAGTTATAAGACGTCGGTGAAAAGTGCAGATGAGCGTCAAAATTGATTTGACAAATTCCACCAAAGTCTGAAAAAAAAACAGCAGGGTTATTCAGAGCACACTGAAATGTCACCGACATGCTCTCCCGTTCCCCGCACTTTGGATGGTGCGATTCGCTGACCCTGCGGTAAATTCAGCATTCACCACAGGTTTCCCAAACTGCAGCGAACGAGCACCGAATCAATCCAAATAACCACCAAAAATCGATCAGAAAACCCGCTGAAAACCCACTGAATTGATCCCAAAAGCTGCAAAAAAATAAATATAAAATATCGATCCAAGAAAACACCAAAAACCCGCCAAATGCATACAACGATACACTGCAAAACCACCGAATTGATCCGAAACAAGCTGACAACCCGCCGAAGAAAGCACCATCCAGCCGCTGGGAAAAGCTGATAAGCGAAGGAACGGGTAAAATAAAAAACTGGAAAAAAAATAAACCTGCAACATTTCAAAGGTGTTTGCACAAAAACTACTGAACAAAAATGCCTGGAAATAACATAGAAGTTCCTCTGAGTACTAATAAAAAGTTCTGTTACAGAAAAAAAAAACACCATTTTAAAAGAATTCTGAAAAAAATATTTGAAACAATCCTAAATAAATAAGAGATTTTTTTGCTGTAAATAATAAATATTTGTTAACCCTTTCATTGCTGAGCCATTTCACCGGTTTCGTTCATCATGTTTAACCACTTCAATGCGGAGGACGCGCTGAGCGCGTCCAGCCGCATCAGCACGCTGTGGAGGACGCACTGAGCGCATCCTCCCATTGCAGCTGCGAAAGAGCATAGTCTTTCCAATGATACCAAACATGACAATGTTATATGTAAAGAAAAAAAAATTCTAATTTATTTATTTATTTACAAAGTATTTTACCAGGACGTATACATATAATAATGATATATTATGAATCTGCCGAGTCTGCCGGAAAGAACAATATATAATATGTCTAGATCATTGTAGCGATGTGTTTAAAAAGACTGTTCTGCTGCATTTACTTGCAATGGCCACCAGAGGGAGACAGAGACCATGGAAAGTTATGCTGGACAAACACAAGGCAATAAACTACCTTTTCCATGATGCTTTGCGTAAGGACAGGAAGTGGGTGTGTAGGAAAGGAAAGGCATCACCAGCCTCGTGGAAAGCATGCTCAGAGTGAGCTGGGAGCTGAAAGGAGAAGGAAGCAGGCCGAGCTGTGGAGGATCGTGACCAGGCCAGAGCACAGGGGCTACCTCGCTGGTGCTGGGGGATCGGGACAGTGACCCTGCAGAGACCTGTCTATACTCACGCTGCGATCAAGGCAAGCAGAGGACCTGAGTGAGGAGTACCGCAAGTCCATTGGATGGGAGAGCAGGCGGTAGCTGGACAAGTCCGGGTGGGAGCAAGGAAAGCCAGACAACGGATCCAGTAGCCAGTATCACAGCCAGGCATTAAGCGGAGAGACGTCCTGGGTCAGCGGAGCCTTGGTGATCGAGCGGATGGGTGAGAGGCCTCCAAGGCCGGTTTATAAAATCAAGAAAGCACGCTGCTGTTTGTTTCCAAAACCCACAGGGCCCCAACTTGACTAGTCGAAGACATCGTTATAAGTAATTCACTGGCCAGTTGAATAGTACCCGGGTACCATATACACACACGTACACACCCTTTACATTCCGGGACTTAACCTGTGCGGGACTCATTTGTTACGAATCGGAACAGGGGTTAAAGATACGTTCCGAATATATTTTTCTCTTTTCCGCTGCGCGTTTATCGTAATACGAAGAGATTGTATTTTTAGGTTTCGCTACGTGTCCCTTTTTCGAATATTCGTGCAATTGCATTTCTTTTCTGTTCGGTTGTGAAGATATTATTTTTCCGAAATACGAAGCCTCGTGTTTCGTTTCTTTCCCGCTACGCGTTTTTACCGCGATACGAAAGTACTGTAATATACCTGTGAATACCGTGTCTCAACATCTGCTTATTATTTTAGTAAACTATTTAAATTATAAAAACTCACAACGGTGTTGGAGTATATTTATTCCCTAGTGCGGGGAGACTGACCCGTGGTTCAATTTTCAGCGGCTCCTCCGGGAGTGAGCGCTACATCATATAAAAAATGTGGCTTCAAATCGCGTTTAAACACGATGAGCGAAACCGGTAAAAATGAGCTCAGCACAGAGGGGTGAAATGGCTCAGCAGCGAAAGGGTTAAACGGGACTTAAAGTCACGTTTTATTACACAACCCAGACATATTGTATATCCTTTTTTCCGGCAGACTCGTCAGATTCATAATATATCATTATTTTATGTATATGTCATGTCCTGTCTGTATATTATAACAAAAAAATGCAATAAAATTAGAATTTTCAATCATCTACAGCGTGTAAAGTGTTTTTTAATCACATTTTATCAACCGAGCCTTTGCGGTTATATTTTCTATGGGGTGCGCTTTTTAGAAAAATTAGAAATGGGGACTCGTTACATTTTTTTAGGGGGGGGAATTACGTGATTTTTAGCAAACCCCTTAATTTCTTTCTTCCAGCATACACAAACAGATCACATTTCCTGCACTCTGCTGCCCGGAAGATGCATAAAAGCATACACAAACAGACCACATTTCCTTCACTCTGCTTCCTGGAACAAGCATACACAAACTGACCACATTTCCTGCACTCTGTATGCTTTTATGTATCTTCCAGGCAGCAAACAGACCACATTTCCTTCGCTCTGCTGCCCGGAAAAAGCATAAAAGCATACACAAACAGACCACATTTCCTGCACTCTGCTTCCCAGAACAAGCATAAAAGCATACAAACAGACCACATTTCCTTCACTCTGCTGCCCGGAACAAGCCTCTTCCCCAACTCCTGCATTGTAGATTCTTAAGGGTACACGGACACTCACCAAATCTCCATTCTTTCTTCCAGCATACACAAACAGACCACATTTCCTGCACTCTGCTGCCCCACCCAGGCCTGGCACATAATTTCAGTTCACCTTTCCAGCTGTTTCCACTCTCTCTTTAATTATTTTTACTCAGCCCAAGCTTCTGGTCCTTCCCATGCAATCGTCATCATCACTATATTCAAACTAGCAAACAGCCTCACCTTCCCTCTGCTCCCATTTGTCTTACTTACCCCCCCCCTCCGTACCTTAGATTGTCAGCTCACGGGATGACTGACTGAACACTTGGTTAAAGTGCTGTAATTCCTAGACTAGCTATCCTGCATGCAGGGTTGTCTTTTCTTTATCTATCATGTATGTCTCATGTTTGTGCCCCCCATTGTACAGCACTGCGGAATATGTTGGCGCTTTATAAATAAAGATTAATGATAAAAAAATAGAAAAAAATTGCTAGTGCAGCATCATTGTTCACATTATAATTGAAATGGGAACAATACTGCTGCATTAATTAAAACAACACACAAAAAACACGTGTTTAGATATAGAAACATAGAAAATGTCGGCAGATAAGAACCTTTCGGCCCATCTAGTCTGCCCAATTACATGGATATTTTACCTGGATTTATCTTTTGTTTAGGATAGCCTTATGCCTATCCCATGCTTGCTTAAATTCAATTACTGTTTTGGCCTCTACCACTTCAACTGGAAGGCTGTTCCATGTATCCACCACCCTCTCAGTAAAATAATGCTTCCTGATGTTACTTTTAAACCTTTGCCCCTCTAATCTAAGACTATGTCCTATTGTTTTGCTATTTTGTTTCCTTTTAAATATACTCCCTTCCTCTACCTTGTGGATTCCCTTTACGTATTTAAATGTTTATATCATATCTCCTCTGTCTCGTCTTTTTTCCAAGCTGTACATGTTAAGATCATTAAGCCTTTCCTGGTAACTTTTCTCCTTCAAGCTGTACACCATTTTAGTAGCCCTTCTCTGAACTCTCTCTAAGATGTCTATATCCTTCTGGAGATACGGTCTCCAGTACTGCACACAGTACTCCAAGTGAGGTCTCACCAGTGCTCTGTACAGTGGCATGAGCACTTCCCTTTTCCTACTGCTAATACCTCTCCCTACACAACCAAGCATTCTGCCAGCATTTCCAAGCATTCTGCCAGCATTTCCTGCTGCTCTATTACATTGACTACTTACCCTTAGATCCTCTGAAATAATAACCCCTAAATCCCAACCCTCAGATGCTGAGGTTAGGACTGTATCAAATACAGTATAACATGTATCACTTTTACTATTGGATGTTAACACAATAGTAACACAGATAGAAAGAGGGAAAAAGCCGAGCTCGGGGTTTATGAATAGGAGCTAAAATCCAAGATCCAGAGGAATGAACAGAGGGTATTCTTGATCGGAGATCTATCACTGGGTATATATTGATCGGAGATCTATCACTGGGTATATATTGATACAGGATTTATCTGTGGGAGTATATGGATTTGGAATTATTAGGGTATATATCGATATATTGATTCAGGATTTATCGGGGGGGTATATTTGGGTCCTGATCACACGGTCCCTCCTCGAACGCGGTCACGTTCTCACCTGGGTACTGCAGCGGGATGTCGATCTTGGGGCCAATGACGTAGTGTCCCTATTTTCTTTTTTTTTTTCCCACTTTGAACATGTTCATGTTTGGTATCATTGGAAAGGTCGTACTCTGGCCTTTCGAATGACACCAAACTCAACCATCTAGCTGCCACCGTTCAAAGGAACCCTCATAGCTCCACCATGGTATTTCCTTGGGAAATCCCCGGGCAGCTAGGGGCTCCCCGGCTAACTGACGTCAGATGACAAGGGGGGACCCGGAGGTGGAGCTGCCATCCAAGAACCGGAACTAGGCCGCGATCCGCTAAAATCGCAGGCCAGCACCTCAGGGGTTAAAGTCAGGCACCACTTAGAGGGGAAACACCCCCTTTTAGGCTAGGGTCAAACAAACGCATTTTTGGCATTGAATGTTAAAACGTGCGTCCGAACTCATTGACATATTTTTTGTACAGTGGATGCGAAAACGGTCAGACGATGCGCATTTCCGTGCGTGTTTTTTTTACGGATTGTCAATAAAACACTTTTTGCGTCTGGATGTTATGTTGGCCGGACATTAGCAGCGTCTGACGTCTCCTAATCATGCACACATGCCGCTATGCGGACGCAGCGCACGCTGTACGTCAATACTAGCGGTTCCACGTTCTCGAAAAAATGCGTTTGTTTGCCGCTTGCGTTGCGCGGCCGAACATTTGTGCGGCCGTACTTCGTATATTGGCCGTCATTGACCGTCATTTGCTGGTACCGCGGCTGTGATTAAGTGCGCCTAAACGCACGTTGAGAAAATGCTTTAGTCTGATCCCAGCCTTAGGCTAGGGTCAGACGAACGCAGCTTTAACGTGCGTTTAGCCGCACAAAATCACGGCCGTGCTAGCAGCAAATGACGTCCAATGCCGGGGAACACACGAAGTACGGCCGCACGAAAGTTCGTCCGCGCAACGCAAGTGGCAAACGAACGCATTTTTTCGAGAACGTCAAACCGCTACTACTGACGTACAGAGTGCGCTGCGGCCGCATAGCGGCGTGTGTGTGTGATTGGGAGACATCAGACGCTGCTAATGTCCGGCCAACATAACGTCCAGACACAAAAAGTGTTTTATTGATGATCCGTACAAAATCACGGACGAAAAGGCGCATCGTATGACCGCTACCGCGTATTCCGTGAAAAAATATGTCCGTTCGTTCGACCGCACTTTTCCACGGTCGACGCGAAAAATGCGTTCGTCTGACCCTAGCCTAAAGCAGTGCCTGGCTTCTCCTTCCAGGTCTTCCCGATCGGGAGGGAGAGGGATCAGAAAGGATTCCCCCCTCCTTTCAGGTGATCTCCTGGCTTTGCCGGGTGGTCATCTGAAAATGACATCATCGCATCTGACACGATGACTACATCTACGTCGGGAGGGCCTTAAAAGCAGCGCCTGACTTAGTTGAAGTCAGAACACCACGGGACCCTGGAGGACAGAGGTGAATATCTCTACTGGGCTCCCGGTAAGCAGATGACGTGTGGGGAACGTCCTCCGCATACAGCGGGAGTCTATGAGGACGTTCCCCACACGTCATCCACAGCAAAGGGGTTAATAAAGGAGAATACAGTGGCAAGAAAAAGTATGTGAACCCTTTGGGATTACGTGGAGTTTTGCATGAATTGGTCATAAAATGTGCTCTGATCTTCATCTCAGTCACAACAATTTGAAAAACACAGTCTGCTTAAAATAATACAACACAAACATTATATGTTTTCATGTTTTTATTGAACATACAGTAACATGTAAACATTCACAGTGCAGAGTGGAAAAAGTATTTGAACCTTTGGACTTAATAACTGGTTGACCCTCCTTTGGCAGCAATAACCTCAACAAAACGTTTCCTGTAGTTGCAGATCAGATCTGCACAACGATCTGGAGTAATTTTGGACCACTCCTCTTCACAAAACTGTTTCAGTGTAGCAATATTCTTGGGATGTCTGGTGTGAATCGCTCTCTTAAGGTCATGCCACAGCATTTCAATCGGGTTGAGGTCAGAACTCTGACTGGACCACTCCAGAAGACGTATTTTGTTTTTTTGAAGCCATTCTTTTGTTGAATTACTTGTATGCTTTGCATCACCCATCCTCTGCGTAGCTTCAGTTGGCGGACAGATGGTCTTACGTTTTCCTGCAAAATGTCTTGATAAACTCTGGAATAAATTTTTCCATCAATGACAACAATCCGTCCAGGCCCTGAGGCAGCAAAGCAGCCCCAAACCATGATGCTCCCTCCGCCATGTTTTACAGTGGGGATGAGGTTTTGATGTTGGTGTGCTGTGCCTTTTTTTCTCCACACATAGTATTGTCTGTTTTTTCCAAACAACTCAATTTTGGTTTCATCTGTCCACAGAATATTTTGCCAGTAGTGCTGTGGAACATCCAAGTTCTCTTTTGCAAACTTTAAACGTGCTGCAATATTCTTTTTGGACAGCAATGGCTTCCTCCGTGGTGTCCTCCCATGTACTCCATTCTTGTTTAATGTTTTCCTTATTGTAGATGTGTCAACAAAAATGATAGCATGTGCCAGAGATTTCTGTAAGTCTTTAGCTGACACGCTAGGATTCTTCTTTACCTCATTAAGCATTCTGCACTGTGCTCTTGCAGTCATCTTTACAGGACGACCACGACTAGGGAGAGTAGCAACAGTGCTGAACTTTCTCCCTTTGTAGACAGTCTGTCTTACCGTGGACACATGAACATCAAGGCTTTTGGAGATACTTCTGTAACCCTTTCCAGCTTCATGCAAGTCAACAATTCTTGATCGTATGTCTTCTGAGAGCTCTTTTCTGTGAGGCATGGTTCACATCAGGCAGAGCTTCTTGAAACCAGTAAACCCAAAACTGGTGTGTGTTTTTAAAGGGCAGGACAGCTTTCAGCAACACATCCAATAATATCACACTGATTGGACTCAAGGTTGGCTCAGTCCTGGCTCCAATTAGCTCTTGGAGAAGTCATTAGGCTCGGGGTTTACATAATTTTTCCACCCTGCACTGTGAATGTTTACATGTTATGTTCAATAAAAACATGAAAACCTATAATGTTTGTGTTGTATTATTTTAATCAGACTGTGTTTTTCAAATTGTTGGGACTTAGATGAAGATCAGAGCACATTTTATGACCAATTCATGCAAAACTCCAAGTAATCCCAAAGGGTTCACATACTTTTTCTTGCCACTGTATTTATAATATTGTAACCTATGGGATTCACATGAATAAACCTGCCAAATGAAACCACTGAACAGCAGGGCATTTCACTGCTGTTCGGAGTCTGTGAATAGATTAACCATTGCTTCTCTATGGGGATTTCACTGCCGCTGAACAGCACCGTATTTCACTGGCAATTCGCCAATATTTGGTGAACTGCCTGCTTTCTGAATGGCCACAAAATTGCATCGTACGGGGAAATCCACTGTTCGGTGGCCAGTACGGCTCTCTTTGAATAAAACTGCAGGAAGTCTCCTATTCTTCTAATATTAAGTTAATTGTATAAGACGTGCACAAATAATAAAAACGAAACTTATAAATAATAAAAAGGTCTTGTAAAAAATTAGAAGAAAAAGTCTTTTAACCACTTGGCTGCTAAGGACACGCTCAGCGCGTCCAGCCAAGTGGTTCTCCTGTGCTATGGATACGCTGAGCGCGTCTTGGCACAGGTGACAGCAATCAGCTGGGATTCCGGCCAATTGCTGCGCTCCCCCCCCCCCAGTGCGGTCTATTTAAGGCTAGGGTCAGACTAACGCATTTTTCACGTTGTCCGTGAAAATGTGCGTTCGAAGAATGGACGTATTTTTTCACGGAATACGCAATAGCGGTCATACTATGCGCAGTTTCATCCGTGATTTTGTACGGATCATCAATAAAACCCTTTTTGCGTCTGGACGTTATGTTGGCCGGACATTAGCAGCGTCTGACGTCTCCTAATCACACACACACGCCGCTAGCGGACGCAGCGCACTCTGTACGTCAGTACTAGTGGTTTAACGTTCTCGAAAAAATGCGTTCATTTTCCACTTGCGTTGCGCAGCCGGACTTTTGTGCGACCGTACTTCGTATATTGGCTGTCATTGCCCGGCATCTGCTGCTAGCACGGCCGTGATTAAGTGCGCCAGAACGCGCGTTCGCACTGCCTCAGTCTGACCCTAGCCTTAGGTGTCCCCCCCCCCCCGCGAGTGCGGGGAAGGTGCCTGAAAGGGAGGGGCAGGACCTTTGGACCGACCTCCCTCCCGATCGGCCGGGGGCAGCGGCTAAAGGCAGGCATAGCCTGCCCTTCCAAACAGTGTCTGGCTTTAACCCCTTGAGGGCCGGATCACTATTCGGCTCCGAGAAGCGCCATATCGTGATCCTCTCCCGGAGCTGGTCGACATCTTGGATGTTGGCCAAGCTTCCGGGAAATACCCCTGACGACTGGCGTCATCGTGCATAGCGTGATGATGTCAGTTTTGGAGTTAACCCCTAGCTGCCACCAATGGTGGAGATAGAGGGCTCAATGGAATCCACTATCTCTCAATCCAGCTAGGGGTTAATGTTTGATATTGTTGGATCGACCAGAGCATGGCATTTCCAACGATACCAAACATGACCATGTAAAATGTAATAAAAAAATAAATACATAATAAATAAAAAAAATATTAAAAAAATAATAATAAAAAAAATTTAAGTTTTTTTTTCTTTTGGTTTTGTTAATGCAGCAATATTGTTCCCATTTAGTTTTTAATGTGAACAATGATGCTGCACTAACGATTTTGTATGGGGTGCGTTTGTTAAAAATAGCGTAATTTCCCCCCAAAAAAATGTAACGAGACCCCATTTCTAATTTTTTTAACAAGCGCAACTAATATAACTGCAAACGCTTGCATGATAAAATGTGAAAATAAAAGCACTTTACACGTTGTAAATTATTGAAAATTAAAATATTATTGCATTTTTTGTTCTAATATTCAGATAGGTCATGACGTATACATAGAATAATGATATATTATGAATCTGCCGAGTCTGCCGGAAAGAACAATATAGAATATGTCTGGATCATATAATAAAATATGGTTTGAAAACGCGTTTAAACATGATGAGCGAAACCGGTAAAAATGAGCTCAGCACACAGGCGTGTAATGCCTCAGCAGCGAAAGGGTAATACGAACAAAAAAGTATATTAAAGAATACTAAGAATACAAAAAGATCTTTTAGAAAATAAAAATATATAAAGGGTTTTTGCAGAAAATTTAAATAATAAATGGTTTTAAAAAACTAAAAATATATAACATTTTTTGCACTGAACCCTATTAGATTCGCCTGTTTAACCCCTTCACTGCTGAGGCATTTCACCGCTGTGTGCTGAGCTCATTTTTACCGCTTTCGCTCATCATGTTTAAACGCGATTTGAAGCCACATTTTATTAAATAACCCAGACATATTATATATCGTTCTTTCCGGCAGACTCCGCAGATTCATAATATATCATTTTTATATGTATACGTCATGTCCTGTCTGTATATTATAACAAAAAATACAATAAAAATTTAGTTTTTAATCATCTGCAGTGTGTAAAGTGTTTTTTTTCACATTTTATTACATGAGCGTTTGCGGTTATGTTTTCTATGGGGTGCGCTTGTACAAAAATTTGAAATGGGGACTTGTTACATTTTGTGGGGGGATTTACGTGATTTTTAGCAAACGCACCCCATAGAAAAAATCATTAGTGCAGCATCATTGTTCACATTATAATTGAAATGTGAACAATATTGCTGCATTAATAAAAACAACACACAAAAAAAAACATGTTTTTTTTTTTTTAAATTTATTTATTTTTATTATAATTTTTTTATTTTTTACTTTGTACATAGTCATGTTGGGTATCATTCGAAATGCCATGCTCAGGCCTTTCAAATGACACCCTCCATGACCCCCTAGCTGCCACGGTTCTGGAGATATCGGGGTTCACAAGAACCCCCTATCTCCACCAGGGATTTCCTTGGGAAATCCCCTGGCAGCTAGGGGTTCCCCGGCTATCTGATGTCATCACGCTATGCATGATGACATCAGGCAGTGAGAGGAGACCCGGGGTGGAGCCACCATCCAAGATGGCGGCCCCCACCGGAGCTAGGCTGCACTTCAGCGCCGCAAGGCGCTGAAGTGCAACCCGGCGCTTGAGGGGTTAAAGCCAGGCACCGCTTAAAAGGGGAGACTCTCCCCTTTTAAGCGGTGCTTGGCTTTTGGCGCTGCTCCTTTCCGATCGGGAGGGAGAGGGATCCAAACGGATCCCCCCTCCCTTCCAGGCTATCTCCCGGCATTGCCAAGCGCGATGACGTCATTTACGCCGGGAGGAGCTTGACTTCAGCATCTGAGGACGCTGAAGTCAGAACACCGCAGGACCCCGGACAGAGAGGTGAGTATCTCCGCCGGGGGTCCCGCACAGCTGATGACGTGTGGGGCATGTCCTCAGCATGTAACGTGCATCAATGAGGACGTGCCCCACACGTCTTCAGCAGTGAAAGGGTTAAACCTGTCAAACAGAAAATCAAAAATCAGGTCATTTTGCCGCAATTCAGTGTTCTGTGAATAGATGAAGTGATGATTCTCAATAAGAAAATTTTGGTGTCGCCAAACAAATAAATTAGATTACCCCGAATTTGCACTTACGATGAAATTCACAGATCGGTGCAATTTGGTGTCAAATTTGGAAGTTAGTGAATAAACCTCAAAGTGTTTCAGTAACATATTTATTTTACTATTTATAAAGGATTTTAGCAGGAAGGATACATTGAGATTTCTCTCGTTTTCAAGTATGTCTTGCAGGGTTATTCAGAGAGCGTGAAAAGCAGGAGAATGATTGGAGAATGAAAAATTCTAGGTCAAAATAGCCAAACCAGAAAAATTCTCCCTTTTCATCTCACTTTTCAAATCGGCTATTTTGACCTAGAATTTTTCATTCTCCAGCCATTCTCCTGCTTTTCACGCTCTCTGAATAACCCTGTTGGGTATTATTATAATATTGATAACTAAGTGCTTTTACTATTTACTTAGTAATTAAAAAATACAATGATAGCTTTTACTAATAACTACATTTATTTCATTATTTTCGCAGGGAGTTCCCGAGTCTCTGTTATCTCAGGTAAGCTGCCCACATTTGTCTAAAAGCAAAAGTACAGATTACATTTCTTTTGATTAAGTGACATTCCGTCATGAATACTTTTAGCATGACTACATTAAGGAATCATTAGGGAATGAATGGGTATGGAGAATTCATTCAGAACAATGTGAGTGTGTCTACATGTGTGAAATATGTGTATGTTTTAAAATAACCCAATCCAAAAACTCTGGCGTGTATATATTATAATGATTATTTATTTATAAAGTATTTTAGCAGGAAGGATACATTTTCAAGCATATCCTGGGTTCAAGAACATTTACATTTTATGCTAGGGTACAGAGATACAAAGTAATAAAATGCATTTTAAAAATAACACAAATATACAGATTACCAAGAAAATAAATATGTAGGAAATATAGGCACTATGTTACATGTTTACAGGTGCATTCTGTATATAGTCACTGTGTTACATGTTTACAGGTGCATTCTGTATATAGTCACTATGTTACATGTTTACAGGTGCATTCTGTATATAGTCACTATGTTACATGTTTACAGGTGCATTCTGTATATAGTCACTATGTTATATGCTGACAGGTGCATTCTGTATATAGTCACTATGTTACATGTTTACAGGTGCATTCTGTATATAGTCACTATGTTACATGTTTACTAGGGATGAGCCGAACACCCCTGAGTTCGGTTCGCATTCGAACTCTTCAAAAGTTCGAATTGGAACTCGAACACGAACACAAACTCCATACGAGTCAATGGGAGTCAAAGCTCGATTTTTAGAGTGCCCTCCAAGAGGGCTTATATGCTAGATATTTGCCATAAAAGGTGTATGGGGGTCCGGGTAGTGCCCTGGGGGACAGGAAACAAGGACAAAAAGTTTTTTAAAAAAACCTTTTTAAAGGGACAGTGAGTTTTCCATGAAATAAGGGTTAAAAATAAAAACGAAAAATTCCTTAAAATATCGTGCCTAGGAGGTCCCCATAACCTGCCCGTGAACTGACAGATTTCTATGATGTATAGAAACATTTAAAAACAAAAAAATGAAGTTTCAAATGACGGTAAATGCGTTTCCTTTAATCTATTCATAAACAACTGCTTGGGGCGGCAGCCTGTATGAAAAGACATTTTAGGATGCGCAAAAAAAGTTTAGTGATTTTTTGGCTAAATTATGGTGAAACTTATGCAGGCTTTGGATGAAAGTAGCATTAGGTGCTTTAAAATTGGACCTTTAGCGTCGGCAACAGTGCCGTCACACCGTAACCCCTCTGTGGGTATTGTGGAAGAGTGCAGGGGTGGACCATGTGGTCTAGACATGTGCATTCGTTTTAGTACTAAAATGATTTAGTCAGAATTTTGGGATAATTTAGTTTTAGTATGACTCGAGATACGAAACTGCTCAGTACAAAAAACGAAAGAAACTAAAATAAAATGCACTACATTTTAGTTTCAGTCCTTTTGGTAATATTACATTGATGAGTGAAGGAGACCAGCAATGATTAATGCTGGAGGATGTTCTAATCCATTAATTAATGCAGGAGGATGTTCTATACAATATACAGAGAGGAGCATTTTTTTAGCCCTTTAAATCCAGTGTCTGCTGAGATCGGCTGCTTGTTACATTATCTCTCAGTACAATGTATCAGGTTCACCTGTTACAGTAACTGCTGCTCATCACAGTGCTCAGAGTTTCAGTAAAACAAGGAAATAATATTGTTATAGCCTCTTATATATAAAAATATTATTTACTAGTTTTACTGAAACTCTGAGCGCTGTGATGAGCAGCAGTCAGTTACTGTAACAGCTTTGCCTGACACATTGTGCTGAGAGTGAGAGATACTGTAACAAGCAGCGACCTCAGCCCTCTGAGGTGCCACTACAATAGTAATTGTATTTTTCGGTTTTCGGATGAATGAAATTAGTTTTCATACTAAAGAACTGAAAACGAATTTCTTTAGCAACTAAATAAATTGTATTTTAGGACTAATCCATTAGTTCAAAACAAAATTTTGTGCTGGGCACATGTCTAATGCGGTCCTATATTAAAAAGATATGAATCTGGTAAAGGCGTCAGTGCACCCAGATATTGTGTTTTTGGTGCCAGGCCAGCAAGTGCCATCATACAGTAACCCCTCTGTGGTATTGTGGAAGAGTGCAGGGGTGGACCATGCAGTCCAATATTAAAAAGATATGAATCTGGTAAAGGCGTCAGTGCACCCAGATATTGTGCCTTTGGTGCCAGGCCTGCAAGTGCCATCATACAGTAACCCCTCTGTGGTATTGTGGAAGAGTGCAGGGGTGGACCATGCGGTCCTATATTAAAAAGATATGAATCTGGTAAAGGCGTCAGTGCAGCCAAATATTGTGCCTGTCATGGCAGCAAGTGTCTTCACACCGTAACCCTTTTGTGGTATTG
Organism: Leptobrachium leishanense; assembly: GCA_009667805.1. NCBI lineage: Eukaryota > Metazoa > Chordata > Amphibia > Anura > Megophryidae > Leptobrachium > Leptobrachium leishanense. Next base: position 30,801,922 of record CM019065.1, on the reverse strand, counting down.
TGAAAGAGTGCAGGGTTGGACCACGCGGTTCAAAAAATTAAAATGATATAAATGTGGCACAGGCGTCAGTGCAGCCAAATATTGTGCCTTCACACCGTAACCCTTTTGTGGTATTATTATTTTATTATTATTCTTTATTTATAAAGCGCCAGCATATTCCGCAGCGCTGTACAATAAGCACAGTATAGACAGGGTTACAATACATTGAACAACATTTGACAAACAGTACAGAAGGAGATGAGGGCCCTATTCCCGTAGGAACTCACAATCTGGGAGGGTTGGGGTTGGAAACAGGAGGAGAGGACTGTAAGGTGAGAGTGATTGATGGTTGCGTCAGTGAGTTGGGTGGTAGGCTTCCCTAAATAGGAATGTTTTCAGGGAGCGTTTGAAGGAAGAGAAGTTAGGGGAAAGTCTGACAGGAATTGTGGGAGAGTTCAGTGGTGGAGGTTTTGTGAATGCAGAAGACATCTCCGATCTATTCCGTTACGTCAGCATCAGGGGATTGATAGCTGCTGATCACGGACTGATTCATTTTTATAAATGTCAGCCGGTCTACAGAGTCGGTGGACAGACGCACTCTTTTGTCTGTGACAAAACCTCCAGCGGCACTGAATGTCCTTTCAGAAAGCACGCTAGATGAAGGGCAACCTAGTAGCTGCATAGCATATTGGCTAAGTTCTGGCCAGTGATCCAATCTCAACACTCAGTAAGCCAGTGGATCATCTGCTGGAAAGGTATCCAGGTCTGCCCTTGCCCCTAGGTAGTCCTGCACCATATGGTGAAGACGCTGGCAATAGGTGCCTACATTTGACGTCCCTGGGCGTCGTGGACTAAATTTTTTTAAAAAGATATCAGTAAAGCGGCCCTGGCCTTCACCACTATTCCTCTAAGCATCCGCAGCCTCAGAAGCACCAGTGTCATCACTTGGTAACCTACCAGTGCATGGAAAGGTGTTACACAAGTGTCGCTTTAGAGCGTCCTCAAATTTTTTCATCCTTTGCTCCCTCTGTGTGGGCAGGATGAGCTCTGCAACTTTACCCTTATATCGTGGATCAAGAAGGGTTGCCAACCAGTAATGATCCCTCTCCTTGATAACATGAATCCTGGGGTCCTTTAGCAGGCTTTGCAGGATAAGGGAGCCCATGCAGCGTAGGTTGGAGGTGGCATTAGCTTAAGAGTCTTCCTGGTCAATGAGGAGGATGACCCCATTGTGCAGTTCCTCCTCCCAGCCACGTACTAGTCCTTGTGTTTCTGGGCACACAAAACCCTCCCTTGAGGAATCCCCACCTTCAATGCCCCCACTACTTAAATATTCCTCCTCCTCTTCATCCTCCTCCTGTCTGATCTGAGGAGGACCCACTGGAATGCTGTCTGCAGAAAGACTGGGGCCTTCAGAGCTAGGGAAGACCTCCTCTTCCTCCCGCTGCTCTACCTCTAGAGCCACATCTATAATTCCCCGCAGAGTGTGCTCCAGCAGGAACACTAAAGGAATTGTGTCACTGATGCATGCACTGTCCCTGCTCACCATCCTCGTTGCCTCCTCAAATGGTGACAGTACAGTGCATGCATCCTTGATCATCAGCCACTGCGGGGGGGAACAAGTTGACCTGAACCTGTCCTTGTGCCATACTCAAACAGGTACTTGTTGATGGCCCTCTGCTGCTTGTGCAGATGCTGCAGCATTGCTAATGTCGAGTTCCACCTGGTGGGCATGTCACAGATCACACGGTTTGTGGGTAGATGGAATTCTCTTTGAATTTCTGCCAGGCGAACACTTACTGGAAATGACCGTCTGAAGTGGCTGCAGACTTTTCTGGCCTGGCTGAGAAGCTCTGCCAGCCCTGGGTACCTGGTTAGGAAACGCTGTACCACCAGATTTAGGACGTGTGCTAGGCATGGTACATGCGTCAACTTATCCAGGCGTATGGCGGAGAGAAGGTTGCTGCCATTACCACAGATGACTAGACATGTGCATTCGTTTTAGTACTAAAACGATTTAGTCCGAATTTTGGGATAATTTCGTTTTAGTATGACTCAAGAGAAACGAAACTGCTCAGTACAAAAAACGAAAGAAACTAAAATAAAATGCACTACATTTTAGTTTCAGTCCTTTTTGTGATATTACATTGATGAGTGAAGGAGACCAGCAATGAAGATCGCAACATCGCAACATCCGAAGTTCTGCACCCTCCACATGCCAATGCAGTAGGATGTTCTATACAGAGAGTGGCATTAATTAATGCAGGAGTATGTTCTATACATTATACAGAGAGGGGTATTAATGCAGGAGGATGTTATATACATTATACAGAGAAAGGTATAATTGAGGAGAATGTTCTATTCAGAGAGGGACATTAATGCAGGAGGATGTTATCTACATTATACAAAGAGGGTATTAATTAATGCAGGAGGATGTTCTAAACATTATACAGAGAGGAGCCTTTTTTTTTTAGCCTTTAAATCCAGTGGCTGTGAGCGCTGAGATCGGCTGCTTGTTACATTATATCTCAGTACAATGTATCAGGCTCAGTTGTTACAGTAACTGAATGTAACAGCGCTCAGAGTTTCAGTAAAACAAGGAAATAATATTGTTCTAACCTCTTACATATAAAAATATTATTTACTAGTTTTACAGAAACTCTGAGCGCTGTGATGAGCAGCAGTCAGTTACTGTAACAGCTTGCCTGACACGGGGCAGTATTACAATGTTGGTGCTAACTTAACCTGTTGTAAACTGAAAACCTCCATAGGCTATAATGGCTCTGGGAAGGTTACAACAGCTCTGGTTAAGTTAGCACCAACTATGTAATATGGCCCACATTGTGCTGAGAGTGAGAGATACTGTAACAAGCAGCGATCTCAGCCCTCTGAGGAGCCACCACAACAATAGTAATTGTATCCACTGGTTTTCGGATGAACGAAATTAGTTTTCATACTAAAGAACTGAAAAACGAATTTTCTTTAGCAACTAAATAAATGCATTTTAGTACTAATCCATTAGTTCAAAACGAAATTTTTGCTGTGCACATGTCTACAGATGACCATTCCCAGCTGAAGCTGGTGTGGTGTTAACCATCTCTGCACCTGCCCCTGCAGAGCTGACAGAATTTCTGGCCCAGTGTGGCTCCTGCCCCCTAAAAAAACCAGCTCAAGCACAGTATTGCATCTTTTTGCTTGAGCCATTGCATAGTCCCTGTCAGGCGTCGGTTTAACTGCCACTTCGCCAGAGACACAGAAGAAGGAGGAGGAAGAAGAGGGAGAGGTGGTGGTGGAGCAGACAGACCTCATACAAGCAGCTTTCTGGAGGCGTGGTGGATGAACAAGTTCCAGCACAGAGCCCCGTCTTGGATCCCTCCCAGCTGCAGTCAGAGTTACCCAGTGTGCCGTGAAGGAAATGTAACGACCCTGTTCATGCTTGCTAGACCACGTGTCTAAAGTCACATGCACCTTGCTGCTGACTGCCTTTCCCAATGACTCGATAACATTGTCTTCCACGTGCTTGTATATTGCTGGAATGGCCTTAAGTGAAAAGTAATGGCGTTTTGGAACATGCCACTGTGGTACAGCACATTCAGCAAATTCACAGAAGGGAGCAGAGTCCACCAGCTGGAAAGGCAGCATCTGCAATGCAAGTAATTTTGATAAACTGGCATTTATAAGCTGTGCTTGGGGATGGTTGGGACTATATTTTTTCTTACGCTGCAGCAGCTGGGGCAACGTAATCTGACTGTGTAAATCTTCAGCTGATGGGATGCTGTCACATTGTGAGGAAGTACCCAGTACATCCATTACAGTAGCATCATCCCTGTCAGTGGAGGTTGTAGCAGGCAATGACATGGCAGGACATACAGTGGGGGTAGAGACAGAAGAGGAGGAGGAGGAGGACCTTCGCAAAGTTTTGCACCAATGGGATGTGTGGCAGGTGGTCATATGTCGACTCCAGCACATGGTACCCAAGCGTCCGGTGTCTTTACCACGCTTAAGCCTCATCTGACATAGATTACAAATAGCAATGGTGGGGTCTGCTGCACATTTCTTAAAGAACTCCAAGACAGCAGAGTTCCTGGATATGTGCTTTGAGACAACAGCGCTCTGCACCTGAGCAGCTCTGACATCTGATGCCTTGGACTGGCTAGTGCTACGGTTGGTCATAGAGGATGTTGTGCCTCGTGTTTGTTGTGCCTCCTCCTCCTCACTTGACTCCTCTGTTCAATCAGGCACCGAGGTGGAATCAGTGACCTCATCATCATCAATGTCATCTTTACCCCCTATCTCCTCGTCACTGGAGCCAACTTGGCAGTATGCTGCAGCTGCCAGGCAACATGAGTGCCAGTTATTTGTGTGTCATCACTGGCACCTCCTTCCTCTAGGTTGATTATACTCCCTTCCTCAACCTCAGAGATTGAATCAGAGCACTGTACTTGCTGCCCTTTCAAGCAGCATGTCACTGTCATTGTAGTCAAACAATTCAGCTGAATCCTCCGTGTGTGATAGTGAGGCTACGGCAGGAGTAGCTGTGGACATGGAGGCTGCATTAGATGTTTTGGCAGCTGAGATGGACTGTAAAGCACTACAAGCCTAGCTGGCAGAGGACTCGGAGGATGAGGATGGCCTGGTTAGCCAATCCACCAAATCCTCTGTATGTTGCTGCTGCTTAAGACGGCCAGCACCAGTTAGAAAGGACAAGTGTGCCCCTGCAGAGGATGCACCATGTCCACCACGACCAGAGGCACAGCCTGCCGACACAGAGGCTGCTTGCCCTCTTATCTGTGTCTGGGAGCATCTGCCTGTCCTTTTTGGTCTTTCTGACATGGTGAGTGATATATAGATTAAATATATACAGAACTCTGATTCAACTCTGCTATAAAGATTAAAGATTTCCTGAACTCTGGTATAACTCAGTGAGACACCCTGATAGCTGGCAGCCAGTGACAAGACACAGATTACAATTCACAGAAACATCCTATAAATCAGTGAGACCCCCTGATGGGTGCTAGTAACAAGACACAAATTACAATTCGTAGAAATCTGCTACAAGTCAGTGAGACCCCCTGATAGGACCCCCTGATAGCTGGCAACAGTGACAAGACACAGATTACAATTCGCAGAAATCTGATAGAAGTATGTGGGACCCCCTGATAGCTGTCAGTGAGAAGACACAGATTACAAATCCCAGAAACCTGCTATAAATCAGTGAGACCCCCTGATGGGTGGCAGTGACAAGACACAGATTAGAACAATTCCCAGATATTTTGTAGAAATTACTGACCCCCAAAATACTGGGTGGCAGTGACAAGACACAGATTACCTCAATTCCCAGATATTTTGGAGAAAATACTGACCCCAAAATACTTGGTGGCAGCCAGTGAGAACACAAGGATTATAACAATTCCCAAATATTTTGTAGAAATTACTGACCCCCAAAATACTGGGTGGCAGTGACAAGACACAGATTACCTCAATTCCCAAATATTTTGTAGAAATTACTGACCCCCAAAATAGTTGCTGGTGGCAGTGACAAGACACAGATTACCTCAATTCCCAAATATTTTGTAGAAATTACTGACCCCCAAAATAGTTGCTGGTGGCAGTGACAAGACACAGATTACCTCAATTCCCAAATATTTTGTAGAAATTACTGACCCCCAAAATACTGGGTGGCAGTGACAAGACACAGATTACCTCAATTCCCAAATATTTTGTAGAAATTACTGACCCCCAAAATAGTTGCTGGTGGCAGTGACAAGACACAGATTACCTCAATTCCCAAATATTTTGTAGAAATTACTGACCCCCCAAAATTCTGGGTGGCAGTGAAAAGACACAGATTACCTCAATTCCAAAATATTTTGTAGAATTTACTGACCCCCAAAATACTGGGTGGCCGTGACAAGACACAGATTACCTCAATTCCCAAATATTTTGTAGAAATGAGACCCCCAAAATAGTTGCTGGCAGTGAGAACACACAGATTACCACAATTCCCAGATATTTTGTAGAAATTAGACCCCCAAAATAGTTGCTGGCAGTGAGAACACACAGATTAGAACAATTCCCAGATATTTTGTAGAAATGAGACCCCCCCCTAGTAGCTGGTGGCAGACTGGCAGTGAGAACAGACACTAACACAAGAACAATCTCCTCTCAAATATTCTCTCAAAAGCGTGCTGAAGCGCTGTGTGAAACCTTATATAGTGTGCTGCGGGATTTAGCTCTGTGAGCCCATTTTTGGGCAAAATTTGCCCAATCAGGACTCTGAGCCGTGATTGGCATAGTCTTGAACCTGTCTTGCACCTGACCTATGGTCAGGTGCAAGGCTGTAGCCAATTACTGAGGCACAACAAACACGAGGCACAACATCCTCTATGACCAACCGTAGCACTAGCCAGTCCAAGGCATCAGATGTCAGAGCTGTTCAGGTGCAGAGCGCTGTTGTCTCAAAGCACATATCCAAGAACTCTGCTGTCCGGGAGTTCTTTAAGAAATGTGCAGCAGACCGCACCATTGCTATTTGTAATCTATGTCAGATGAGGATCAAGCGTGGGAAAGACACCGGATGCTTGAGTACCACGTGCTTGAAGAGACATTTGACCACCTGCCACACATCCCGTTGGAGCAACACTTTGCGTAGGTCCTCCTCCTCACCTGCCTCTACCCCCACTATATGTCCTGCCATGTCATTGACTCCAACCTCCAGTGACCGGGATGATGCTACAGTAATGGATGTACCAGGTCCTTCCTCACAATGTGACAGCATCCCATCAGCTGAAGATTTATGCAGTCAGATTACGTTGCCCCAGCTGCTGCAGCGTAAGAAAAATATAGTCCCAACCATCCCCAAGCACAGCGTCTAAATGCCAGTTTAGCAAAATTACTTGCATTACAGCTGCTGCCTTTCCAGGTGGTGGACTATGCTTCCTTCCGTGAATTTGCTGAATGTGCTGTACCACAGTGGCAGGTTCCAAAACGCCATTTCTTTTCACGGAACGCCATTCCAGCACTATACCAGCACGTGGAAGAAAATGTTACGGAGTCATTGGGAAAGGCAGCCAGCAGCAAGGTGCACGTGACTTTAGACACGTGGTCCAGCAAGCATGGGCAGGGCCATTAAATTTCCTTCACGGCACACTGGGTAACTCTGATTGCAGCTGGGAGGGATCCAAGACGGGGCTCTGTGCTGGAGCTTGTTCATCCACCACGCCTCCAGAAAGCTGCTTGTATGAGGTCTGTCTGCTCCACCACCACCTCTCCCTCTTCCTCCTCCTTCTCTGTCTCTGGCGAAGTGGCAGTTAAACCGACGCCTAACAGGGGCTACGCAAAGGCTCAAGCAAAAAGATGCCATAGTGTGCTTGAGCTGGTTTGCTTAGGGGACAGGAGCCACACTGGGCCAGAAATTCTGTCAGCTCTGAAGGGGCAGGTGCAGAGATAGTTAACACCACGCCAGCTTGAGCTGGGAATGGTCGTCTGTGATAATGGCAGCAACCTTCTCTCCACCCGACGCCTGGGTAAGTTGACGCATGTACCTTCCTAGCACACGTCCTAAATCTGGTGGTACAGCATTTCCTAAGCAGGTACCCAGGGCTGGCAGAGCTTCTCAGCCATGCCATAAAAGTCTGCAGCCACTTCAGACGGTCATTTCCAGCAATTGTTCGCCTGGCAGAAATTCAAAGAGAATTCCACCTTCCCACAAACCGTCTGATCTGTAACATGCCCACCAGGTGGAACTCGACATTAGCAATGCTGCAGCGTCTGCACAAGCAGCAGAGGGCCATCAATGAGTACTTGTGTGAGTATGGCACAAGGACAGGTTCAGGTCAACTTGTCCCCCCCCCCGCAGTGGCTGATGATCAAGGATGCATAAACTGTACTGTCGCCATTTGAGGTGGCAACGAGGATGGTGAGCAGGGACAGTGCATGCATCAGTGACACAATTCCTTTAGTGTTCCTGCTGGAGCGCACTCTGCAGGGAATTATAGATGTGGCACTAGAGGCAGAGCAGCGGGAGGAAGAGGAGGCCTTCCCTAGCTCTCAAGGCCCCAGTCTTTACGCAGACAGCATTCCTGCGGGTCCTCAGATCAGACAGGAGGAGGAGGAGGAGGAGGAATATTTAAGTAGTGGGGGCATTGAAAGTGGGGATTCCTCAAGAGAGGGTTTTGTGTGCCCAGAAACCCAATGACTAGTATGTGGCTGAGAGGAGGAAGTGCACGATGGGGTCATCCTCCTCACTGACCAGGAAGACTCAGAAGCTAATGCCACCTCCAACCTACGCTGCATGGGCTCCCTTATCCTGCAAAGCCTGCTAAAGGACCCCAGGATTCATGCTATCAAGGACAGGAGAGGGATCATTACTGGTTGGCAACCCTTCTTGATCCACGATACAAGGGTAAAGTTGCAGAGCTCATCCTGCCCTCACAGAGGGAGGACAGGATGAAAAAACTTGAGGACGCTCTAAAGCGACACTTGTGTTACTCCTTTACAGGCACTGGTAGGTTACCAAGTGATGACACATGTGCTTCTGAGGCTGCGGTTGTTCAGAGGAAGAGCGGTGAAAGGGGCCGCTTGACTGATGCCTTTTCCAATTTTTTTAGTCCACGACGCCCAGGGACGTCAAATGTAGGTACCCATTGCCAGCGTCTTTACCATATGGTGCAGGACTGTAACGTTGGGGGCTTCCAGCCTCTCCAGTGTGCTTGAAGGCAGCATGTTTGATGCTGCTCGCTGACCAACACCCGGTTTAAATAGAGACAGGCAGGGAGGTGGCTGCATGTGGTGCGGCTTGAGAGGGAGGCGCGGTCTGGTGAAGGTCTTTAAAAACCCACAGTTCCTTCTCAGCAGTGCCAGATCGTGGTTATCCATACCTGAGCTCCTTGCACCTGAATTCTCTCGTGATTTAACCTGTTATTGACATCTGCTTGTTTTCTGACTATTCTGCCTTCCGTTGCCCTAGACTATTTTCTTGTACTACGCTTCTGCACTGTTATCGACCCGGCTATTCCATTTGAATATTCTATACTCTGTATTCCTGATTCTGGCTCGTCTGACTACCCCCGTGTTGCTAACCTGGTTTCGTATTATGACATTGCCTTTGATTAACCCTTTCTGTCTAGCTAGTATACCTGGCCAAGTCTAAGGACCAGACAGTTAGGGATTCTTCTACGACTACCCTGTTGGTAGCTTTTGGGCTCTGTGGAGTGTTGGGCTTTAAGGACTGCGTGGTGGGATCCGGGAACCGTAACAAGGACTACCTAGGGGCAAGGGCAGACCTGGATACCTTTCCAGCAGATGATCCACTGGCTTACTGGGTTTTGCGATTGGATCACTGGCCAGAATTTAGCCAATATGCTATGCAGCTACTAGGTTACCCTTCATCCAGCATGCTTTCTGAAAGGACGTTCAGTGCCGCTGGAGGTTTTGTCACAGACAAAAGAGTGCATCTGTCCACCAACTCTGTAGACCGGCTGACATTTATAAAAATGAATCAGTCCCGGATCAGCAGCTATCAATCCCCTGATGCTCACGTAACTGAATAGATCGGGGATCTCTTCTGCATTCACAAAACCTCCACCACTGCACTCTTCCACAATACCACAGAGGGGTTACTTACGGTGTGAAGGCACTTGCTGCCACCAAAGGCACAATATTTGGGTGCACTGACGCCTTTACCAGATTCATATCTTTTTAATATAGGACCGCATGGTCCAACCTTGCACTCATCCACAATACCACAAAAGGGTTACGGTGTGAAGGCACTTGCTGCCACCAAAGGCACAATATTTGGGTGCACTTACGCCTGTACCAGATTCATATCATTTTAATTTAGGACCGCATGGTCCAACCCTGCACTCTTCCACAATACCACAGAGGGGTTACGGTGTGACGGCACTGTTGCCGACACTAAAGGCCCAATTTTTATGCACCTATTGTTACTTTCATCCAAAGCCTGCATAAATTTCACCATAATTTAGCCAAAAAATCACTAAACTTGTTCTGTGTGTCCTAAAATGTCTTTTCATACAGGCTGCCGCCCCAAGCAGTTGTTTATGAATAGATCATAAACATCCTACAAGTCTGCCACTTCACGGGCAGGTTATGGGGATCTCCTAGGCACGATATTGAAGGAATTTTTCGTTTTTATTCTTAACCTTTATTTCATGGAAAACTCACTGTTCCTTTAAAAACTTTTTTTTTACTTTATGTCCTTGTTTCCTGTCCCCAGGTCACTACCCGGACCCCCATACACCTTTTATGGCAAATATCTTGCATATATGCCCTCTTGGAGGGCACTCTAAATATCGAACTTTTGAGTCCCATTGACTTGTATTGAGTTCGGTTCGTGCTCGAGTTCGAACTCGAACTTTTGAAATTGTTCGAGTTCGAATGCGAACCGAACACGGGGATGTCTGGCTCATCGCTACTGGGAAGCGCCTCTCTGCAGTATAATTAATACAGCATATGAATCCACACACTGCTGGGAAGCACTTCTCTGCGGTATAATTAATGCAGCATATAAATCCACACACTGCTGGGAAGCACTTCTCTGCGGTATAATTAATGCAGCATATGAATCCACAAACTTCTGGGAAGCTCCTCTCTGCGGTATAATTAATGCAGCATATGAATCCACACACTGCGGGGAAGCGCCTCTCTGCGGTATAATTAATGCAGCATATGAATCCACACACTGCTGGGAAGCGCCTCTCTGCGGTATAATTAATGCAGCATATGAATCCACACACTGCTGGAAGCGCCACTCTGCAGTATAATTAATGCAGCATATGAATCCACACACTGCTGGGAAGCGCCTCTCTGCAGTATAATTAATGCAGCATATGAATCCACACACTGCTGGGAAGCTCCTCTCTGCAGTATAATTAATGCAGCATATGAATCCACACACTGCTGGGAAGCGCCTCTCTGCAGTATAATTAATGCAGCATATGAATCCACACACTGCTGGGAAGCGCCTCTCTGTGGTATAATTAATGCAGCATATGAATCCACACACTGCTGGGAAGCGCCTCTCCGCAGTATAATTAATGCAGCATATGAATCCACACACTGCGGGGAAGCGCCTCTCTGCAGTATAATTAATGCAGCATATGAATCCACACACTGCTGTGAAGCGCCTCTCTGCAGTATAATTAATGCAGCATATGAATCCACACACTGCTGGGAAGCGCCTCTCTGCAGTATAATTAATGCAGCATATGAATCCACACACTGCGGGGAAGCGCCTCTCTGCAGTATAATTAATGCAGCATATGAATCCACACACTGCTGTGAAGCGCCTCTCTGCAGTATAATTAATGGAGCATATGAATCCACACACTGTTGGGATGTGTGAGCGTTAACGTTAGCCCAAGTATTTACCGCATATTTCAATCCAAACGCTAACGGATTAGCTGACTGAAACGTTCATCTTTTGTCCAATAAATTAATTGCAGAGACCCAGAGTGCCGCCAGCATAACGTTTGCACGGACATATGTATACAGTATATAAAAACCTTATCTCTGCTAGAAAGCCATAGTTTGGCATAGCACTGATTTTAGGATTCCGTGTAATAACAGACCCAGGATGCATAAAAGTGAGACAGATGTCATTTGCATATCCTACCCAGAATTCCTTGCTGTATATGGGGATTGTGGCACAGAAGCTCTGGGATGCAATTCTTTGGATTTGCTGTGATGTGCAAGTGGCTTCTCAATAATAAACATAACTATATTTAGCGTGGAGGCTTTTTAACTCACTTTTTGTCCTCCACCACAACCCTTGTAAGCATATATATATACACTATATTGCCAACAGTATTCGCTCACCTGCCTTGACTCGCATAGGAACTTAAGTGACATCCCATTCCTAATCCATAGGGTTCAATATGACGGCGGTCCACCCTTTGCTGCTATAACAGCTTCAACTCTTCTGGGAAGGATGTCCACAAGGTTTAGGAGTGTGTTTATGGGAATTTGTGACCATTCTTCCAGAAGCACATTTGTGAGGTCACACACTGATGTTGGACAAAAAGGCCTGGCTCTCAGTCTCTGCTCTAATTCATCCCAAAGGTGTTCTATCGGGTTGAGGCCAGGACTCTGTGCAGGCCAGTCAAGTTCATCCTCACCAGACTCTGTCATCCATGTCTTTATGGACCTTGCTTTGTGCACTGGTGCGCAGTCATGTTGGAAGAGGAAGGGGCCAGCTCCAAACTGTTCCCTAAAGTTGGGAGCATGGAATTGTCCAAAATGTCTTGGTATGCTGAAGCATTCAGAGTTCCTTTCACTGGAACTAAGGGGCCAAGCCCATCTCCTGAAAAACAACCCCACACCACAATTCCCCCCTCCACCAAACTTTACACTTGGCACAATGCAGTCAGACAAGTATGGTTCTCCTGGCAACCGCCAAACCCAGACTCGTCCATCAGATTGCCAGATGGAGAAGCGCGATTCGTCACTCCAGAGAAGGCATCTCCACTGCTCTAGAGTCCAGTGGCGGCGTACTTTACACCACTGCATCCGACGCTTTGCATTACACTTGGTGATATATGGTTTGGATGCAGCTGCTCGGCCATGGAAACCCATTCCATGAAGCTCTCTGGGCACTGTTCTTGAGCTAATCTGAAGGCCACATGAAGTTTGGAGGTTTGTAGCGATTGACTCTGCAGAACGTTGGCGTCCTCTTCGCACTATGCGCCTCAGCATCCGCTGACCCCGCTCCGTCAGTTTACGTGGCCTACCACTTCGTGGCTGAGTTGCTGTCGTTCACAAACACTTCCACGTTCTTATAATACAGCTGACAGTTGACTGTGGAATATTTAGGAGCGAGGAAATTTCACGACTGGATTTGTTGCAAAGGTGGCATCCTTTCACAGTTCCACGCTGGAATTCACTGAGCTCCTGAGGGCGACCCATTCCTTCACAAATGTTTGTAAAAACAGTCTGCATGCCTAGGTGCTTGATTTTATACACCTGTGGCCATGGACGTGATTGGAACACCTGATTCTGATTATTTAGATGGGTGAGCGGATACTTTTGGCAATATAGTGTATATATATATTTATTTATTATTATTATTTATTGGATTTACTTAAAAAAATCAACATTTCATCTTCACTCCGGAGCTTTGATAAGCACATACATTCATAATCATGACTGGTGAGTAATAATGAATTATTTGTATAAATAATTGTATTCTGATCATGTTCTGTTCCTTAATAAAAGCCCTGTTTGAGCTGAACCGTTACACAAATGTTTTAACTGATTGAAACAAACGGTATTGTTCTATTTATGTCTTTACAGTGCATCTTTGTGATGAATGTTTGTATAAAAACCTGGATATTTGCACCAGGGGATTTGTAGCTGTGCACTGTGCTACAATGAGCGCTACGTCACTATATATATATATGTATATATGTAGCGCTCACTCCCGGAGGAGCCGCTGAAATTGAACCTCGGGTCAGTCTCCCCGCACTAGGGAATAAATATACTCCAGCACCGTCGTGGATTTTATAAATTATATCGTTTACTAGAATAAATGGCATATAATGAATAACACGGTATACGTAGATATATTTACAGTACTTCGTAATGCGGGAAACGCGCAGCGGAAAATGAAATACAAGGCTTCGTAAATTCGAGAAACGCGCAGCGAAAAAGAAAGGAAAAATATATCTTTAACCCCCTTAGTGGTTGGGGAGTGAGTCCCGTACAGGTTATGTCCCAAGAATTGGGGCCCTGTGGGTTTTGAAACAAACAGCAGCGTGCTCTCTATTTTCACAACGGCCTGGAAGGCCTCTCACCCATCTGCCCGATACTTGGTGCTCTGCTCGACCCAGGACGTCTCTCCGCTCGATTTTGACGGGGATTTTATGGGTTACCGGATCCGCTGTCTTGCTTTTCTGTAGCTGCCGCAAGATGTCCAGCTCACCGCCTGCACTCTCTGTCCAATCGATCTGCGGTGCTCCTAACTCGGGGTCCTCTCGCTCATTTGGTATCAGCGTGGGTTATTCTGGTGAAGCACTGGGTCTTCCTCTTGTAAGGCTGAATAACCCGGTATTTATCTCTGCCAGGCCCCAGTTGCGCTCCGGCCTGGTCACTGTCACGTTCTGCAGCACTGTGTCTTGCTTCTCTCACTCCCTGGCGCGCTCTGCCAGCTCTCTCCACGAGGCTCAGGATGTCAGCGTCTGTGTCCCACCCACTTCCTGTGTCCGCTCCCAAAGCATGCCGGGAAATGTAGTCCCAATGTTCAGTGTCTCACATCGCACTTGTCTCCCTCCGGTGGCCAAAAACAAGTACTACACGGCAGGGGATTTAAAACCAGTGCTACACTCTCCCCCCCTAAACTCTTGGGTCCTCCCAAGGGCGTGTAACGGGTACATGTGTCGGTCATACATAACACAACATAACATAACAACAGTTGCATTACATTTCAACATAACATTTCTAACTTTAGCCTATATATTCAGGGTTGACAACAGGCATAAATTTTCCTCAATCTTCCCCAAACCCTTAGACACCTTGGCAAGTAGAGCCGACACTTCTGGAAACCTCCACCCAGTTGTTACAGCTTCCTCTGTGCTATGTCCTGGTGAATCATACGTGAGTCTCTGAGGGGGTCGTACTGAACGTTCAGGTTCAAATTTTACAGGAACCTCTTCAGTCGGGAGAGCTGACTCTACAGGCTCAATTCTCTCTCCTGCAGACTGAGTAGATACATCTTCGGTGTATAAACCTTCCAGGGAAGGCATAGAACTGTCATCACCCGATACGTCTTCAGGTGGGTGAGTTGTAGTTACGGGCTAAATTTTCTCATCAACAATCGGAGCAAACATTTCCTCGGAATATGAGCCCTCCAGTGAAGGCATAGAACTGTAATCTATGGATATTTCCTCTAAAACTTCAGGGACTTCCCAGGTCTCAGGTACTGCAGGTGCTCAAGTCATAACTTCAGAGATATCAGGTTCTAAATCACTCTCACTCTGGTCAGAGACTGGCTTGACGCCCTGAGACTCAGGTGTCCACACCCAGCTCAGACACCAGCCTTCCTCTTCACTGTCTTCTTCACTCTCTCCGACGGGACGTAACTGCTGAGACCGAGTAATAGAAGTCGGACGAGATGTACGCAGACCAGGCACAGAGAATTTGTCTCCAATCGGTACTTGTACAGTCTTTCCTGACCGTAGGGCCTTCTCTGTCCCTTCCGTTCTCCTCAGCCTTCTTACTTCTGTAGTGGCTCTCTGTTCTTTGATCCTCCGTGGACAGGCCGGTCGTGACATCGAGTGTGCCTTCTTAGGAGCAGGACTCTCTTCCGTGACCAGTGGGGTTAAGAGGTCTCTCAACACATCAGTGTTCATCCCCACTATCATAGAACTTCGATTAGCTCCCGAGGGACGAGGACACACAATTGCCAACGTGTCACATACTCCCGGTTGTCCAGCGTTTACCGAACTGAATTCTAGCTTCACCTGTATATATCCATCATAGGGAAACTTCTCCATTCCCATACCCCAGATTTCGAGATCCTTCAATTTCTTCAGGGGTATATGCTTCAAATATTTCTGATAGAAGTCTCGGTAAATCAGCGTTACTTGAGCACCCGAATCTAGAAGAGCCTTAGTATAGACTCCTTCCACTTGAACCGGGATGATGGGCGAAGGACCTATCAACTTGTCAGGGAACTTTTTCGTAGCAGCAGGAGAGGTAGACCCAGTCTGTTGTACTCTAACCCTTGTCCTCATACGTGGTGACTGCGGGCGTACATTGTCTTCCGTGACGTAGGACCAGACCTCCAGGGAGAGGATCTCCTAGGTCTAGCAGACACATATAGAGACCCTCCCTGTCTCCTTTCCGGGCACTGAGCCTTGAAATGGCCGAATTATCTACAGGCGAAACATCTTCCCCACGAGGATGAGGGTACACTTTCTTCCTGTGGCTCATTTGAAAATCCCCTGTCGGAGACCACAGCAACCGCTGCTGTTCGTATATCTGAGAGAGACTTCTGTATTTCAGTCTGCATTTCTGCTACTTTCAAGATTGCCCGGCATAGGTCCGTGTGTGTCTGTTCCATCTTAACTTGGGCTTCTTGTACTTTCTCGAGAGTCTTTTGTATCTCACCATACACCTGGTTTGATGACTTTTGAGTTATCTCCGGCTCATATGTCTCTTCCAGATCATCTTCATCTGATGAACACTCGTTATACTCTATGGGTTGCGCATAGACCTTTTCTCCCCTTCTTCCAAGCTTCTCTTCCAGAAGGGCTTCTTCTTCCCGAACAACTCGAATCAGTTCTAGGTAATTTAACTCTTTATTACCTTCTCGAGTCTTCAGTTGCAACATCACAGGATCTAAGGGTAAGGCACCTTTCAATATCTGACGCATTCTAACCTGATCTACTGTAGTGGGGTCTGTTCCTTTCTCCAACAGTACTTGGTACAGAATCTTATCCAGGCGCCTCATATATTCTGTCATCTTCTCACCCCTTTTCTGGTAAGTATGCTCATACTGGTACATAAGCTCAGCAGCCTTTTCCGTTCACCCGAAGACTTCCTGTAATATGTTCAGGTAATCTAGAGCAGTACAGTCTCTCTTACTCAGCTTCAGATTCCTGACAGCCTCTGACGCAGGTCCCTTTAAGCTCTCAGTAATTCTTTGCTTCTTCTGCGCTTCAGAGACGTCCCACTCATCCAGAGCCTGCATCGCTTGTTCTACCCATTCTTCGAAGGTTTCTTCTCCCACCGGAGTTGGCAAGTTTCCTGAAAATTTTTCCAACTTCCGATATCCGAAGCTGATGTAAGAAGGGTGAGCCCTCTGACACTTAACCACGAGGTCTCCAATAGCAGCAATGAACTCCAGCCCGATCATGGCCAGCGGGCTGGATGCAGGAATGTTCGCAGAATCACCACGTGGCTTACTTGGCTGGATCAGACGAACTTCCACGTCATCGGTTAGCTGTATACTCACGCCCTGAAAACACACAGGAACACCCTTTCTCCACTCAAAAAGAACATATGTGTGAGAAGTCTCTGGGTTCACTTTAATGTCCGCTAGAAACCCCCGCTGGTCAGGTGCCAACGCTGCCACGGCCAGGCGGATCTGCTCTTCTGCCCAGGTGTCTACAGGAATATCCATTACTACACTCAACTCTAACTGGCCACCCTGTGCTTTACACCACTCTGCTACTTCGTCTGGATCCATATTTAACCCTTTAAATGCGGTTTTTCCAGAAACGGAATCACGGAAACGAGCCCCCACGTGTAGCGCTCACTCCCGGAGGAGCCGCTGAAATTGAACCTCGGGTCAGTCTCCCCGCACTAGGGAATAAATATACTCCAGCACCGTCGTGGATTTTATAAATTATATCGTTTACTAGAATAAATGGCATATAATGACTAACACGGTATACGTAGATATATTTACAGAACTTCGTAATTCGAGAAACGCGCAGCGAAAAAGAAAGGAAAAATATATCTTTAACCCCCTTAGTGGTTGGGGAGTGAGTCCCGTACAGGTTATGTCCCAAGAATGTAGGTGTGTGTGATGGTACCCGGGTACAATATTCAACTGGCCAGTGAATTATTTATGAGGTATCTTTGACTAGTCAAGTTGGGGCCCTGTGGGTTTTGAAACAAACAGCAGCGTGCTCTCTATTTTCACAACGGCCTGGAAGGCCTCTCACCCATCCGCCCGATACTTGGTGCTCTGCTCGACCCAGGACGTCTCTCCGCTCGATTTTGATGGGGATTTTATGGGTTACTGGATCCGCTGTCTTGCTTTTCTGTAGCTGCCGCAAGATGTCCAGCTCACCGCCTGCACTCCCTGTCCAATCGATCTGCGGTGCTCCTAACTCGGGGTCCTCTCGCTCATTTGGTATCAGCGTGGGTTATTCTGGTGAAGCACTGGGTCTTCCTCTTGTAAGGCTGAATAACCCGGTCTTTATCTCTGCCAGGCCCCAGCTGCGCTCCGGCCTAGTCACTGTCAC
Source organism: Leptobrachium leishanense (assembly GCA_009667805.1). NCBI lineage: Eukaryota > Metazoa > Chordata > Amphibia > Anura > Megophryidae > Leptobrachium > Leptobrachium leishanense. The sequence continues at coordinate 30,783,953 of CM019065.1, read as the reverse complement.
ATTCTGCAGCACTGTGTCTTGCTTCTCTCACTCCCTGGCGCGCTCTGCCAGCTCTCTCCACGAGGCTCAGGATGTCAGCGTCTGTGTCCCACCCACTTCCTGTGTCCGCTCCCAAAGCATGCCGGGAAATGTAGTCCCAATGTTCAGTGTCTCACATCGCACTTGTCTCCCTCTGGTGGCCAAAAACAAGTACTACACGGCAGGGGATTCAAAACCAGCGCTACATATATATATATATATATATAAAAAAAATTCGATAGGCCGTGGTAGTCCAGTTTGCCAAAATCACGAGTATAGCAGTACGTAGTGATACCTTTTTTATTGGACTAACCTAACATTTAACCAGACCTGAGGAAGAGAGTAATACTATTGAAAGCTTGTCTTTTAAATGTTACGTTAGTCCAATAAAAAAGGTATCACAACGTACGGCTATACTCGTGATTTATTTTTATATATATATATATATATATATATATAATAAATATGACCGAGAGAATTTTCAGAATCTATATATATATATATATAGGGCTCTAGTACATTGTGAGCATTAAAACGCGGGCGCAAGGGAGGAAAAACTGCACCTGCAGTTTTCCCCCTTGCATCCGCGTTTTAACGCTGGATTACAATGCAGGTGCAAAAAATACTGCCTGCATTGTGATCGCGCGTTAAAATTCTGGATGCTCGGGGCACCGCTGAGCACAGCCGCGAGCATCCACTCGTTGGAGTCCATAGGACTCCATTGAGTTCCCTCCTGCCGGTCACATGACTGGCCGGATCTCACATCGTGAGATCTGGCCGGTCGGTTTAGTGATACACAGGGAGAGAATGGGGGGACTTTTTCCCCCAGTCTTTCCCTGCTCCGCCAGGCCAGAGGAGGCGGTTGGAGCCACGGTCCTCGCTGTGGGACAGGAGGTGAGTATCTGATGCTTTTCTTATTTTTATAACCTGGTGTTAACGGATTCTGCAGAAGCGGAAGTCCTGGCTCTAGTTAACTTTGCGTTGACCAGAGCCAGGCGTTAATCAGCGCTGGGACTTTGTAATCCAGCGTTGATTAACACTTTGCGATCCTCATGTTAAGTATAGGGAGCACAAAGTACAGTAACCTTGCGCAGAAGAGCGTAAGGTACCAGACGCAAACGGGATTTTTAACCCGTTTGGATTGTAATATGCGGTGAATACCGCGGCAAATGTTAATGCTCACGGAGGTGAGCGTTAACGTTTGCGTTAAGGGTGTAATAGGGCCCATAGAGTGCATGACATTATGAAATTCTGAAAATTCTCTCTGTCATATATACTGTATATTATATATATATATAGAGAGAGACAGTATTTTCATAATTTCATAACGTCATGCAATCAGGCTCCACTATCAGTTTTTGCCCGGTTCCTATAACTCAGCTCCTCTTACATGCAATAAATAAATGTGAAGGTACTCCGGGACTGTAAATCCAATCTTAGCTTTTATTTCCTCATGTAAAAGTCACAAAGTCAACATTTCAGCTACATCAGGAGTTTTCTTTGGGACATATTTCTCGCTATATACATACAGTATGTCCTGAATTACAGCTACTGGATGAAGCGGAAATGTTGATTTTACGATTTTTAAATGGGGAAATGAAAGCTAAGTTTTGATTTACAGCCCTGGAGGGCCGTCACATTCAACTGCAGTGTGTGTGTGTATATATATATACATATATATATATATATATATATATAACATTCATTCAAATCTGGCACTCCAGGATCTCTCCAAAGGCCTTGCCCGGTGCTGCGCTAGGCTATTGATAGAAACATAGAAAAATGTCGTCAGATAAGAACCTTTCGGCCCATCTAGTCTGCCCAATTGCATGGATACTTTACCTGGATTTATCTTTTGTTTAGGATAGCCTTATGCCTATCCCATGCCTGCTTAAATTCAATTACTGTTTTGGCCTCTACCACTTCTACTGGAAGGCTGTTCCATGTATCCACCTATTGAAGGTGAGAAGAGAAAAAAGGAGAGTTTGTCCCTTTTTCTCTTCTCACCTTCACACGGCATACCCTTCACTTTAGTCCATTGTTTCTTTATACATTTTCTTGCCGTATTTCACACACACTCTTTTCAGTTTTCCCATTCCTACACCGCACATTCACGTCATTACTGTATTTCTTTCACCTATTCACGCTCTGACGGGCCTTGTTCTTTACATTATGTCTTTTTAGGCACATCATGTATACCTTTGACACACCACACCTCATTTGTTTTGTCTGTTTCACATTCACACTTCACACCATACATATCACTACTTTGCTCTCAACATCCCCTTTTCATTTTTTTCATTTACACACTTTTCTCACAGAGGTTCACTCTTCATTCCTGCCGCATACACATCGTGGGTTATACTGACATTTGAACTCTTTTTTGCCACATTTTTTAGATTTTAAACCTCAAGCTCTTTCGCAACCCTGCTCACTAATGATATTTAATAGCCCTCCCATAATCGCGTGCACCCTGTGTAGGGGAATCTGCTGCTACAAATGTTTTTAACTGTGCCATGGGGGATGCTTGCTCCTCCCCTCCTGGCAGTGGTTGCCAGGGGCAACGCGGCATCACGCCGCAGCCCGGCCACGTTCTTTCGTCACTGACGCTTCCGGGGGTTGGGCATCCTTCCAATCCGCCGCTATGGAGGGGATGGGTAAGTACTCCTTGTTTTTTTAGCTATAAAACATTGTCATTTTTATATTGTCCGTACCTTGAAAAAGGCCCTATTGGGGCCGAAACGTTGGATCTTTTATAGTACAGAAGGGATGGGGTCGCGCCTATTCCCCGATGGGGCAGCTGCAACCACCAAAATGCGTCCAGCCCAACAACATGTCTAAAACATAACAAAGAAAAAAATGTCATCTGCGCTTATTCCCATTATACCGTGTGAAACTAAACACAATTAGAGGTTTGGTTTCTTATCGATGGCCATTATAAGACTAAGCTCGCCCGCCAGCATCAAGGCACCTCTATAAGGGAGAGTCCTATTCAAAAATGAAACCACAGGTTGCTGTATAGCAAACCATACCTGCTCATGCTGCTTGTCAGACATGAGGTAGACTGGTGGGCCTTTATTTATGCTCCCCCAGAAACAAAATCCACTTTGGGATCGAAAACAAAGACACGGAGCGGGATCTTGCTGCAGGGATGACCTGGCTGGAAGTACATTGAAACCTACATAGTACAGTACAGGAGGGATGGGGTCGTGCCTATTCCCCGATGGGGTGGCTGCAACCACCAAAATGCATCCAGCCCAACAACATGTGTAAAACATAACAAAGAAAAAAATGTCATCTGCGCTTATTCCCATTATACCGTGTGAAACTAAACACAATTAGAGGTTTGGTTCCTTATCAATGGAAATTATAAGACTAAGCTCGCCCGCCATCATCAAGGCACCTCTATGAGGGCGAGTACTACAACTCGCCCTCATAGAGGTGCCTTGATGATGGCGGGCGAGCTTAGTCTTATAATAGCCATTGGTCTTTTATGTAGACTCTTTTTTATTGAAGTCCTGGTGTGCCCCCACAATCTCTTTTACTATATATAAATAAATATATATATACTACCAGAAACAACACAGTCCTCTTTAATGTAACTTTGAAATTTTCATAGAACATCAGCTTTAGATAATCAATATAACTTTTATCTTGAAAACATTACAGCGCCATCTGTAGAAACGTTTGGCGTGCACTGTATACTACTTTTATTTTTACTAAAGACAACATTTAATTTTTTTCCGCAGAGTTTTACTCCAGCTACGAACGATCCGGTAAGTCCTAATGTCAAGAGAATTCAGATTTTCCAGATTCTTCAGCATTGAACACTAACCAATCAAAATATATCACAGTAAGATTGACAGGTCAATAGGGCTTTTAGCAGCGACGCATGAAGCACATGATTCCTTTTACAGTTTGTTATGTATTTGAAAGGTAATTATATAATGCAGTAATCACTGTAAATTTTTATAAGTAGATATTAAAAGGGGAACGGGAAATTAAACCAGGCTGATGAAAGCCATTTAATCTTTATCTGATATCTGGCATGCATGTCGTAATACTCTTTCCCGGCAGACTTCAACACAGTACAATGAGATACACTGTGGGCCAGATTACATTCTTCACGCAAAAACGCACGGTAAACGTGTGAATTTGCGCAAAGCTTTAAACGTTAACGGGCGTAAATCAACGCTGGTATTACAATCCGCGTGCATTTTTTCAACCGTCAAAAAATAACGTGCATAAAACGGACGCGCAAAAACGCGCGCGCAGCAATATTGCGCGCAGAAATCAGTGTGCGGACTGTTTTTTCACGCGATTCAGCCAATCGGAATTAGGAACCACAATTGTCTCACGTTACGTTTTTGCGCCTGTCAAAGTCAATCTGTGTATATATGCTGCATCAATAGAAAAAACACACAGAACTTCTCCATTTTATTGCTTTGGGTATGAGTAGAATGTGTAACTATACTTTGCTGCGTATTTTTTTTTTGGGCTGATGAATTTGGTTTCAGCCAGGTTGATAGAATTTGCCATTAACACCAGCTTTTAGGAGCTGCTAAAATTATACGCGCAAAGGCTGTGCGTTACAAACTGCACATAGATTGTAATACCATCCGCGTACCAGCGCACAAACGCATTTGCGCTCACAATGTTAAGTATAGGATGCGCAACGTACAGTAAGCTCACGCAGCATTCGCGCAAGTTCACCCGCGGTAGACGTATACGCGCGTTTGTTGCACTGAGATTGTAATACAACGTTCTGCACAAAAAGTTTTGCCCCTCACGTTAATGCGTTTTTGCGCGGGCGCAAATGTATGCGCGAATATTGTACTAAGGGCCCTAGATGTATCTATTTGTGGATGTGATTATAATTGAATAACAAACCCAAAAAACTCTGAATTATTATGTAAAAATGGGGCATGTCAGTAATTGTAAATTATTTTCAAATAAATCTTGAATTAACTACAGTCTTTATATTTTCCACTAAGTGTAATAAAGGGAGGATCTTTTTTTGAGAGGAACCAGAGGTCTGTTGATGAAGACTGTTCATTACTGTACCAGTTCATGTGCTTCAAAATGCTAAGTAATGCCATGCGCTTCATCCACAGGAGACTACTCCAGCCCATATGTACAAAGCACAGAGGACACACAAACTCCATCTGTTTCATTCAGTTCTCATTCAGTTGGACCATCTACAACCCCTGAAGAAGCTACACATACTGCAACCAACACACACGGATCAGTTACAATAATATCTGAATCAACATCCCTTCCACCATCAAGCTCCACTCCTGCAAATACAAAAGAATCAACTAATACACGACTGTCAACGACAGAAGTCTCAACCAGTATATCTAAATCAACAGCAGATAAAACATCCAATCCACATGAGTCAACTGCAGACACCCAAACCAGTGCACATAAGCCAATTACAGTTCATATATCCACTCCTCGTGAGTCGACGACAGTTGTAGGATCCAGTCCATCACAAAGCACAACACATGAATCACACAGTTCACAACAATCAACAACACAGGCACTCAGTCCATCTGATTCCACTACTGATAAGACATCTCATGCATTTGAATCAACGACAGAAGCTTCAGCTACTTCAACTGTATTAACCACAGATGGATCTTCAAGTCCAGATAAAGGAACGTCAGAGACCATCAGAAATAACATCTAGATTAACATCAGTTGAATCCTCTACTAAGCTTGAACAAGCTACATCCACTTCACGTGCGTCAACAACTTGTTTTGTAGGACCAGTCTATCATCGAAAGCATAACACATGAGTCATACATTTCAGAGCAATCATCTACAGGGGCAGTGAGCCCAACTCTCCCCACTACTGAAAAAACATCACATGCATCTGAATCAACTACAGAAGCTTCATCTAGTTCAACAGTTTTAACCACCGATGATTCTTCAAGTCCAGCTAAAGATACATCAGCTACACCATCAATCATATCTATATTAACATCAGTCAAAACATCTACAACCCCTGAAAAAAGCAACATTTACTCCACATGAGTCATCAACATTGGAGGAACCAGTCCATCACAAAGCACAACACATGAATCACACAGTTCACAACAATCAACAACACAGGCACTCAGCCCATCTGATTCCACTACTGATAAGACATCTCATGCATTAGAATCAACGACAGAAGCTTCAGCTACTTCAACTGTATTAACCACATATGGATCTTCAAGTCCAGATAAAAGGACATTAGAGACATCAGCAATAACATCTAAATTAACATCAGTTGAATCCTCTACTAACGCTTGAACAAGCTACATCCACTGCACGTGCGTCAACTACTGTTGTAGGAACAAGTCCATCAGAAAGGACAACATATGAATCACACAGTTCACAACAATCAACAACACAGGCACTAAGCCCATCTGATTCCACTACTGATAAGACATCTCATGCATTTGAATCAACGACAGAAGCTTCAGCTACTACGACTGTATTAAGCACAGATGGATCATCAAGTCCAGCTAAAGTTACGACAGATACACCATCAATCACATCTATAGTAACATCAGTTGAATCCTCTACAACCCCTGAACAAACAACATCTACTCCACATGAGTCATCAACAGTTGTAGGATCCAGTCCATCACAAAGCACAACACATGATATCACACAATTCAACAAACAACAACACACAGGCACTCAGCCCATCTGATTCCACTACTGATAAGACATCTCATGCATTTGAATCAACGACAGAAGCTTCAGCTACTTCGACTGTATTAAGCACAGATGGATCTTCAAGTCCAGCTAAAGTTACGACAGATACACCATCAATCACATCTATATTAACATCAGTAGAAACCTCTACAACCCCTGAACAAGCAACATCAACTCCACATGAGTCATCAACAGTTGTAGAATCCAGTCCATCACAAAGCACAGCACATGAATCACACAGTTCACAACATTCAACAACACAGGCACTCAGCCCAACTGATTCCACTACTGTAAAGACATCTCATGCATTTGAATCAACGACAGAAGCTTCAGCTACTTCAACTGTATTAACCACATATGGATCTTCAAGTCCAGATAAAGGAACATTAGAGACATCAGCCAATACTATTAAATTAACATCAGTTGAATCCTCTACTACGCTTGAACAAGCTACATCCACTGCACGTGCGTCAACTACTGTTGTAGGAACCAGTCCATCAGAAAGGACAACATTATGAATCACACAGTTCACAACAATCAACAACACAGGCACTCAGCCCATCTGATTCCACTACTGATGACATCTCATGCATTTGAATCAACGACAGAAGCTTCAGCTACTTCGACTGTATTAACCACAGATGGATTCTTCAAGTCCAGATAAAGTTACGACAGATACACCATCAATCACATCTATAGTAACATCAGTTGAATCCTCTACAACCCCTGAACAAGCAACATCTAACTCCACATGAGTCATCAACAGTTGTAGGATCCAGTCCATCACAAAGCACAACACATGAATCACACAGTTCACAACAATCAACAACACAGGCACTCAGCCCATCTGATTCCACTACTGATAAGACATCTCATGCATTTGAATCAACGACAGAAGCTTCAGCTACTTCAACTATATTAACCACATATGGATCTTCAAGTCCAGATAAAGGAACATTAGAGACATCAGCAATAACATCTAAATTAACATCGGTTGAATCCTCTACTACGCTTGAACAAGCTACATCCACTGCACGTGCGTCAACTACTGTTGTAGGAACCAGTCCATCAGAAAGGACAACATATGAATCACACAGTTCACAACAATCAACAACACAGGCACTCAGCCCATCTGATTCCACTACTGATAATACATCTCATGCATTTGAGTCAACGACAGAAGCTTCAGCTACTTCAACTGTATTAACCACAGATGGATCTTCAAGTCCAGATAAAGGAACGTCAGAGACATCAGAAATAACATCTAGATTAACATCAGTTGAATCCTCTACTAAGCTTGAACAAGCTACATCCACTTCACGTGCGTCAACAACTTTTGTAGGAACCAGTCTATCAGAAAGCATAACACATGAGTCATACATTTCAGAGCAATCATCTACAGGGGCAGTGAGCCCAACTCTCCCCACTACTGAAAAGACATCACATGCATCTGAATCAACTACAGAAGCTTCATCTAGTTCAACAGTTTTAACCACCGATGATTCTTCAAGTCCAGCTAAAGATACATCAGCTACACCATCAATCATATCTATATTAACATCAGTCAAAACATCTACAACCCCTGAACAAGCAACATTTACTCCACATGAGTCATCAACATTTGGAGGAACCAGTCCATCACAAAGCACAACACATGAATCACACAGTTCACAACAATCAACAACACAGGCACTCAGCCCATCTGATTCCACTACTGATAAGACATCTCATGCATTAGAATCAACGACAGAAGCTTCAGCTACTTCAACTGTATTAACCACATATGGATCTTCAAGTCCAGATAAAGGAACATTAGAGACATCAGCAATAACATCTAAATTAACATCAGTTGAATCCTCTACTACGCTTGAACAAGCTACATCCACTGCACGTGCGTCAACTACTGTTGTAGGAACCAGTCCATCAGAAAGGACAACATATGAATCACACAGTTCACAACAATCAACAACACAGGCACTAAGCCCATCTGATTCCACTACTGATAAGACATCTCATGCATTTGAATCAACGACAGAAGCTTCAGCTACTACGACTGTATTAAGCACAGATGGATCATCAAGTCCAGCTAAAGTTACGACAGATACACCATCAATCACATCTACAGTAACATCAGTTGAATCCTCTACAACCCCTGAACAAACAACATCTACTCCACATGAGTCATCAACAGTTGTAGGATCCAGTCCATCACAAAGCACAACAATGAATCAACAAATTCACAACAATCAACAACACAGGCACTCAGCCCATCTGATTCCACTACTGATAAGACATCTCATGCATTTGAATCAACGACAGAAGCTTCAGCTACTTCAACTGTATTAACCACATATGGATCTTCAAGTCCAGATAAAGGAACATTAGAGACATCAGCAATAACATCTAAATTAACATCAGTTGAATCCTCTACTACGCTTGAACAAGCTACATCCACTGCACGTGCGTCAACATACTGTTGTAGGAACCAGTCCATCAGAAAGGACAACATATGAATCACACAGTTCACAACAATCAACAACACAGGCACTCAGCCCATCTGATTCCACTACTGATAAGACATCTCATGCATTTGAATCAACGACAGAAGCTTCAGCTACTTCGACTGTATTAACCACAGATGGATCTTCAAGTCCAGCTAAAGTTACGACAGATACACCATCAATCACATCTATATTAACATCAGTTGAATCCTCTACAACCCCTGAACAAGCAACATCTACTCCACATGAGTCATCAACAGTTGTAGGATCCAGTCCATCACAAAGCACAACACATGAATCACACAGTTCACAACAATCAACAACACAGGCACTCAGCCCATCTGATTCCACTACTGATAAGACATCTCATGCATTTGAATCAACGACAGAAGCTTCAGCTACTTCAACTATATTAACCACATATGGATCTTCAAGTCCAGATAAAGGAACATTAGAGACATCAGCAATAACATCTAAATTAACATCGGTTGAATCCTCTACTACGCTTGAACAAGCTACATCCACTGCACGTGCGTCAACTACTGTTGTAGGAACCAGTCCATCAGAAAGGACAACATATGAATCACACAGTTCACAACAATCAACAACACAGGCACTCAGCCCATCTGATTCCACTACTGATAAGACATCTCATGCATTTGAGTCAACGACAGAAGCTTCAGCTACTTCGACTGTATTAAGCACAGATGGATCTTCAAGTCCAGCTAAAGTTACGACAGATACACCATCAATCACATCTATATTAACATCAGTTGAAACCTCTACTACGCTTGAACAAGCTACATCCACTTCACGTGCATCAACTACTGTTGTAGGAACCAGTCCATCAGAAAGGACAACATATGAATCACACAGTTCACAACAATCAACAACACAGGCACTCAGCCCATCTGATTCCACTACTGATAAGACATCTCATGCATTTGAATCAACGACAGAAGCTTCAGCTACTTCGACTGTATTAACCACAGATGGATCTTCAAGTCCAGATAAAGTTACGACAGATACACCATCAATCACATCTATAGTAACATCAGTTGAATCCTCTACAACCCCTGAACAAGCAACATCTACTCCACATGAGTCATCAACAGTTGTAGGATCCAGTCCATCACAAAGCACAACACATGAATCACACAGTTCACAACAATCAACAACACAGGCACTCAGCCCATCTGATTCCACTACTGATAAGACATCTCATGCATTTGAATCAACGACAGAAGCTTCAGCTACTTCAACTATATTAACCACATATGGATCTTCAAGTCCAGATAAAGGAACATTAGAGACATCAGCAATAACATCTAAATTAACATCGGTTGAATCCTCTACTACGCTTGAACAAGCTACATCCACTGCACGTGCGTCAACTACTGTTGTAGGAACCAGTCCATCAGAAAGGACAACATATGAATCACACAGTTCACAACAATCAACAACACAGGCACTAAGCCCATCTGATTCCACTACTGATAAGACATCTCATGCATTTGAATCAACGACAGAAGCTTCAGCTACTACGACTGTATTAAGCACAGATGGATCATCAAGTCCAGCTAAAGTTACGACAGATACACCATCAATCACATCTATAGTAACATCAGTTGAATCCTCTACAACCCCTGAACAAGCAACATCTACTCCACATGAGTCATCAACAGTTGTAGGATCCAGTCCATCACAAAGCACAACACATGAATCACACAGTTCACAACAATCAACAACACAGGCACTCAGCCCATCTGATTCCACTACTGATAAGACATCTCATGCATTTGAATCAACGACAGAAGCTTCAGCTACTTCTGTAATTAAGCACCGATGATTCTTCAAGTCCAGCTAAAGTTACGACAGATCACCATCAATCACATCTATATTAACATCAGTTGAAACCTCTACAACCCCTGAACAAGCAACATCACTCCACATGAGTCATAAACAGTTGTAGGATCCAGTCCATCACAAAGCACAACACATGAATCACACAGTTCACAACAATCAACAACACAGGCACTCAGCCCATCTGATTCCACTACTGATAAGACATCTCATGCATTTGAATCAACGACAGAAGCTTCAGCTACTTCACTGTATTAACCACAGATGGATCTTCAAGTCCAGATAAAGGAACATTAGAGACACAGCAATCACATCTATATTAACATCAGTTGAATCCTCTACTACGCTTGAACAAGCTACATCCACTGCACGTGCGTCAACTACTGTTGTAGGAACCAGTCCATCAGAAAGGAAACATATGAATCACACAGTTCACAACAATCAACAACACAGGCACTCAGCCCATCTGATTCCACTACTGATAAGACATCTCATGCATTTGAATCAACGACAGAAGCTTCAGCTACTTCGACTGTATTAAGCACAGATGGATCTTCAAGTCCAGCTAAAGTTACGACAGATACACCATCAATCACATATATATTAACATCAGTTGAAACCTCTACTACGCTTGAACAAGCTACATCCACTTCACGTGCGTCAACTACTGTTGTAGGAACCAGTCCATCAGAAAGGACAACATATGAATCACACAGTTCACAACAATCAACAACACAGGCACTCAGCCCATCTGATTCCACTACTGATAAGACATCTCATGCATTTGAATCAACGACAGAAGCTTCAGCTACTTCAACTGTATTAACCACATATGGATCTTCAAGTCCAGATAAAGGAACATTAGAGACATCAGCAATAACATCTAAATTAACATCAGTTGAATCCTCTACTACGCTTGAACAAGCTACATCCACTGCACGTGCGTCAACTACTGTTGTAGGAACCAGTCCATCAGAAAGGACAACATATGAATCACACAGTTCAAACAATCAACAACACAGGCACTAAGCCCATCTGATTCACACTACTGATAAGACATCTCATGCATTTGAATCAACGACAGAAGCTTCAGCTACTACGACTGTATTAAGCACAGATGGATCATCAAGTCCAGCTAAAGTTACGACAGATACACCATCAATCACATCTATAGTAACATCAGTTGAATCCTCTACAACCCCTGAACAAGCAACATCTACTCCACATGAGTCATCAACAGTTGTAGGATCCAGTCCATCACAAAGCACAACACATGAATCACACAGTTCACAACAATCAACAACACAGGCACTCAGCCCATCTGATTCCACTACTGATAAGACATCTCATGCACTTGAATCAACAACAGAAGCTTCAGCTACTTCGACTGTATTAAGCACAGCTGGATCTTCAAGTCCAGCTAAAGTTACGACAGATACATCATCAATCACATCTATATTAACATCAGTTGAAACCTCTACAACCCCTGGACAAGCTACACCGCACTTCAGTGAGTCAACAACTGTTGTAGGAACCAGTCCATCAGAAAGCACAACACATGAATCACAACATTTCACAACAATCAACAACACAGGCACTCAGCCCATCTGATTCCACTACTGATAAGACATCTCATGCATTTGAATCAACAACCGAAGCTTCAGCTACTTCGACTGTATTAAGCATAGATGGATCTTCAAGTCCAGCTAAAGTTAAGACAGATACACCATCAATCACATCTATTTTAACATCAGTTGAAACCTCTACAACCCCTGAACAAGCAACATCAACTCCACAAGAGTCATCAACAGTTGAAGGAACCAGTCCATCACAAAGCACAACACATGAATCACACAGTTCACAACAATCAACAACACAGGTACTCAGCCCATCTGATTCAGCTACTGATAAGACATCTCATGCATTTGAATCAACGACAGAAGCTTCAGCTACTTCAACTGTATTAACCACATATGGATCTTCAAGTCCAGATAAAGGAACATTAGAGACATCAGCAATAACATCTAAATTAACATCAGTTGAATCCTCTACTACGCTTGAACAAGCTACATCCTGCACGTGCGTCAACT